>CM019151.1:159114456-159475409 GCA_009733165.1 Naja naja
CTTCTGGATGCTCGAACAGCCATAGGAGAACACAAAGGATTCCTAATTACTTTGGGGGCGTGTTTATATATCCTTCTTTTCTCCAGCAATGAGCTTTCTTCAATAAGAAAAAAAGAGACTATGCAAATAATTCAACCAATCTGTAAAAATCAGAATGCTAGCCTTTCATTGTCTGAAAACTACTATGTATCCAGGAAATCCTGCCAGACAGTCAATCCTTGAAATGACTGAGAAACATGGTGTTTTGCCATCAAAAACAGAAGACAAGCAGGCTCTGGTTAAAAGGCTAAGCTTTCGCCCAATGAAACTTTTCCAAAATAAAGAGAATGTCTGCTGGCTGCTATTGACCTCAATTGAAAAAGGATGGCAAATCAATGCCAATGCCAAGCCTTACCTAACACAAGCTATGAATCACAGAGATAAGAGTCAGCAAGATTACTGAGAAGATACAAGAAACAATGCCAGTTTTGACATAATGGTTACCATCCACCTCTAACTTACATTCTTCTAACAAAGAAGAATGATATTACAGAGACAATCTATATATCAGAGATGAGATAGTATAGGGAATGAGAATAGGGAGATCTGAAGGTGTCCAAATACTAAATTAGACAGTTGGATAATTTAAGCTGTCTAAAACTAAAAATAGGGAATACTGATACTAACATATCTGTAAAATTTAACAGGTCTATTTTTTCCAATATGTGTCAAATGCAAAAAATTTCCCTATGTTTCTGACCTCATCCATGCTCAAGGAAGCTGTGGAAACCATAAACAGGGTGCTGGTAGGTCCCTTATAACTTTTGGCACCCTTTTGGTATCCTGATAATTCTTTAAAAGCACCTTAAGAGTCCTTAGACCATCAGAAGTCAATTTGGATACCTGACTTTCCAACACAATGGAAATCATAACTACATATCCCAAGCCTTTGGGGATTGCATAGTATGAAAGAGGTTGATACCAAGCAAGGTGGAAATTATCTGGTATTCTATTGGCTCCAGTTTTAACTCCACATGGGATGTCACTTCTCCTGAACAAGAATGACTTTTATTCTTGTGTGCTGTGTTGGATTTGTAGAAGGTATCATGGCCCGTGAAGTCTTCACTAGCACTCAGCTTTAGCTGTTGTGTTAGCTGTGGCCCTGGCCAAAGTGAGAACCTTGATAACAGTTAACTCAAACCTTCTCTTCATCATCATCATCAGAATACATAACTGCATCATTCTTTGCATGTAGCTTACCTTTGGAGACCACTTGAAAACTGTAATTAACACAGAATATAGTAGCCTACATGCTAACTGGAGATATGCTACTGCAATGTAACATTAAATTCCAATAGGTTTCTGAGTACTATTAAAAATTATGGCCTGGCTTCCAGACAACTTGAAGGTCATATCCTACAAGAATAAGTGGACACATCTGGAATGATGGTTATGATTTCCTATCAACAAAAAGGGTGTGGGAGGTTGGCAACATGATGCTACCCTTTACAGAGGGAAAGTATGGGGAGCAATAGGAAGACCTTGAAGATGGAACTCTTCTGCAAGGTGTTTTAAGTCTAATGGTGATTAATGATTTAGGATTGGTGTCATAGTTTTACAGTTTATCATATTTTATCATTTTAAACTGTTGGCTGTATTCTCATGTTTTAGTCATATTCTAAACTGTTACAAGGGTAAATCTGTGCATGCCTGACTAATATGGCTGGTTTCTGCTGAGTCTTGGAGTGTGGCAGAAGGCTCGAGCAGGTGAGAAGGGTGTTTGGAGGGGTTTTTATAGCCCCAGTACCTGGCATCGTCGCTGGTGGGCTTGGGGAGCCGAATGAGACCCCGCGGAGGATTCGCTGGGCTCTGAGCGAGAGGGATTGGCGTCTCTCCCCCCGTGTTTCTGTGTGCGAAGAGCTGTGGAGGGCATCGGCTGCGTAGCAGCGGCTCCGGCGCTCCGCTGTGTCTAGATGTGCCTAAAACTTCTTGCCATATTCTGGCCAAAGTCAGAAGGAAGCTGCTTCAAGAAGCATTTTACCCACAAGAGAACAATGCTAAGAACATCAGGAAAATCAACAGGTCTCAATGGATCATTTTCAGATTTCTAACTAAAAACAAAAATTAAATGGAAAATAACTGATATTAATTAGATGGTAGAATGAGATATCAAAAAAATAAGTCTGCTGATTTTATTTTTCCATGGTTGCACGTATTCTTATCAAGGAAAGAAAACTGCTGTTTTAGTACTTGTGATTTTTGTCTATTAAAACCCAGTATTCCAAGATACATCTATAAACAATATTAAGTAAGGATCGTAGCCAAGAATGTGAAATCGTCATTCAAGTGTTGTTTAAATTAGGTCATTAAATGATATTAGCCTCAATCCCCACCCATAGCCTACAATACCATATAATTCTCTTGGTGGATATGTAGATTATTTAGATAATATAGAGAAAGTCTTTAAATATTCTAAAGCTTCATAAAATTATTGGTAAATTTCATATTTAACATTAAGCAGGTTTGGGTCTGGTCTGTACTTGAATAGGACTGTGGGCTAGATTGGAAAATAAAATAAAATCTTGGAAGAGGGCTAGATAGCACTTCTCTACTGTTGCCAAGGTCTACAAGAAGTCATCGGGGTCACATTCAACTCAAAGTAGACTTTACACAAAGGAACAATTCTATACGGTAGCTTTTAAAGAACTGTGCTCCTCTGTCAGTAGTCCTAAACTAGAAAGCGTCTTTCTTCAGCTGTATGCTTACCAAGACTTGGAAATATACATAATTTTCTGTGCCCTGAAGGCTGTGGTCTACACTGGACATAAAGTCACAAGTGCACTTACATTACAAGTGCATTTCACATTGGCAGCATTATATTATGTAGTGAGATTTCTTCCTTAAGGGTACAGAACAACTGACATTCTATTCTAATAATTTTCAAGTGAGGATATCAAATAGCTATGCAATAAAAACTAATGCTAGAGAAGATCTACTGCCACATCTCTGGGGCAAATTTTCTATCCCTCTTGGCAATAAAACAACAAACTGAATGCAGAAATGAATATAATTCATCTATATTAAAACACACATTTTATATTTTTCATTTGCAACTTATTACTTCAGGCCATGCTAGGATTTGTACCATGTGCTGCAGAATATACTCCAAAATTGGACAGGGTCAGGTTACAAAGTAATTTCAATTTTGAAAACTCAGGATTTAAGGAGTAAAAGTATGTCTTAAGGCACTTAAAATTCTTCCCATCCCAATGTAAAGCCTGAAGTCAAGTACTTTACTCCTTCAATTCTTGGAAATCTCTGGTGACTAGAAGGAGCTACTGTACTGTAGGCCAAATGAAAGTAACTTTGGGTCAGTAGGTCTTCTCTAGTGATTAACAATCCACCTGCATTGTTGTGTGGGAAACAGGAAACAGGGGAATTAAGTATGTTGATCACCTTGAGTTGATCTAAATAAATGAATAAGATAAAAATCTAATAATTGTAATAATAACAAATGGAATCCAGGACTGTCCTTTTTGCATTCTGTGCTCAGTCCCCCTCTCTCAGACCAATCCACTTCATAGGATTGCTGTGAAGAAAAAATCAGAGAAGCACTATATAGGCTGCCTTGGACTCTGTGAAAAGTTGGGATACATGTCCAAAACGGAAATAATTTTTTTGGAGTAATAAGTATTTACAAAAAGTGAACTTTGGAAAATTAGAAGTTTGTTGTATATTAAAAACTTGTAGAAATAATTCATGCTGTTTAGACCATGCTTAAATCAGTGCTGAATGTTTGACATAATTCTGAAAGAGAGAAACCAAAATTCATTTTGTTTTTGCATTTCTGTCTCTTCTGATATCAGCAAAATCATCAAAGGCCTCAATGTTGAATTTTCTACGAGCAGAATACATAACTTGGCTAAGTCTAACTTCAGTTGTAACCCAGGTTTAACATCTTGCAGCTTCAGGCTGCCAGACAGCTTCCCTGAATCTGATTTAGTAAGTCTAATGAATCCATCTTTGTGGTCTGTCAGGACCAACTAACCAGCTAATCATGTTTTTTGGCATAAGAGGAGCTTTACATCACTCTATTTTCACCAAGTTAGGAAGGATAGCATTCAGTTTGATACCTTGGTGGAACGCAATAAAATGATTAGTTGGCTTTATTTTGACTTTCAAATCAGACATCATGCAGGCCTGTAGGAGAAAATTTTACAAACTATATCACATCAAGCCTCTAAATGTATTTTGTTTCTATGCATATAAAAAGGAAAGGGAAACTGCATTTCTTTTTAGCCCCCATATACACCAATACATGCCAACACCACCATTTGACAAAAGATAGCTGTCACCATTTGTCCCTTCTATAAGGAATCAAAACAAGTAAGAGACATGCCATTCTACCTAGAGATCACATTTTTACTATCACCATACCATACAGAGTGTCCAGGTTGACTTAGAGAGCAGGTATGAGTTCTCTCCATGTATAAGTCCCAAAATTTGGTGAATATGCATAGAAACAAATTTAATAATCTGAGTTAGTCAACAAGTATAACTGCATTCTGTAGGGCAGAGGTGTCAAACTCACGTCTCACGGCAGCATCACATGGCGTATCTGGACTTCCCCCCAGCTAAACTGGGCATGGGTGTGGCCATCATGTGACGATCCGGCCCATGGGCTGGAGTTTGGTAGCCCTGCTGTAGGGCATCCACAGGAATAAAGACATCTGGTTCTGTTTATCCTGAATGTCTATTATGTAGGTTATGTTTTATGAAAAAGAAATCAGTGTTTGCCATTTCATTAATTTTACTTTTTAACCTGATTTGTGTTTACTAAGACTACCAACCAAGACTACATATTTGTTTTAAATTCTATTTAATCTTTGTTTTAAAATGTATTACATTTTCTTACTAAAAATTCTGGCACACACACAAAAAAAGAATCTAAAGGCTATTTTGCATATGGTTTTGCATTGGTGAAATGTGACATTATTTCTTCACATCCACATAGGTGCATTTGGATTCTTAACAATGCATATCAATTTATGTGCAACATATCAAAACTTCATGTAACAATGCAGTGTCTATGCCTCTTGTAGGAACTGTAATCTAAGAAGCTTCCCAAAGGGCAGAAGAATTTCAACAGACTTCAAACCCAACTGGTTGTAAATGAATTCTATTTTGTATATTAAACACAAAAATCTTACCATATGCAAATGTTTGCAAACTTTTTATCGATTCAAGAATTCTGTCAATCTTTGTAATCTTCTAGAGCTACAACACAAGAGCTGCAAAAATGTCACTAAATGCTAAATGGCAGAACTGAGTTGAAAAAGAAATATTTTTCTATTGCCATCTAACATATCTTCAATAAATAAATAAATAAATAAATAAATAAAATAAATAAATAATGGCTAATTTTTTCATCATTGCAATCACCTATTCAAAATCTAAAACCACAAAATGTTTTAAATTGGAAAGATTCTTCCTAAGCATTAACTTAAAGGGAAATGAATATATTTGAGTCATTGGCAGCTGCTTCTCCAGTAAGACTACCCCAATGAACTTGCCCTAATAAAAGTGTTAGCTAGACCCATATAAACTCTTAAAGACTAAAACGAGGGTTTTGGAACTCACACAACAATTTCTTTGAAGTGGTAAATGAAACAATATTTTAGTTGGGGTTTTTTTTCTACCAAGAAACTTAGCCAATGCATAAATTTACTCAGAAGTAATCCCACCCAACAAAGTGACACTTGTCTCCAAAACTACATGTGTAAGTTTAGAACAACATTTCCTGCCTGATACTCTCCAGGTGGCTCCATTAGCTATGGTATGATGGAACTTATTCACACATCTGGAGGGCATTAAATTGGGGAAGCAAGAGCTAAGGACTCAATGAATCAGAATGTCTGTACTTCAAGTGAAAAGCCTTTGGAAAATACAAGGGGTTGTATTAAGTTTTCTGGGTGGGTGGGTGGGGACATTTCACAACTACCATTCTTTTCCAACAATTTTTTTTCTGTCTTCCTAAATATCCTTTTATTTCCATTCGGGCACCTTCAGAATGGATGGATAAAAATATCAAGAAGGGACCACAACTGTGTGATCAATGCCCTACTTTTTTTAATGGGCAGGACTTCAATAGATATGTGTTAGACTGTGACAATAACCTTGGGAGATAGGAAAAAGAGTTGCAGTCTAGACAAAGAGTTGGATAAAAGAAATCTGAGTCCAAAACAGGAATGGTGATGGAGAAAATAGCACTGGCTCTCCTAGTTCTCTAGAACATAAAGGCAGGAGCAGGAAACCGCTTTCAGACTTCTAAGATTCTGTTATGGCAACTATGTCATGGTTTTGGTTTTCTGTCCAGACTACCTCAAAAGGCTGACAATATGATTGTGGCTATCATCATAACTTTTTGATCCCATTGCAGACCAATTCAGATCATTGTCCATGTTGCTACTTCTTCTTAAGATTTTTGCTTCCTGCTTTTTCTTCTTTCTTAATCCTCTATTTCAAGGCTGCCAAACTTATGGCCTGTGGGTGGGATGCGTCATGCTATGGCCACTCCCACAGCTGGTTTGGCTTTAAAGCGAAAGGCACAATACATCACATGATGCCGCCATGATGACAAGAATTTGCTCTATTTCTTTGATCATTAAGACACTTGACCCTGTGTCTCCAATGCTCTCTGCATTTTCTGTCCTAACCCAACTGAAATTTGGGTTCTTTGAGCTTGGTCTTGCAGGTGTTTTATTACCCACCTTGGCAACATCTTCAGCACTATTAAGTTGAAGGGTGTTAGTTAGCGGTGGAATGTACAGAAATTTTATTTCAATCACAAAAAAAAAATCTTTGCATGTATCATCCCTGGAGATTACACAGACATACCATGTTCTCACAGCAGCTTAGCAAATGATCTCATAGCAACTTGCTAATTGGAAAAGCGTCCTGATCCTCTTATCCTCTATCCCTAGATCAAGATGTTCAGAGATGGTACTACTTTAGACACCACCATTTTTAATCACATTGTGCTTCCTCCTGATTTGCATCTGTAATTTTAACTTCAATAAATACATGGAAATATTGGGAGGGAGAAAAGGAGTTTGTGGAAAACTTGCAAGAGGAAAAAGAGGTTACTACATCATTACATATTATTATTAGCTGACTTTTTCTCTCATTGTTTAGGACCTACAGAAGTGTTACTGTCAGTAATAGCTATTGTCAGGGTCCTCTACAGCATCCTGTTTTTCTTAGGAAAATGAATCAGACATCTGTGTTTCACAGATAAAAAGAGAGAGGTCTGATAACAATACCGATATAATAGCAGCCATCCTGATACCAAGAGGAAATCTGTATGAGGTAATATCCGTACCACAAGACATCCATTTGGAATTAGTTTTTCTCTCTGACAATTACTATATAAAATAAATACACTGATATAATTTTAAAATGGTTAAAAAATCACAACACTGTATGCTGTTTAAATTTTTATCCAAGAATTTCTTTGTAAGTCCTTTTCTGGCCTTGGTCATTATAGCAATAGCTGATTGGTACATATAGACCAGCTACATATACTGTCTAAAATTAGAGTGGCAAACTCACATGAAATCACCTGTTTCTCTGGAAAATGTAGGATTTTAGGTTCATAAAGGAAAAACTCAACTGACCCAGATACTTCCATTCACAGTTTTCACGTGAATACCTCATTTTGCCTAATCAATTAAAACTCTTAAGAATTTGGTAACAGAAAAATAAGGAATAAACAAGGAACATTAGTAAAAAAAAACAGGCATGGAATATGTTTGAACAAATAAAAGTTTGATGAAAAGGCAGAGCTATAAAAATCCACATTTTTCAAATCCTCATTTGTGTCCGTTTATCTGGATATACACACTTTTTGCCAGATTCACATTTTCTAAGTCCATGTTAATTAATTGGTGAGTATAACTAGGTATGAAAGCATTTCCTTGCATAAGCACACTCAAAATTTAGGATTGGCTGGAAAAGCTTTACACTAAGCTTAGGAGGTCAGTGTAATATAACGTAGACATAAGACCAGAGAGCTGCAGTCCAATCATCCCTACAGGGCTGTAGGTAAACAACTGGAGGAAGGAATGCTATGTATGTCCCTTGAGCTCTCAAGAGATTAGGTAGCACAGAACATCTAACAACTATATGACATTTACTATAAACTAACAGGCTGTCTATGTCAGAAATGGATATATACTTTTGCTTAATAAACTGATAGCTTTGTGGGGCTGAACATTGGAAAAGTTATTAGAGAGATAAGTACTATGCTGAATTGAGTCTTAGATTGCATTATCTATTGCATTATATATTGAAATATTTGGCCTGCTTTCATCCAAACTTCAAGTGCACAGCAACATTTTGGTCCACCAATTAAAACTTTATCTTCTATACCCAATTATTTTTTATAATTATACAATTATAAAATATAGCACATCTGTTATATTGTTGCAGTTATATAATATTTCTAATTCATAGACCCTAGGTTTTAATTACACATTGTCCAAATAAGATTTATCAAGTATATTTTTGAAAACAGTGGAGGAGACACCTTGTCTATCAAGATCCAGTTCAAAAATATTGTATACACTTTATTTTAAGACCTGGCCTGTTGCTCTAGTCAAGTGGATTTAGTCTTACTCATTTCTTAGATTTTTTATCCCGTCTTGATTTTTAGTCAAATGAAGTTGCTATGTATCCTTGATGCTTCATCCTGTGAGGAGGTTGGGCTAAGAGAAAGTGACTGGCCCAAAGTTACCCAACCGGCTTTCATGCCTACGGGAGGACAAACTTATGTCTTTCTGGTTTCTAGCCTAGATTCTTAGCTATTACACTAAACTTATATTACTATTTGCTGGGTTAGAGTTTATTGTTAAAACTGGAGACATTTTGAAGACCTCATCTTGTTTTTCCCACCTCCAATATATGAATCCCACAGGGTATTCGACTAGCTAAGAACCCTATCCTTTATATTATAAAATAGTATGAACTAGTTGCCTGCCATTATGCTTTTCACATTCCTACACCTCTGTTTCAACATGCTGCTGGCACATTTTTAATCTTGCTCTCCACCATTCTTCTACAATGCTGTGATAATTGCAGGGAACATTGTAAGCAGAAACTATATACATAATCCCACATCTCATTTACCTATGCAGTGTTTTATTACACAGTTATGAGTTTTTAGCTAATCTTTATTAGAAGACTTTGTACTTTCCAGAACTGGATCAATTGGAATACCGTGTACCTGAACAAGAGGACATGGACTCTACCAATGTGTACAAGATTTGCAACATTACCATGTAAAGTTGGCCTTGCATGTATCATGGGCAAGCAAAGATGCTTCCCTTTAAATATGCATAACTTTTTCTGGGATGAAGGCTGCTTTTGGCCTTGATTTGGTTTATTAAATGGAAATGTCCTCATTTTATGTAAATTTATATAAATTATTTACAATTACAGTGGAAGTGTTTAAATATTTACAATGAATATTAACATTAAATCTAGGTAGCATGATTAGTCATCAATAAAGCATTTAATAATGTTCTCTTCTTTGAGACCACACCCAATGTTTTTTTGGGGGGGTACAGCTGGCTCTAGATGGATTAGGCTGTGCAAATCTGCTTTAAATTACATTTTTGAGAATGTGGTCACTGAAGAACAAATGCCATTCTGTTGGGAGTGTGAAATGTAGAAATTCAAATATAAAATTGTTAATAATTATCTTAGAAAAATCACTATAAAGTAAAAAAAGCAATGATAGAATTGACTAGAAAAGTCAAGTCTTGCAAACTATGTCAGTCAGTCTTGCTAAACAAGTAGGGCAATAGTAAAACAAGAAAAGTTGGGTGATGGGACAGGGTTTGCAAAATAGTAAGTTATTTTGGGAGAGATTAAATCTTGAGTGGGTATTTGTTAGGAAGACACCATTGAGATTCCTATTTATGGGCACAACATTCACAATCTTTCTCTTTCCAAATGCATCTGGATAAGAATTCCAGAAATTGTGAAATCCTTAGTGCTGTCTGAGCATGGTTGACTCCACAATTTGATCCTGAGCTACATATGTTCTCTTCTATTGTATTCTAGAAATTGTAATCTCTTCCCACCTGAAGGGTATCACTGGGTAAAGTTTTGAAGAGAAACTGCTACATAAAATCAGAATTGCACTATTAAAAATAAAATAGAGATATCTTATTTTTTAATAAGAACTCCAATCACAGTCATAAAAATATTTAGAAAAAACTAGAGACAAATAAACTCAAGTTTTCCTTAAAAATCTAATATAGTCCCAGCATACTGTTTACACTCAATGGACAATTGAAGGCCAGCAAAATGGACATCCATGCAGCCGTTCTGGGGAAAATGGAGGATGTGGTCAAAGAAGGCAAGATGGTGACCACAATAGTGCTATCAAAGCTCTGCCTCTGCCAAAAATTCCACCCTACTGACACAATTACACATTCCTCCTACAAACCTTTGTCACTGAAAATAGGTTACTTTTAAAGTGAAGCTCCCACCTGTAGAAAGGCCACTGTCACATTGATTTAAAATATTCATCTTTTCTGGTTGTACTTATGAACTAAATAGAATTATTTCTATTCCCAGTTTATATCATTCTCAATCATCATGATCCTTATCTAAGATGGCTGAGAATGTAACTGTCCCTCTAAATATCAGGACACTATCCAATAAGAAAGTACTTTATAAATTAATTTGGTTGAGACTTGAAAGGCCCAAAACACTCTTTACTGTTTGTTGTAAAAAGGTTGTTCTGAAATTTAACTAGGTAGTTTATTTAATAGTGGTAGATATCTTGAAGATCTATATTTATAATCTATAGTCATTTATGGAAAAAAATTCTAGGATAGAAAAGAGCTCCTAAACCAGTAGTTGCCTATGTATATTCCAAAACTACGTAACAGCAGCTCTTATAATTGACCATTCTGTAGAGCTGCAGATTCTCGATCCAAGGGATAGTTTTGAATGTAGCACATATGTCACATATTGACGAAAGTTTATTGTTAATTTTTTCTCAAAATACCAAGAACCCAAATGAGATCATCGTTTGCTAGGCAAACTCCCGGACACTGAAGTAGATTCACTATGAATCAAGTATCACCAAACTAAATAAATGGTTAATATCAGATATTTTGGACTGCAATAATGGACTGAAAGTGAATCCAAAGTAGAAATGTTCTTGCAATAAAAAAACTTGCAAAAATGCTTACCTTTTTATCATCGCCTGAAAGTCTATCATGTACGCCTAATCATTTAAAAGGGTCTAAAACCAAACAAACCACTTGGGCTGTCTTCTCTAGCGCAAGGCTTTGTCGAATTTCCTATATAAAATTCCTGATGGAAAATGCAGACACAGCAGGCCTCAGCAGCTGACATATGAAAACTGAGCTCTGCATGTTCAATGCAGCATGGTTTCAATTCTGAAGCACTGTATCTTAGCATATACTCAAAGGTCAACATTTTCAAGTCATCAAGGCCAGAATCTTAGTGTGGGAGTCCTACACAAAAGATCTTATTATTTCCAGGCCTAGCTGTCTCTGACATTTTACTTATCCTACTTAGTTGACATCAAATACCATTTAACATAAAGGATGGTAACATTGGGCAGATTTTCTATATTCTAACAAGTCGTGCAGAACAGGAGACTATAATTCATGTTTTACTTAGTATCATATGCATAAATCGAACTGTTTATTCACTTATTCACTTAAATTACACTTTTCAGACCTTAATGGCTTATGTTCATGTTGGGTCAAAACTGAGAACGTTCTAACGTAATGTGATATGTGAATCTAGCCTTAGGTTGTAGCAACTGATGTTAGATTGTAACCCTCTCATGTCTTCTATAGGATTACATCTTTCCTAAAGGACAGGGTTCGTACAATGCATAAGGTCAAACGTGTGATTTGTTTGTGGCATGGCATGACGTCTCATATGGCTGAAAAAATAACATAACATGGTGCAATTGGAGTAGATTCTGTGGCAAAGTTTAAGATCCTCCATTATCATGGCATTTTAGAGAAGAGTTCACCTGAAAGGAAACCTTCAAAGAATTTCTGAACTGGCTTCTACTGAGAAGGCACTATCTGGGCCATCTTCTGTTACACCACAAGATATAAGAATTGAATTTCACAAAAAGTGGAAACACTGCAAAGGCTTTGCACAATGGAAATGGCTGAGAGTTCAGAACCAGAAGACAGAAAAGTAGAAAAGATTTATTCACAAGCAAAAGCTCCTTGGAAACAATACAAATCAATTTTTATTTTTGAATGGACCTTTTGATCAATTAAATCCAGATGATCTCTGCGAAGTTTAGATGATGGCTCTGAAGATAAAGGATTAAAAGCTCTGCTATAGTAAGAAATTACTGCTGAAACAATGTGTGAATTCAGCCAGATCAACTAAAGGCTAAGCTACTACAATAATCTGGGCAAAAGGTTAGGTTAGATTGCAAGACATTGAGGAGAACAACCTCCAAATACATCATAATTCTTTAATGCAATCTGATATTTTCCACCCCACCTCCATTTGACAATCTTATGGGCAGGGGTGGGATCCAACAGGGTTAACTACCGTTCAGTGATTTACTATGTGCTTCCCTGCATGCTGTGCGCGTGTAAATCTTCATCAGCTTGCTGCCTGGACAGCTGAGCAGCGCTGCGTGCAGGGAAGCAGTGTTTGAAAAGCACTTTTTCCTGCTTTTTCAACCGCAGCTATGCCTCGCACGGCAGCTGAGGTTGAAAAAGCAGGAAATAAAGGTCAGGTAAGAGCCTGGCGGTGGCTGGGCCAAAACAGCAGCAGACATAGAACTGGTTCTATGTCTGCTGCTCTTCAGAGCTACTGGTTCTACAGAGCCGGAGAGAACCGGTAGAATCCCACCCCTGCTTATGGGTCCATAGAAACTTCAACGTAATTTTGCCTGAAAACAAAAATGCTAGGGTTCCCCCTGTAATCCCAGCACCAGGGCCAGGGATCTGTGCATTTAGTAGCAACTAAAGGTTTCTCCCATTTATCCTCCTTCTCTGACAGCAAGCTATTCAGTGGAATCGTGATGTTAAGAGTGGTCTAATTCATCTAATTCAGGGTGTCAAACTCACGCATCACGGCAGACTCATGTGATGTATTGGGACTTTTTCCCCTTCGCTAAATCAGGTGGGCGTGGCCAGCACGTGATGCAACTGGCCCGTGGGTGGGGAGTTTGACAGTCCTGATCTAGATGGTACTCTGCAACAGGAAGAGCAGCATATGAAATCCAACTTGCAATAAGAGCTCAGGTGTTTAATGCTTAGGTGTTAAAAGCATTAAAGTAACTTTTCTAATAAAGATAAAAGCTGGAACTAACTCAACCACTTAAACTATACAGGCTTTCTGGGACACTTGTCCATGGTTAGGTTGAAAGACTTTAAATTCTTCTTTGCTCTTTTCTCAAGGTTACTTCCAAATAAGCTCTCCTTATTCATTTCAGGTCTTACTGAGGGACAAATATAAGTCCTGCCAAGAACATTTTACTGGACAATCCTTAACCATAGTCATATGGATGACTTTATAAACAAGCTAGTTGGAGGAAAAATGGTATTAACTTTTTCTATAAAAATGAGAAGGAAAAAGAAAATAAATTAATCAATACCACAAGTCTGTACATTTAAATTCTGCCCATATGACGTTTCCTTCCACTTAAATTGCTTCCATACAATTTATATCTGCTAGTCACGCTAAGCTCCAGAGTGCTCTATCCATCTCTGCAACAAAAAGTTCTTGTCCTATAATAACCTCAATAATCAAAATGAAAGAATTATATGAGTAAGACAACCAGGATAATATAAACAAGTTTCCAACTACATGCAAAATGTAATTCACATTTCAAATAGGGAACAAGTCTAAGGATACCACTGTTTCTTCTATTCAAGGCAAAGAAATAAAAAACAGCATGTAACAGTCAACCAGTACAGAGATCCTTCTATGTGTTTAGATAGAGCTTGGATTAAACAGCTTTATCACCATCTGAGGAGAGTTTGGAGTTCCTTCAAAAGAAACTTGCCTGTCCTTCAGATGGAAATCTTTTAATGCATTTTGAACCAGCAACATGCTACAGGCTTATAGAAACCACCTGGTAGATGTTGTTGCTCAAAGCCACTTGATAGTTACATCTTTCTTTCATATGTTCGGTTCAGCCATACTTCTATTATTAGTTAATATTGCATTTTGACTTTTTCCTTGACTGCCCTTCCTGCCTCTCCCTCCAAAATTAAAGAACAGGGGTGGGCCATTCTCACATCCTTTCATGTGACTATGTCATTTCAGGACAGGCTGCTTGTTCATCCTGTTCAACTGAAGTGGTGTCTTTTGTATGCAAAGCATGTAATTTATCTGTCTGAAATGTGGGTTCTCCTTTGGCACATTACCAATGTCATACCAGCCTATACACAAAGCACTTGGTTACAAGTTAAAGCCTGTTATGTTTGGGATTGAAAAACAATTGCAACTAGCAAGAAGGCTTTATAGAGCTACCTGCCATTTTGCCTATTGAATCACTAGGGACTTTCAGTGTGATTTTGTTCAAGTTTGGCAAAAGGCACCATGGAGACTCAGTCACTGTGCTTTGCAAACCACAATTTTTGCTTAGTTATTTATACCTAGAACTCAAAAAGTATAATATATACTCTATGTACTCAGTAATATAATGTACTCAGTAAGTACTCAGCGACTGTGGCTTATTCAAATAAATTAAAATATTTTGCATAATATGGAATCCATCTATCTGATAACACTCAGAAAGATTTTATAAGCATACCATATAAGTAGGCCATATTAGATATTTAGATGAAACCTGTGAATTAATATGGAAAATTACATTAAATAATTCCCATATCTATATATTCTTATTTTGGTGGGCTTCATTGTTTTAAACTTAAAAGGAAATGCAGATGTATAGAATCATTAATACACTTTCTTTTAATTAAGAGGAAGCTTCTGAAAGTTAGCAGACATTATAGTGTTCTTTTTTCTACAAAAAAAATCTAAATTATTTAATTGGCACACTGTCTTTTTTCAAACAAATGAAACTCTCCTGTTATCTGCTCTGAGTTTCTTCAGTGAAAGGATATCATATTTTGGTGGAACTATGCTTTTTGAATTGTTTTTGTGGGTTTTTGTTCTCCTGCTTTTTTGCTTTTCATTTTACGGGAACATTGTAATTGTACTTTAAGCCTCACATTTGGCAGGCTATGAACACAAAACAGACAATGGAAAGAAGTGTCCTCTGGAAATAAGTGTCACTAAATACCATCAATCATCTCAACTGCAAAAGTTCAGGACACTGCTTTAAAATGGCTTCTTCTGCTGTTTTGGGCGGGAGGTCTCCATATGCTAAGATTTGAAATAGATGCTTTTTGATCAAGATGTCAGAAGGGTCTCAAATAGGTCTTACAAACTCTTACAAACATTTTCTTAACTTTCAGTCCATCTCAGCTGGTATGAAAACATAGTCTCCTTTAAGACCAGCTCATCTCCTTGTGACTTTCATTTTAAGTATCTGTACTTTTCAGAGTTCACTAACAGTCCCTTGCTCCTAGAGTGATAAAATAATATATGCAGTACTTTTTCATAGTTTTGAATTTGTTTCATGATAGGATACAAATTCAGGATTATGATAAAGTGCAAGTCATAAGAGTTTTAAAGCTAAAACTTAGAGAAATGAAATATATTCATATGAGAGTTTTTCGGTCAGGCTGCAGTAGAAATGAATAGGAAAGTAAAGTATTATGTTTCTAACATTTCACATTAAATGATTTTGACTGTTAAACCTCCCTCCCTTTCATTTTTGATATTTAAGTATTGCTTTATGTTTAATCAAATGTGATTAAAAGAAGAAATTAATACTCATTCAAAGGGATCTTCTGTTCTCATAACATTTGGGTATGTGTTCTGGTGGATGCAATTTAGATTTACATGCTTGCTTGTTTTACCAGAAGTCCACAAGTTAACATACAGATCTTTCAACAAAGCACTCCACTTGAGAGCAAATCATTCTTCTGAATCCACTTTCCCAAGCTGTGAACACTGTTCCTTCAAGGCTCTGAGATCCTTCTACTAGAAGAAAAAGACACATTCCAACTGCACTCCCAATCTATGCATGTTAATAGCAAAAATAAGTTCCCATTTGGTTAAACATAGGTTGTACTATGATACAATAATTCCTGATGTCATTGTGCCATTTTTTCTATGGAGAAAACAAAGCATGGTACTTGGAAAATGCAGGGCCAACCAAATCTATTCCCAATACCTGATAATAAAGATCCAGGTCTGCATTTAAGGAACAGCTTCACTGATTAGAAAAACCCTTAATGATTGTTACGTCATTACTGAAAGTTCCTTTTTACACAATAGCTTGCCCTTTCAAAGAACAGCACTTTGGGTTGTTGTTGTTTTTGTCTGTTTATGTATAATATCCCAGTGTCCCTCAACTTTATCTCCATGTTCCCCAACAGGTTTAACTGAATTCTTGATTAGGCTGCTTCAGCTGTGCTTCTGAGCTGATTACATTTTAGCAAAAATCAAGGTGTTTCCATTCCCCAATTCTTTCAAATGGTTCTGAAGCCAGTCATGTCTCTGTAGCATCACAGCACACAGAATTGGCATAAAACACCCTGAACCAACTGTGCTAAGCTACTGCAAGTCTTGAAAAGCAAAAATGGCTTGCCTACCAATTCATGCAAGATCCATTGCCAGTGCCCACAAGCATCCCATATTCATATTTCCAGAATGTTTTATGTAAAAAAAGATCAGGTCTTGACCATCTTCCATTATGATATCTTTCCTGAAAGCCAAAGAATGCTATCATATTCTTCATCAGTCATCTTGTATCAGAGCTAAACTTATTTATCTAGTTCAATTTCTTTTCATAGGAAAGAGTTCCTAATCCAATGAATACCTTGTTGCCCTCCTCTGAATCTGTTCCAGTTTCTCTGAATGCTGGTACCATAGTTTGGATGCAGTACTTGAAATGGGATCTGATTAAAGCAAAAACAAAAGTATTTCTGAAGCTAAAGTTGTTAGCAAGAGAAGTCAGACATTTCTGAAAGGACACACACAGCAGAGTTTATCTCCCAAGAAATGTTGGAATAATTAACAGTTGGAGTTTTCCAGCACTATGAATTAGTGTCCCTTTTATAGATAGATTCTTGCTTGGGACGATATCATCCTGGTATTTGCATGCCATATTCCATTTCCATGATAGGGAAAAGGGAACTCTTGTCAAACTTTATCTTGCTTGGACTCCTGAAAGCATAGAAACTGTTGTAAGAATCAGCAAAAAAAAGTTAAAATAGTCTAAATCGCTTTAAAATGGAGTTAGCAGGTGACACAGATTTCTCTTGCCATTTGCAAAAACATTGTAACAGCTGCTGGAAAGGGTCTTCCATGAAACCATCAAGCTATATTTCCCATATGAGGACCTGAAGAGTATGTCAGGCACAGCTTTAGAATAAAAAATGTAACAAGGCAAGAATTCCTGTTGATGAGAAAAAAGACAGCTCATAAAGATTGGTAAAACTTCACCAGTGCAAATGCTTAGCTGCCAAATTGCAAAGGATGACATAACAACAAAGAGTCCAGATCTGATTCTTGATAGAAGAAAGAGTCCTTGTGGAATAGCCCTGACAGAGTATCGCTACTTTAAAGTGATAGCAGAATAGGAATTGCTTCAGATTTTTTAATAAGGCAATTTTGGTCAGATGAAATTCCTTTGCCTCTATCCAAACTAAGGTAATCAGTAGAAACATAACTCTAAGGCAGGGGTGGCGAACAAGTTTGACACAAAGAGCCACAATTTTAAACTGTGAGAGTCAGAGAGCCACACCACGCTCGCTGGCCCGCAGTTGTTTCCGAGGATGGGAGACGGGATGACGCAGCCGGGCGGGACTACGCGCCGGAAATCTCTCCTCAGAGATCCCTCCTCAGAAGCAGCATAACAAAATCCAAACTTGGCAAAGAGCCACAGTATACAAAATAATGATAAGAGGCAAAGAGCCGCATTCATTTTGGCCGGAAGCCGCATGCGGCTCGAGAGCCGCGTGTTCGCCACCCCTGCTCTAAGGAGTAGGGCTAAGTTAATTGTCTACAATAGACATCTACCCAGTTGTGCAGCATATGGAAATTATGGAACTGCTACTAAGTCCTATCAATTGTTCTCCAAGATGAGGCACTTCCACCACCCTAAGACCATATGGTTGGAAGCATGTTAAAAAGATATTTACATCAGAGAAGGTCATAAAATGTATACAAAATGAAATGCTTGGATTATAGCTGCATTTTCCAGGATGCAAACTTCAGAGCTTACAGAAAACTTTCCCATTCACTGAATTTAAATGTAAATCATTGCTTTAGATTATATTGTCAAGATAGGCAGATACTCTCAGAAAGAAGTTTGAGGACTTAAACATCCCACCTAACGCTGACCTTATGGATACATAATCTAAGTAGTCATTTGGAATAGCATATTATAAAAATGTTAAAGCATTATAATAGCAATGTTGACTCAAAGTACAGGTCAAAATGAATTAGGACAGCAAAATGTCTTGACCCAGGGACACTTATAAGGCATATATGATATATAGTTTGAACTAAGCTCCCCTTGTTTAGCTTGGAGACCATTGCAGTGATGGGGAATCCCAGCCTGTGAGATTTCCAGCAAAACATTATCCTTCTAAAAGGGGAATATAAAAGCATAAAAATGGAGTTGCTGAATCAAACTAGCCATCAATCTATCTTGTGTTCACAGAATGAGCCAGATACATTCAAGAAGCTCATGTTGCTACCCATATCTAAGGCATGTGCAACTGCAGCTCTGGCAGGGTATTGATAAACTAAGACATCTCAGCTGATCTTCTATTCAATCTACCAGGACAGATGAGCAAATGGACCTAGTCTTCAAACCAGATTCAGTTCATCGCTCTTTATCTACATTTAAGTCAACCCAGTTGTCGAATAGGACATCATAGCAAACTATGGAATTGGTCCAAATGGAAAGGGAGAGAACTGGAACATTTGAGTCAAGTTCATTTACAAAAATCAGCCAAGTGTAAGTAATCAGTTACAGATGTGAGCCACTTAAAGAGGAATATATTGAAGAATGAAATTATAGAAAATTTCATTTAACACAAAATATTTCATTGCTTGTTTTATTAAATTAGGCGTTTATTTCAAAACATAACCATAATATGCTTTGAGGCTAGTTCATTGCTTTTTATATATCTGGAAATTCCAAAGACAGTATAAAGTACATATGAAATTCCTACCCACAATCATGAATGCCACCATTCAATCTTTTGTAAACATACGGTAACAAGTTAATAATCACCCATAATCAATGATTATTTGAGAGTAAGTGAAAAGTAAATATAAAATACAATTGCATGATTATGTGAGGCACACAATATGTTTGCTCAATCCTTATTTCCGCAAGTGCTGATTTTTTGAGGTTTTTTTCCCAGTTTTCAATGCTGCAACATGCTCTGCTCAATTTCACTATAATATACTATCCTTTGATTTAATGAAATTCCATGGGAAATATTAAACATTAATCTTATTTCATGTAATTCCATGGTGTCATTAACTTCATTCCTAATGTCCTCTGTAACATTTCCTCATTGCTGCCCTCCTCACTGAACCTATCCTGACCACGGAGCTGACCATTATTTCTTCCAGTTGACCAATAAGAACTGCAAAAAAATGACAGGCAGACTCCTCTCATCTGCCTCCAGCCCCCTGATGCACATTCTCTCATTATCAAGTTTGCTTTTTGCAGGAAAGGAAACAAAAAGCATGGAGAAGCAACAAAACCACCATTCACAGTGATGCAGAAGAACAGGGGGAAGGCAATAAAGAGTCACTATTTTAGGAAGAGTATGGGAACTCTGAGAAGGCTGTTAGGATGAGGCAGATTTTTTGCCAGTAGAAAACTATTTATCCTGAATCTCAAGAACACTAACAAAATTATCTTCATATTAACGTTAAGATATGTAGGAGAAGAACTGACAGGCTAGGGGGAGAAGTTAAAAGAGGCATCAGAGAACTAAGTCCAATGCCCCTTGAATGCCATTGATTCTTATTTATCTCTAACCAGGTGCTAACCATTAGTTTGAGAAGATTCCTGTGCATAGGCTTTAGCAATAAATCGATAATTTGGAACTTCTGCATTTGGACCTGATTTTTCATGCCTGACAAGACCTATGCAAATCCTTCAGCATGAAGATGCTAGTATCTATTCAGTGCAGCCTTGTAAGTGGAAATGGTTTTAGTTACTCCATTCCCTTGTTGCACAGTTTCTCATTCTGAATGGCCACATGATGATAATTTGTGAATTGCCTTAACTAGGTGATGATGCCACAAGCTCATCCCTTTATTTGTTAGAGAAATTTTGTTACATCAGAGAGATAGATGATTTCCCACAAAATTGGTCATTATCCCCCAAGTCATCATTCTGGTGGAAACCAAAAATGTTAGTCATTATGTTTTTCCCATGCTAGGCAGATTCAGTTTTTTGAACTTTCTTCCAAATCCAGACATCACTGTTTCAAATCCACATGTCGAGGTACTTTGGATTCTCTATAACCGGTCAGGATCAAATCACTGTTGTTTTCAGAACTCTAAATTGGGATCCTGAACTGCATCAGGTGATTTTTGTATACTTGGAACAGAGTATTGTTCTACTCTGGAGTGACTATATTAGGGATCAGGCAAATACTGTGGACATAATTTACTTAGAGTTCAGTAAGGCATTTGACAAAGTAGATTGCAATCTACCCCATAGTAAGATAGAAAAACCTAGGGGTCTGAAGGCTAAATTGTATGATGAACAGTTAAGATAACTTGGTATGCTTAGCCTAATGAAGAGAAGCTTTAGGGAAGACCTGATAGCAGAAGGGCTACCACAGGGAAGAGAGGGTCAGTATTCTCCATAGCACCTGAGAAGAGGATGAGAAGCAATGAGTGGAAGCCAGTCAGAAGGAGATCCAATCTGGAAATAAGAAGGAATTTCCTGACAGTGAGAATGATTGATCAATGGAAGAGCTTGCTTTTTGGAGTTGTGGGTGCTCCATCATTGGTGGTTTTCAAGAAAAGGCTGGACAACTATGTGGCCAGGATAGTATAAGGAATTCTGCTATAGGCTGGGTGTTGGACTAGAAGACCTCCAAGGTTTCTTTCAGTCCTATGATTCTGTAGAAATATATTTTGTCAGCAAATGTATAACTTTAATACTCTGAATTGGTTTTCTTATTCTATCAAGAAAAATCCAAGAGAAAACATGCAGCATCATTCTGTTACTCCTGAGTAAATATCAGATTCATACAAAGCATGACAAGGCAAGACTAAATAAGTTCTTTTGCTGTGCATAAGAAATAGTTATAAGTAGAAAATCTATCTTCTGTGGAACATAATTATTAAACCTAATAGAAAAGGTGCAGGGGGAGAGAAAATAGGCCCCAGGGTGTAAATTTGAAGCCTTTTTGCTCTCACTCATTTGAGTCAGTGTACATTCAGCTATTTTTTCCTGGCCTTCAAAACTAGACTCTTCCATGTTTATATAACAATTTTGCCTGACTTGAGAATCATTGCCTCCTGCCTCAGGATGGATTAGATTTTGTTGTTAATTATTAAGAATTATCCCAAAGAAGCTATGCTTAATTGCCTGTGATATAAATTCCTGGCAAATCAGATATGATTATTGTGGGTTTCCCCCCCTATTGTTAATGTAAAATAGCAGTGTTAATGAAATCATTTAGCGTGCAAAAGAAATGGCATAGCCCAGAATCTTGGCTTCTGCAATCACTGCATCTTTCAGCTAAACACTTACAAACTATAAGGCAAAAGTTATATTTGGAGATATGCTGTTGTTTCTCCAGATGTGGTTTAGGTCAGCCTTCTAATTTAGCATGTAGCTAGATTTTGGAGAAACTAAGGTATAACATCTAGGATGGTGCAGAAGGCTGGTTTAAAATAATGCATAAGTAGGCCTGCTGAGTCTAACAAACTTTCTAAATAAAAGTACATGAAAGAAAGTTTTTTGTTGATATTTTTAGCATACAGTGCAAGCCTTCATTCATTCTGAGCCTTGGATTTCCTGTTCTTGCAGATTCAGTCTATTTGCTGGTTTTCTGTTCTAGTTACATTATATGCTCCTTCTTCCATTTTTTATATTTGTCATTTTTGTCCCTCAGTTTGCCAGTTTTTTGTGCAATCATGGTGGTCTAATATATAGTGTCTCTTGTTTGTCTTTCTCTGCAGTGTTGTTTTTGTTTGGGCATTTATTATCTAATTTTTCAAAACTTCCCTAGCATCCTGAACTGTTTTTTCCTCTAGGATTTCCATCCGTGGAATCCTTCCTATTCTCTCTCTTAAGTTTGTTGAAGTCAGCTCTGTTAAAATCTAAAATCTGACTTTCTTCAGTTAACCAGAACCTGGATTTTAGTGAATGTTAGTGTGACATGGTCATTCTCTCTCAAAGTTCTTACAACGCCCACTCCTGCAACTAGTTCATCCCTATTAATAAAAATTAAGTCTAGTAGAGCTCACCCTCTTGTTCCCTCCTCCATTATTTGTAGGATAAAGTTGTCTGCTAGGTATATCATGAACCTGTTCAATCTCCCACTCGCTGCAGAATTTGTTTCCCAATTGATGTTTGGATAGTTAAAGTCCCTTGTTCCTGCACACCTTGTTTCCTGCACACCTTGGCTTAACTGATTTGCAAAAAGTTCATCTATTTTCTTTGCTTGATTGGGTGGCCCACACATCTATTGCAATATCATTTCTTTTCCCCCAAATATTCACATATTCTCTGCATTTTCATCATTAGCTCAGTTAAAACATTAGACAACTTGATTTCAGGAATCTGAGCAGTGTAGAATTAATGCCTGCTCGGTTCTATTATTCTTGACCACTCCTGCTGAAACTACATGTTTGTACAAGACCTGAATGCAACCAAGGCAATGCATCCCTTCTACTTTGCATGATATATCAAGATGACCTTTAAACAACAATTGGGAGAGGTAGTCAGCACTTCCAGAAAATCAGCTTTTAGAGAAAAGCCTTAGATCTACCAGAAAGTCAACTTTTTTTTAACCTGTCAGGAGTGTGAGGACCTAAGAAATGTCTATGTCTACATAAAAGTTTCATGTTTTGTCTGTGCAGTATTTATTAAGTGATTACCTATATCCCTCTAATATGGAATCAATTATAATTAAAGTATATAAAATATATATTGCCTTGATGTGTATGTGTGCTTATATATTCACAAATACATGACAATACACACGTGTGTATATAACATTACAGTATACAGCATACAGTTTCTAGGCTGGTTTCAGAATAAAAAAACATGAAACAGAATTCTTGCCAATAAAAGTTAAGCAAGCATTCTCTCTGTTATGCTT
Organism: Naja naja; assembly: GCA_009733165.1. Taxonomy (NCBI): domain Eukaryota; kingdom Metazoa; phylum Chordata; class Lepidosauria; order Squamata; family Elapidae; genus Naja; species Naja naja. Next base: position 159,137,922 of record CM019151.1, read on the forward strand.
CTGCCAGCAGGCAAAAGAGTTTTCATTGCCTTATTGACTTGTTTTTGAATTAGGCTTTAAAATGATGGGAGTTATTACTTCTTACTCTTGAAGAAGTTGAAGATTTTAATTATCAGGGTTTTAATGTTTTAATTCTAGCTTATGTTATCTGTATGTAATCTTATGTTAATTAGCTACACTTATTCCTGTGCAACACTTTATGTACTTGCTTACAACCAGCATTCCACCAAATTCAGTCCTTAATTGCTCTTACTCTCATGAAAGCCAATATGGAATTAGTGTCTTATTAGAGGTAACACTGAATGAAGAAAGAAAGGAGGGATTACAGGTAGTCTTTGATTTATGACCACAATTGAGCCCAACTGAGCTTGCTAAGCTCCATTGCTAAGCTCCATTGCTAAGCAAGACAGTTGTTAAGTGAGGTTTGCCCCATTTTATGACCTTTCTTGGTACAGCTGTTAAATGAATCATCACAGTTGCTAAGTTAGAAACATGGCTGTTAAATAATTCTGGCTTCCCCATTGACTTCACTTGTCAGAAGGTTGCAAAAGGTGATCACATGAATCCAGGACACTGCAATCATCATGAATACATGCTACTTTTATGTGACCCTAGGAATGCTGCAACAGTCAAGTGTGAAAAAGATCATAAATTTTTTTCAGTGCCATCATAACTTCACTAAACAAATGGTTGTAAGTTGGGGACTACCTGTAAAATATTTCTAGCTATATAGGAAATCTACAGAAAATTTAGCATCTTCTCAGAACAGTGCCCTTAGCGTAATAAGTGAACAGTTCAGAAGTAGACAGTACATTGCATCTAGTATCTGGTAACGTAATGAAATGTGTATGCTTAACTATATACACTGCTCAAAAAAATAAAGGAAACACTTAAACAACACAATGTAACTCCAAGTCAATCACACTTCTGTGAAATCAAACTGTCCACTTAGGTAGCAACACTGATTAACAATCAATTCCACATGCTGTTGTGCAAATGGAAAAGACAACAGGTGGAAATTATAGGCAATTAGCAAGACATCCACAATAAAGGTGTGGTTCTGCAGGTGGTGACCACAGACCAATTCTCAGTTGCTATGCTTTCTGGCTGATGGTTTGGTCACTTTTGAATGCTGGCAGTGCGTTCACTCTAGTGGTAGCATGAGACGGAGTCTACAACCCACACAAGTGGCTCAGGTAGTACAGCTCATCCAGGATGGCATATCAATGCGAGCTGTGGCAAGAAGGTCTGCTGTGTCTGTCAGCATAGTGTCCAGAGCATGGAGGCACTACCAGGAGACAGGCCAGTACATCAGGAGACATGGAGGAGGCTGTAGGAGGGCAACAACCCAGCAGCAGGACCGCTACCTCTGCCTTTGTGCAAGGAGGAACAGGAGGAGCACTGCCAGAGCCCTGCACAATGACCTCCAGCGGGCCACAAATGTGCATGTGTCTGCTCAAACGGTCAGAAAAAAGACTCCATGAGGGTGGTATGAAGGCCCAACGTCCACAGGTGGGGATTGTGCTTACAGCCCAACACCGTGCAGGATGTTTGGCATTTGCCAGAGAACACCAAGATTGGCAAATTTGCCACTGGCACCCTGTGCTGTTCACAGATGAAAGCAGGTTCACACTGAGCACATGTGACAGGCGTGACAGGGTCTGGAGACGCCATGGAGAATGTTCTGCTGCCTGTAACATCCTCCAGCATGACCAGTTTAGCAGTGGGTGGCATTTCTTTGGAGGGCCGCACAGCCCTCCATGTGCTCGCCAGAGGTAGCCTGACTGCCATTAGGTACTGAGATGAGATCCTCAGACTCCTTGTGTGACCATATGCTGGTGCAGTTGGCCCTGGGTTCCTCCTAATGCACGACAATGCTAGACCTCATGTGGCTGGAGTGTGTCAGCAGTTCCTGCAAGATGAAAGTATTTATGCTATGGACTGGCCCGCCCATTCCCCAGACCTGAATCCAATTGAGCACATCTGGGACATCATGTCTTGCTCCATCCACCAATGCCATGTTGCACCACAGACTGTCCAGGAGTTGGGGGATGTCCAGGTGTGGGAGGAGATCCCTCAGGAGACCATCCGCCACCTCATCAGGAGCATGCCCAGGCATTGTAGGGAGGTCATACAGGCACATGGAGGCCACACACACTACTGAGCCTCATTTTGACTAGTGTTAAGGACATTACATCACAGTTGGATCAGCCTGTAGTGTTTTCTTCCACCTTAGTTTTGAGTGTACCTCCACATCCAGACCTCCATGGGCATTTGATTTCCATTGTTAAGTTTTGTGTGATTTTGTTGTCAGCACATTCAACTACTGTACATTGTGTTGTTTAAGTGTTCCCTTTATTGTTTTCAGCAGCTTACATTGTGTTGTTTAAGTGTTCCCTTTATTTTTTTTGTTCACTAAACAAAAGGTTGTAAATTGGGGACTACCTGTAACATATTTCTAGCTATATAGGAAATCTACAGAAAACTTAGCATCTTGTCAGAACAGTGCCCTTAGCGTAATAAGTGAACAGTTCAGAAGTAGATAGTACATTGCATCTAGTATCTGGTAATGTAATGAAATGTGTATGCTTAGCTATATATTTATAGCATGCTACAATGTTACAACATACTCATGACACAAGACAGGCCTTGTATTTTCTGATATGCATGTCAAGAATAGAAATGGATAGTGGATATCAGACTTGTAAATAGCCATTCATCTATTTCCCAATTAAAAATAAGAACAGCTTCCAAGACTAGGCTAATTTCCTGTCTTTTTTAGTCATCTCTATAAATTTGCTAGTATACTCTATACATCATCTAGCATATGAGTAAAATAGGTGAGCATTTTTCAGCTTCTTTGGGAAGCTGCACATACATACAGAATTTTTGGTCAGCATCTAGTTCAGTGGTGGCTAACCTTTTTGGGGTCCTGTGCTAAAAATTCTGTGCGCGCTTCTACGCCAGCACCCAGAAGGCAATGTGTGCCCCCCCACGCCCTCTGCGCATGCACGTGCAATCTCCCCCACTGCCTCCCAGCTGATTTTCGGCCCATTTGAGGCCTTTTTTGGCCTCCCAGAGGCTTGAGGAAAACTTCTGCAGGCTTTGCAGGCTGAAAAATGGGCCTGTTTCGTCACTTCCGGTATTTCCAGAAATGCAGGAAGTGATGAAACAGGCCAATTTTTCGGCCTGCATAGGTTTCCTCAAGCTTCTGGGAGGCCGAAAAAGGCCTAAAAAAGGCTGAAAATCAGCTGTGAGGCACGCACATGCACAGTGAGATAAGTTTGCCTGTGGCTCATGTGCCAGCACAAATGGCTCTGCATGCCACCTGTAGCACACATGCCATAGGTTCGCCATCACGGATCTAGTTAATCGCTTTTGTTTCTCAAAAAGCAAGTTACTGATTCTTACAACTTTGAAAAAATAGCCATGTCTGTCTATTTAGCTGTGATGTATTTCAAGGAAGCAGGGAGATAGGGCGGCATATAAGACCAAATAATAAATAATAAATAAACTTGAGGAAACAGATAGAATTTCCTGTAATCTTAGCTTAATCCTGTAAATTATCCTCTCTTTTACTGACCCGCAAAAGCTGATCAAATGAATGTAAAAATAGTTTATTTGCATATGTGTTAGATATCAGAATTCAGATCTCCTTAATACCTTTTGGTTCACCCTGGTATAAAAGTCATATATATCTTGAAGAATTGTCAGTCTTGAGATTAGACATTTTGAATGTGACTTTCTTGCAAACAATTGCTGGATCTGCATTGCAGACTGAAGCATGAAGTTATTGGAAGTCCCACATTCTATAGAAGCTGAGCTTCTTTATCTCATGTAAATTTCTGATTTTAATGATAACACACATTTTTCCTCAGTTCTGGGACTGCATTCTTAGGGGCAGGAGCAACATGGCATGCAAGTTGCTGAGACTTGTATGTCAGCTACTAACATTACTATTGTAGAATTGTGGAAATTGCCTGTGTTGCTGGCTTAAGGAGAAACCATCTGGCAAATTCAGAAGGAGGGACAGTTCCCATGGCGGCAGTGCAGCAGGCCTATGATACAGCTTAAGACAGAAGCCTACAAATTCTTGTGTAATCTGTTTTAGAGGGAAAAAATAAAATTAAAAAAGACATATAATTATTTAAATCAATAAAGATACTGGACAATTCTACCCAAGTGTATTTTCTTGTTGCTGATCAGAGAATACTAGCAAGGTGTTAGTAAGATACTCTACAAATGTAGAAAGGAATGTGTGTGGGGGGGCATAAGGTTTCTACCTCACATAAGGACTGTCACATATTCCTCAATACACCATAGCTTCTTGCTTGAATTTGCTTAAATGAAACAGACTGGAGGTGATTGGCTCGAGCTGATAGAAATATAAAAAGAGAACAGGAAGCCAGATTCACTTAAGAACCCATGTTACTAACCTAACAACTGCAGTGATTCACTTAACAATTGTGGTAAGAATAGTTGTAAAATGGGGTAAAATTCACTTAACTGTCTCACTTAGCAACAAAAAAATTGGGCTCAACTGTGGTCATAAGTCAAGGACTACCTGTACTGTGCAAACAGGTAAGCTTTAACTAAGTACTCATAAGCTGTTCTTCGTAGATTTTAATGGTGCTTGGCTCCACAGCTTACATTATCTTTTTCTACACCTATGTATACATTTTTGTCCTATTTACACAGGATAACTCATTTCATCTAGAGGAATTATTCTACAAATGCATTAATATAGGGGACAGCAATATGGCGCCTGCAATCCCCCATATAAAATATTCAAGGAATATGATTTTAAAAATATCCCCAAATCTTGAAAAATGACAAATTTCTCAACTTTCTCATTAATCATAAATTTGCCGAGTCCTACAGATGCCCCTTGTGGCATCTTAAAAAACTAGAATGAATCTAGTTTTTTAAGATGCCACAAGTTTTTGTTTATATTTAGAAAATCAGCCAGCATGCTCTCAAGTAGAACTAAAATATTTTTAAATGATTTTAGTATTTTTAATTGTAAAATGTTTTTTTTTTTTTGAATTGTAAGCTAAACAGAGTCATTGACAGAGATAGGCAGCTACAGAAAACAAACAAACAAACAAATTCCTGGTGGACATTGGATACATCTATACTGTTTTCCTGATGCCAGAATCAAAATGGATTGCCATTCTCATATTCTAGGATGCTTTTTGAATTTTGCAGTTTTGGAATTTTTCCCCTTTGAAAATAGATCATTTACAATTTGGAGCCCAAACCTCACTTCTGCTTTATATTCTATTCTTATCTCTTACACATTTTTTTCTATCCTGGAATAGATCCATAGGTGAGTATGAGTTGAATTTTTTAAAATCAGAGCCATCTGTTTCCTTGAATTTAGACTGCTATGATTTTATTTCTCCCAATTGTCTCATTGGCTACAGAAAGCTTTGGAGCAGGAACATTCACTATCATTGCACAAGAGTCCCTACAGCTTTTCCCACATGTTGTCAGAGGTCCAAAAAGGTGGGACTCCCTGCTCTACCATAACTATAAGGTCTTTGGTAATTGTGTTTTTATTTATTTAAAATAAATAAAAGATGGTGACTTGTGATCTTTTTATTGAGAAAATATGCATATTTTAAAAGGCCAAATATGTTCCACATTACCACACAATTTTTCCTAAACTTTTTTATACCTCTAAATTTCTCTAGCACTATTCCCTGTCCCCAAAAAAGCAGTTGGCTGCCATTTTAAATTTAAAATCTTACTGAAAATGTGGCATAACCTTAAAATGTTATTCAAGTGAGTTAAAAGAAAAGACTCCTCGTCCACCCAATGTAATAGAAAAAAGAAAATCCTAGATCTATATTATATCCTTTTGTACCATTACAGGCCCATTCAAACAACCTTAGACAACAACTTCAATAGATTGCCAGCTTTGATATAGCTGGATATAGATACTTTGGCATTTAGTAGTATACAAGTCAATTCGTGACTTCAGCTACATTTTTTTAGAACCAGCATATGAGTGTCTAATTACAGAGTAATTCTACGTTACCAGAAAAAAGGGAAAGATGGAGAGACAGGAAAATTCAGTGGCAAAGCAAAAATCACATTTTCTCATTGCAAGAAATCTACACCAGCAGTATTTCTCAATCTGAGCAATTTTAAGATGTGTGGACTTCAATTCCTAGAATTCTGCCAGCTAGGAAAATATTGTTTTAGGGGAATATTGAAAAAGCATTAGAGCAGGGCTGTGAAACTTGCGGACCATGGGCCAACTGCGTCATGCACTGGCCATACCCATGCCCAGTTTAGCGAAGGGGAAAAAAGTCATGATACATCATGTGATGATGGCGTGACAACGTGAGTTTGACAACCCTGCTCTAGAGACAATTGTTCCACTACATGCATTGCACCCTAAGACCATTTGCTTATTTGCTAAATAAGGAGTAAATTTGATTACACCATATTATTAAGAGAAGTGGAAAGGGCCCTTCACTGGATGTACCATACATACAGGTAATCTTCAACTTATGAACTTAGTCTGCAATTTCAGTCACTAAATGATGCAGTCATTAAGCAAGCCATCCCATGAACGGATCCGATTTTATAACCATTTTTACACCATAGTCGTTAACAGAATCACATGGTTGTTAAGAGAATCTAGCATCCCCAATTTACATTGCTTGCTTGGGAAGCTCACAAATTCCAATCATGTGACCACCAAATGCTGCAACTGTCATAAACAAAAGTCAGGTGCTAACCACCCAAATTGCAACAATAACATGATTGAAGAGGTGATGCAAAAGTCTAAGTTTGGGGATGAGTTGTAAGTGACTTTTTCTGAGGCTGTTGTAACTTTGAACTGTTTAATTAAACAAATAGTTGCAAGTCAAGGACTACCTGTAGACACCCAATCCATTGGGAGTACTTTGATTTGGACTCCTGCATTGAGAAGAGGTCGGATTCCATGTCTTTTTTTTCCCATTTAGTTTTTTTTTAAGCTTTCTAGTTCCCTTTCACAGTATACATCTTACTGATCCTCTCAGTAAAATGGGTCCAGATGTATCCTGAATGTATAAAGCAACTTACAGATCTTTACAAGCTGGGAAAACAAAACATTGCCCAACAAAAAATTGTTTTTCCTCCTCCTTCCCCAGGGCAGTGGCTTTGCTAAAGTTCCTTTTGATGTAAGGGGCCCCAAAGGTTGACTTTGACCATTTCTCTAATTTCTTCAGAGAAACAAACATATTTTAGAATTCATCCTTATCCACAAATGCCACTATTCTATTTCCCAAATAATTCTAGCTGTTACTTCATACACATTTATTTATTATTATTTATTATTTCTTCCATCTTCTGGACTCCTTGTTTGAGGACATGACTAAATTCTACCATGGAAAATAGTTCTAAATTAGTTACAAACTAAATCCAACCATAAACAATAGTTCTTTTATTGATGTTTGCTAACATTATTAAATTCCTGTGTACTGGGGAGGCAGTTCTTAATTAGCCCTCACCTTACACTCATCAAATTTTAGCTCCCTAACCAATTTTCCCTGACACAACTCCCTCCAAGCATGCATCATGTAGCAACATCTTGTTCCAATCCTCTGACTTTTGAGGTAGCTAGGACAGGAAAAAGCAGGAAACAAAATGCATTGTAGGCATTTCTGAAGGACCATGTAAAGAGTTGCAGTGGGCCAATTGTGTCACTGCTGACACCATCCAAGCCTCCTGGCTTGACTGAGAATAGCATGTATTTGCAAAACTGTCCTTTTCTGGTTTTCACAAAACTCCAAAGACACCCTGAGCCATAAGAGAATGTTGTTTACACCCTGAGCCATAAGAGAATTTGGTTTTGACTTAGAAAAATCCACACAAACCATTTCAATGTAATTTGAAAGATATGGCTTAGAATGAAATATGAATCAGGCCACTAACTTTGGTTCTGACTTGGAGAAATAAAAAAATGCCACTGTGTTTTATAAACATGTATTGCTTTATGTCTTGTTAATAAAATATGCTCAAAAGAAACCAAGCCTTAATATTAAGTGTTTGGATATAGACATTTTAATTTTAATTTAGAAAATGAAACATGATGTTCCAGAATATATAGTTTGATCAACCATCTTTTCACAAACATCACAACACATTAAAAATAGGCAGCATCTTGAAAGTGATAGTTATAAACTATTTTTGTTTATTGCTGGTATACAGATAGTAAGGATGACAATGGAGAATTTCTGGTAGAGGTGAAATGCTCATATCAGTTTTGCATATTTAATTCCCACCATTACAAGGAATAAAGTAAATTTGTGTGAGGCTTGGAAGAATGAGTAATGTAATACATCTTAGAATGTAAATGTAAAACCAGAGGAAATCCAGGTTCAAATCCTCATTCAGCCATACAGCTCACTTGGAACCTCATAGTAACTTGTATCTTAGGCTAGCTAACAGGCTACTATCTGGATACTAAGGATGGGTAGCGTGGTCTGGTGGACTGGAAAGTCAGTGTAAACAGTGAACTGGAATGCCTCTGTTCAAGTCTCTCCCAACCAGGGACCTAATGGAGATTGTGGTCAGTTACTTTATCACAATTGAAACCTCTCTCATAGGTTAACCTCTCTCATAGGTTAATTGTATTCATAACATCATCTTTTAAAATAAAAGATGTTATGAATACAATTTTGTACCTCTTAGAGAAAAGGTATGATATAATCATAATAAAAAGTAACAAAATGAATACTTGACTCTGTACAGTAACCTCTGAAAGGCAAAATACACATAGGCTGTGCTCAATAATAACTTTGTAACGGAATTTAACCCATTTTTGTTTGATGTACTGAACAGTTAACTAATCAACAGCCTGAATTCACACATTGCATTAATCCTAAAAATATCTAACAAAATCCAAAACTTTTGATAAGCTTTGATCATTTGTACAAATGCAGAGATAAAATCTTTAGCTGATCTGGTTATGTGAACCCAACAATGGAGTGAAAAAGTTCCTCTGAGCATATACAAAATCTTTCTTTATAGTGAGCCACGTTATGCCACCCAAAATGGGTTTTGCAAGACATTCCTTGAAATGTCTGTACAATTTATTAGACGCAATAAAAGTGCCTAACACCACTATCCTGTCCATATGAAAAGAAGAGTTACAAGTACACTCCCACACAATTCAAAATAGGATGGGATTCTCTGAACTTCCTTGGCAAAGCACTTTCATCAAAGAGAAAGTTGATCTTTGCTTAATTTCAGGAACAGTCTCTGAACTGTTCTCAGGAAATATTTCACAGTGGTTTTGGTCCAATCTTCCAAATCTGGTCTACAGTCCCAGGATTGTCTTGTGGTCTCCCATCCAAATACTAAAGAGGGCGGATCCTACTTAGCTTTTCCAGATCAGGCAAGTTTTTCTGGAGACTGCCACTTATCCAACTTTCAGCAGGAAAGTTTTTGCAATTAAAGGAAATGGCCTCCTTTCAAATGAGAGGGCACGGCACCTCTGCTGCTTTGCTTTCCAAGTTTGCGTGCCAACTAGGCCTACCTGGAGTCGCCTCCGGGCCTCTTTCCTTTCCCAGACTCAATAATTACTCTCAACCTTTCGTTATTCACCGACCGGCAGGTTAGCACCTGGCCCTCCCCTCCACCGTACACCCTTACTTACTTGAGGAAGTATCTCTGACCCGTGTGCGTGAGCGCCATCTCCCAGCCGGGAGGAAGCGGCAGCTCATCCGTCACGTCGTAGGACTGCTGGCGAAGGTGGGCATGCTGTTGAGCCGGAGTCGGGGTGGCTCCCGCCCCGGTGCCCAGCTGCAGGGAAGCTGGCGAAGAGTGAGAGCGGACGTGGTGGACCCCGACGGCAGCGCTGCTAAGCCGGGGAGGGTGGCTGCCCGAGTCGGTGCTCGATTGGCGGGAATGTGATCCCGAATCGGGCTCCTTAAAAAAAGATTCGGGCAGGATCTTTTTTCTCCACGAACTGGGCTTGGGATTCATGACCGAGTTGAAGAGAGCCTCTAAGTCAGTGTCCAGATCCTGGGTGACATGGATCACTTGCTGTCCCGGCGGGGGAGGGACGGCAGCAGGATTCATTTTTCCTACCTCGAGCCAGAAAAGTTTGCCGCGGGACCTCGCAAAGAGGGAGAGGCAGGGGGCTAGAAACAGGAATCAATCAGAGCCGGCAGGCCAGGATTTCTCCTTTTAAAGTTGTCTTGCAGAACTTCCAGCCTCCTTTGCTCCGACCGACCAGGACAAGATTCCTGGTAGCTGGAATCGGTCTGCGGCGAATTAAGTTTCCGAAGCAAAACTCTCTCGACCTTTCTCCCCCACCCCCACCCCTCGTTTGCGAAAAGGCCTCAAGGCAGAAAATCCAAGGCGGTTATCCCCTCCCTCCCCAAAGTGTACTTTATCTCCCAGAATCTCCAAGAACAGTTGAAGCAAATCCAAGTCAAGCCCCGGAGGAAAGTTATGCAACTCCCCCTCCCCGTCAGAACTTCGGAGATCTGCTACAACTCCCCCTAAGAAAACAGCTCCTTTAAAGGACTAAGGAGAGAGAGAGAGATCTTCTCCCGCGGCTGTCACGAAAGGCAGGGAGGAATTCCAAAGAGGGCCTGGGACTCGAAGCCAGGGGGATCCCGCCGGGAGGGCCGGTCCGTCTTAGAACACTGAGAAGCGAACGTTCGGGTTTAGAAAGTCCCCCGCCCCTGAAATCTCAGCCGCGCTCTGTTCCAGGCCTGGCGTCCTCTTCGTCCCTCGCGGGTGCAGAGAGCTGCCCGGCTCAGTCACTTTCTACCACTATTTCTCTGTCTTAAACGATGGGCGAAGAAGCGACTTTTGCGGGACGGAGGGTAGTCGGTCCCTTTTCTTTTTCTTTTTTACATACCCATCCTGCAGATCTTGAAGGGCTGAGTGCTTCCACGGTGGCGCCGCCGCCGCCGCCGCCGCGATCGACTGTACTAAACAAACTTACCCAAAACTCTCAGAGTTAGGGCGGCGCAGAAAGTTTGGCAGCTGCATTATTCATGAGCTCAGCGTCTGGGACCAGTCCGATTACACGGTACACCCACTTGCCAGTTCTCCCTCCCACAGCTCGTTTTAGGGAGCCGGACCCTGCTGGATTTTTCAACTGGGAAACAGGAGCCTCCTGGGGGTGGGCTGAGGGAGTTTACGGGAATCTCGGACGGAAATCAAGGAGGGTTCTGACTAACAAATCAGGCAAAACGCGTGCCAGGGCTTCCTCCAGCTGCTCCTTTTGGAGCTTCAGCTAAGAAGTAATCCAGAGCCAGGATGCAACGGATTTAGGACCGAGACAGCCAACTGTCTACATATTCCACTGGCTCTTATGGATGCCAAATCCGCTTTTATACTTCATTGTTTTCAACTGGAAAAAAAAACTTGATTGTATTGCACTGCCAAGCTGTAAGGCGACTAACATTCCCAGGCCCTAGTCCCACTATGTCCATTACTCACCACAAATTTCCACTTTGTCTGCATCTTGCTCCCAACTTGAGTGAAGCGGCATAGTGGTTACTGAGTTAGTACGATCCATGCATCTTGAGTAGGCCCAAAATAAAGCTAACACAGCAGGTTCATGCCACGTATAAATACAAAGCAAACCAACCATGATTAGCATGTGTGAATCCAGTAGAAGAAATATCCCTAGTGGATAAATTTAGCTTAGGAGTAAAAAATCTCATTAAACGATGACTTCCGCTGGCCATACTTACATGTTCAATGGGAATTTGAACAAAATAACTACAGAGCCACAGATTTGCCAACATATTCAGAGTTCCTCAGCTTTCTTTTCTTATAGGTAACACATCTGAATAAAAATCTCAACACCTTAACTGAGCCATCAATGAGCCTTTGGTTGCATTCTAGAAGTTGCATTTCAAAAGAGCATCTCTGCCATCATATATACTTTAATATTCACTTAAGACTTTATGGTTCATCAAAATTCTATTTTAAAAACACTGCTAAATGAGAGCCAATGGGAACATAGCAGTTAAAATACTATTTATTCAGCACTCACAGTACTTAAGCCTAAATTAGAAACAGATTTAAATATCTGCTTAGCCATGACATCTACCAGATGAGTAAGGTTAAACCATAAAAAACCCTAATGAGGCTTAAAACTGGCCACATTTAACATGCTGAGCAAATAAATTGATTTGTTTTTAATTGTGATAGATGTATAATAGGATGGTCAGTACAATTACAGTAGAGAGAAGTTATCTGCCAGATAAAAACAAATATGCAATTATTTTAATTTTATAACTTGCCTACTTCAGAAATATTCAATTGGTATTTTTAGGATTGCAACCCTAATAGACTTCCTTAGGAATAACTCTGAGCATTGGGGGTAATTTTAAGTAAATGCATCTATGTTTATATTGCTGTCCTGTCTTAACCAAGTTAATTTTTAAACAAGTTTTCATTGAAGAGTCATGCTAGTTAAGATGAAGATTATAGCCTGGAAAGGCAGTGAGCAGCTTGAGAAAGAGACTGGACATTATTACATAATGAGGAACAAGCCTTGTATGTTCTTAGAAAAGGACAGAAATGTTTTCTTCCATCTTAAACCTTAAAATCAGCCATCATATTCAATAATCCCCAAATCAGACTATTAATTTGTTTAACACAAGCATGTCCAGTATTCGCCAAGTTCTCAGCCCAAGGCCCCTTGATTAAGTTTTCTCCTGTATCTGGAGAAGACAGAGACTTTGGGTACCTGGGACTTCTCCATACCAAATATTTAAAATAAACACAAACTTGTGACAATTTCCACTAAACTAATGTATATACATTCATGACCACAATCGTTTTTAAAGGATCCATTATTTGTTCTGATTTATACTTTTTCTTTAAGCCCAGCTGCCTAAATTATACACATGTGAATATACAAACAAAAGTAACTTGTGTGAACGTTCTTGTTTTAATGAATTTTTAGAATGCATGATTGTAATATTGCTCTTTACACAGTATCAGTTGAGTTACAGCATGACAAAATGTTGTATTTCATTAGCCAGTAATTTGTTGAAGAATAATACTGTAACTGTAAGAAACAAGTCTGAAGTCTAAAAACATATAAAATGTTAATATACATGTTTTATTCTTAAAGAATGGAAAAAGAAACAATTGGTCAAAAACCATTGTATGTTATACATGGGACAGAAAAAGCTCACATAATCAACTATTTATGCATGATTAAAGTTTATGACAGTTATTCTAACTTGCATCTGGCAACATTATCAACATAGCATCCAATCAACTTCAACCAGTAAACATTGTTTTATGTTCTTGGAATACTGCTCTGACTGGTCCAGATGCACTGCTTCCTATAATTATGCAGATTTTACTGTAATGAAAACACTATTTGATGTTGCGCACTATTCGTCTGCAATGATTTGTTTTCATTTCCCCCAGTGCTTGCTCCATTTGTTGAATTAGATGGAGCAATGTGGCAGGATCAGTTTGTAGTATTTTTGTAGTTTGATTTTCATTCTCATTAAGGTGTAGCTTCAAAGTTACAGCTGGCTTAATTTGTTGCCTCAGACTTCTGCTGGCAAGCTATTTAAATTGTGAGATGGAAAAAGTGATGAATATAAGGATGAATCAAGAGCAGCCATATTCATAGCAGTCATAAAACAAATGTTTACAAAAATATAGGGTTGTTACAGTACATACCTGTTTCTTCATTACTACTGAATATTCCAGTTTTACTGATAGCCATTTACTGCAGTTTGAAAATTTTAACCAGAATATCATCTTGGGCATTCATTTGTGTACAATATTGCATGCTCAAGAAGGCAGATGTAAAGTACGTTTTTTGCACATCTGTAGACTATAGTTTTTTTCATTGCCTTATTATGGGTTGTCCTGGCTTAGGACAATTGGAAGCAGAATTTCCATTGCTAAGCAAGGCACTTAAGTGAGTCACACCTGACTTTAGGTTCTCTTCTGCCATATTTATTAAAGCGATCCAGCTTCCCAAATTGATCTAGCTTGTCAGAAGCCAGCTGGGAAGATCACAAATGGCAATCTCGGGATCCTGGGATGCTCCAACTATCATACACACATACTGATTACCCCCAAATTTTGATTACATAACCATGGCAATGCTGCAATGGTCATAATGTGAAGACCAGCTATAAGTCACTATTTTCAGAGCCACTTTAACTTTGAACAGTTGCTAAACAAATGGTTGTAAGTTGAGGACTACTCCTATAGTCAAATTACAACCATTTGGTTAGTGACTGTTTGAGGTTACAATTGTACTGAAAAAACTGGCTAATAATGGTTCTGGTCATTGCAGTAACTGACATGTATTTCAGGGGTCATGGGATCACCTTTTGTGACGACCTGACAAGCAAAATTAACAGAGAAGCCGGATTCACTTAACAACCATGTTACTAATTTAACAAGGGCCATGATTCACTTAACAACTGTGGCAATAAAGGCCGTAAAATGGGACAAAGCCACCTTAACTGTCTTGCTTTGCAACAGAACTTTTGGGCTCACTTGTGACTGTAAGTCAAAGACTACCTCATACACAGTCTATTCTCTGCCGTTATTTGGTTGCTTTAAAACTTCATGGATAACTAAGGCAGCCAAAATATATTGTGATTCTTTTTTCTGGAATCTAACACATTTTTTACATTTAACAAAAAGGCAATTGAATTATTTTATAAAAGTCAAATAATCAAAATATCATGGTTGTCCAAATATAACCCATTTGGGTGGAGAGAATGCCTATTAAATCCAAACATCCATTGAATTTGAATGACATAATTTGTTTCAATTTGTTATGTGTGTGTGTTCATTCAAGCCTACTGTTTTTCAGGCATGTTCAGTTTTTACTTTTTTTCAGATCAATCAAGTGTTGATTTATTGATTATCACAGGAATTCAACAACTAGCTTGTCTCTTAAAAGCCATCATGGGCTGAGAAAGACTGGCCCAAAGTCATCCTTCTGGCTTTAGTGTCTAAGGTGGGACTAGAATTCACAGCATCCTGGTTTCTGGCCTGGTGGCTTAAGCATTCCACCAAACTGGCTCCCATGTGAACCTATTACAGAGGTCTCCAAACTTGGCAAATTTAAGACTTTTGGACTTCAACTCCCAGAATTCTTAAAGTTGCCAAGTTTGAGGACCCCTGACCTATTACATTATCTTTCTAGGAAAGACTTCAATAGGGCCTGTCAATTGGATAATCCTTCCCTCCCAAACACACACACACACATACAATTTATGGTGTGTTACATTACAATGTTGTAAATATATTACCCTAGTTCTAATTTCAAGAATGGGCTGCTAAACAATTTAATGTCTAGTTTTTATTAGACTATGTACATAACTTTTTAATATTCTCACTAAAACCTTTAATTTTCTTTCATGAAGCTACTTTGAATAATTTATTACATTGCCATTTAAAATGACCAACATTTATTCCAAATTTTCTATTGCAAAATAAAAGGCAATTTGAATAAAATTCCAATAATTTGCCACTATTGCACTAGTAAAATGGGAATGATGGAAATTTATAGAAGTATTTTCTTAATATGAATAAAGGTGCAAATTGAATTATCTTAATGAATAAATGGATAACTTATACAGTTCACTTTATTGTATCCTTCTGTGAATGACAAAATTCATGATTTCATAATATTACTACCTCTATCTTCTGGAAAGAATGAATATTTACTAATTTGAAATAAATAAACAAGTTTGGTTCATACTGAAGCTGAAATGAATCAGTGAATATCTACTAATGCTTGTAATCTTACCTGCACATCTAATCTCCACTCCAGATTATGATAACTAGGAAACTTTGGTGTTAGTTCACTCAGAATATTCCTGATCTCCTTTCTGTTGTCAAGATACAGCTGAAGTAATAACGCATTCAATTCTTCAGGAAATCGTAATACAAGTATCGAGTCTTGAAAATCTATTTCAGATATCTAAAAAGTAGTAAAATGCAGAACATTAAAATTTCCAGTGGCTTTTACCACATTTTTCCTTTCTCCAAATGTATTTTTTGTTCCAAAGATCACATTTCCCACTTTGAAATATGATTGGTCAGTAGAAATAAGCATATAAAAATTTTAAACATGCAGATAATCATCAATAAGTGCTCTTAAAGTCAGTGAAACCTGAATAGGTGAAAGAAGTTAATAACTAAATAGTAAATGCACCAAAACCAGAAGAATGTTTAAACTTTCATTTGAAACACCACACCTTCATAGAAGTGATACATGCTTAATTCTCCCCCACAAAACAATCTGAAGTATATGCTTATTTCTCTAAATAGAACACATTGTGTAACCACTTACCATGAGTTTTGAGCTCTCAGTGAGAAGGTATGTTAATCCTTCTACTCCATGCTGAATTGTCTCACTATTAACATTAAGTTTTCCTAAAAAATGAAACATCCACAGAAATACAACATATAAATGGCCAATAAAGGAAACAAATCATAAAAATAAATCATAACATATAGCTAGAAAACATAAGCAGGTTGCAAATGTAAATGTATTTATTAAAAGCAAGCTCTCTTGAATTCTGCATGTAAATGATTAACAATGATTGAAAAGAGAGGCACGAAGAGATCTTTGGCTTACAGTATCAACTGAAATTCATATGAATTTCTACTAGAGATCAGAGCTCAATAAATGTTTTTCTTCTAAAGCTAATGCTTCCATTTTTCATGAATTATCAGAAAATAAAATGAATAAGGAAATTAGAAAGGCAGGCCTTTGTTGTTTAGAATGCAAACTGCAAATAACTTGCCTATATGCTTTGTCATATATTCCAAGCTTATGGAAAACATGCTTGTTTACCATATGTGACATCTCCATAACATGCTATATGTTCTGATTGTACCTCTTTTTTCAGAGTATACATTCCTAACTTAAATCCAATTCTGAAACTGCTATACCAATTCTGATGAAATCTCAATACAAGTGTTGTGGTTTAGCAATAGCTGAAAAAACATGGTTTCTGCTTTGTAAGGAACTGGAAAAAGAATTTGAGCACATTTATCAGAGATATACCTTTCATTATTTACAGATGTGATTTCAGAATTTCCTTGTTGCTTTGCATTTGCAAGCAAGCTTTACTCCATTTCAGGACCCAGAGTAATAAACTATATAAATAAAATTATATGAACATATTTTTCTGAAATTATAGATGCAAGCATGCATTAATATTTAATTTTTTTACTTTCCAAATTGCTTCTGATTTTCAGCACATTAGAAAGTTGCTTAACAGTTTATTTTGATAATTTCTAATGTACAAATCCCATCAAACCTGACTCATATTTAAGCACTGATTTAGCAAACAGGAATTGCAGAAAAACAAGTAAACAGGCTGATCAAAGAAGTATAAAATGCCTCATCTTTTCTCCAAACGGAACAGAAAAATGAACAGGTTATTAGAGAGGAAATCCTTCCTCTGCAAGTAATATGAAATCAACTTGTCTCTCCTCCTTTCTCATTCTGATTTCTGATTTCTTTTAAAAGGATTAAAACATTTGCACATGTGTATTTTCAGGTCTCATTTGCAAGACTGGAATCAGGCCTTTTCTCACTGAGAATGACCTTTGTAACTTTACTGTTCTCCTTCAATGTCTTACTGTTTTTTCTTCTATGCTTAACACGGGCATTGATGTCTGAATTCAAAGCTTATTGCTTTGATTGTAGATGGGAAAGCTAAAAGTCCCCCCCTTTTTTTAATTCTAGGATTTTTAAAGGATAAAAAGTATCCTTTAAAAACACCCCCCCATACTCTAAAACTAAATCCAAACAAATCTTTGTTTCCCTGTAAAAAACAGACTTGCTTATTCTGATTTCCCCTCTACACTTTCACTTAAAAAAAGGTTGTAGTGTCTTCTCTTTATCAACAGGGAAAGTTAACAATGAAACAAGTCTCCATAGATGAAGAGTATTATTATTCCTTGTGTGTCCAATCACACTTGGCCAGTAAGAATTCTATTATATTATCATTTATGCAGCTATGGCTTATGGTAAGGAAAATTCTGTTATTACTCCCTCCCCAATAAAATTTAAACATTAAATAAATCCTAACCTTAACAATAAATTAATAAAAGCTTTAAAATTAATCAAAGGAAAAAATAGTTACCCCATTTCTTTTGGATGGTGGCCTTTAGCATACTATACAAAGCCCTCAAGCTGAAAAAAGTTGTATTTTCTTATTTTAAATTGTTCAGCATAGTTTCCTATGCCAATCACTCTGCTGAATTAGTTTACAATTTTTTGTAACCATGATCTTAAACTATTTTGGACCAAGGTACAAATCTTATCCATAGTTCAAATTAATTGTTTGTTGGGTTAACATTATTTCTCATCAATAGATAATATCAATAATAGATGTGTCATCTATTTCTGTCTGTTGCTTTTATAGCCAGAAAACAATGTCCTTATACTTACTTGCTGCTCCTTCATAGACTTTAGGGTTTGTGCCTTTTCTTAAGAACTCAATAGCAATACGACCAAATTCATTGACAACTGAAAAAAGAAACACCATAATGGAATTATGGCTGGGATATAGAAGAACCTCCTTTAAAAGTAATCCATTTGAATACAATATATCTCCATCCATGGCAAATTATGAATCTGTTCTGAATTTACAGAGGGAAATTTATAAGGTAATGAATGTGGACAGAAATGGACAAATAAAAGGAAGTAACAAATCATTATTGACTGCCAGAATAAAATTTCAATCATTTTTTTCACTTATACATTTTCCATATAACAGTGAATTAGATTCTAAAAAATTCTGGCTTGGGAATAAATATTACACTAATGCACAATATTCAAACATTTATGTACAGTTCATTCTGTCAGTTAAATAAACTTGAATGGTACTATTTCTGGTTTGTTTAGTATGTGTGCCTTTGCCTTCTCTCAATAAACCATAATTTAAAAAGAATCCATGATTTCTGATAATGTTAAGGAACAAGGCAGGGCTCAGGTTCATAACATTAAACCAATTTGCATAGGAGTTTATTTAACTAGGAGCAGCAGCCAAGTAGCAGCAACAGAGCAGAGTGCCCAAAACTGCTTTGTCGGAGAAAACCAGAATTCCTCAAAAAATTATGTTAGAAATATTTGTCATATGATAAAAAGACTATTTGGATCACAAAATGACCACGTTCCCTTGAAACGATAAGCCAGAATACTGCCACAACTAACTGCATGTCAGCAGGCACAACTAGCCAATTTACCTTTAGATCTGTGGTTTTCCTTGTCATATGATCCAGGAACTCTTATCCTCTTAAAAGTATAAATATACCATACTTTATAATAGGAGTATTATTATTCCTTGTGTGTCCAATCACACTTGGCCAATAAGAATTCTATTATATTATCATTTATGCAGCATTTTGTTTTAATTCTTTGGCTTCCCCAAATCCCCAAAAAGACAAAAATAAGCAAAGTAACAAGAAATGTTTTGGTTTGCTCAAATGTTACATAGTTGCAACATGTCTGTTATGGACTCCAATTATCCCAAAAGAATAGTTTATAACTGCAGTTATAATCTATGAAGGGTGCTTCATTCAAACATGAATGAAAGTAACAGCAAAGACGGTTTTGCAAAGCATTAAAAAAATGAAGTTTTCCAGCTCCTTTGGGGAACATTAAAGCAGTTATTATGGTTTTCAATGCTTGTACTGCTGCTTTAAAACTGATCTTGGCTATCTCTATATGAATCACTTTACTGGGATGAAAATACACAGCTGCTTTAGCAGTTCAAAAATAAATGCTATATGTACATTTCTGCATTTTATAAAGCACTTCTGTATGTTTTATCTAGTCTACTAATGAGAACATAAATCACATGTGGACATAAATCAAATTGTTTATTTAATCAGTTGGTATACATAATATTAATCTGTATACGATTCTACTTATACAAGTAGAATATACAAGTTTTACAACTGGGTATAGTTAGCACTACCATTTTTGCATATTAAACTGCATATGAACTGAACCTGGGTGGGGAAGCTTTGACAGTTTCAGAAGTGCCACAATGTGCCTCCTACTTAAACTCAAATGTGACCAGGGAAGTCCCTAGCTCGAAAATTATATATATTCACAATAAATCACAAAATGGGCCAAGTATGCAAACACAAACATCACACAATATGCAATCTGAACTCAGGTTATATGGTTAATTTGGTTAAATTTACGCAATGAATAAAATGTTGGCAGACTTTGCTATGTTTACCCAATACAGAAGCAGTCACAAACTTCCTAAGATAGATTAGTTAACTTTGTTAATTAGCCACTTGCATGTTACACAAACCCAGGCCATTTAGCTATTCCATTCCTCAGTGTATTGGATAAACCTAAAAAGTTTACTTCTATAAGCTGGTTAATCACATTATATCACAGCCACTGTGCTGTGTGCAAGCTCAGTTACTACCGGTAGTTTGTAAACTATGGCTTATTGTTTAATTTGTTACATGAAACCAATTAATTATGTTTCATTTAACTGTTAATCAAATCACATCTTAATCAAATATGTGAACAAAGAAAAAATAACTTGTTTCACTGTAAAAATATTTTAATTGCAAAAAAGTGAAATACAAAATAACCAAGGCAAAGTCATTCCCAATACAATTTTTGATCAACTGAAAGTTTCACAATTTTTTCTCTTAGAATTTTTGCAAACATTTACATTTAACAAAGATACTCAGATATATGAGTAAACATCATAGGAATCATTTAGATTTATAGTCTGTGCTCTTCATTTAAAAATATTTACATAAACTTTTGATCTTGAAGATACAGAACAAAGTACTCCTGACACTGTGTTATATAGTCTGTTTGGTCTTTGAAAGCTATGCAAGATGTTCTAAATCGGTCTTTGCAAAGCTTTCATGTTAAAACTGGAGAATTACCATAGGTCAAATTATAGAGTAGGTTTGCATTTCTTGAAGCTTAAGGTCAAAATGAATCATAAGTCTACATAGAAAATAAAGTGAACACATGATGGAGTGAGTGGTTTAAAAGACAACCATAACCCTAGGCATCAATAAAATATTAGAATTGTTATGCTTACTTGCAATAGATAATTTTACCACAAAAGCAGGGGCAGGAAAGCTATTTTTATTGGGCACTTTAATTTTTTTTTTACTACAAACATATTTGCTGGCAATGCTGATAAAACCCTTTTAAACTGCGAGGGTAGCCACACTTCCCTGGAAGCGTATTTTAAGGATATCCAATGGTGTTTTTAGCTGAGCAAAGGTATCCAGGGCGCTCTGAAGGTCGCAGCCCTAAATAATCCGATACTCCCCACTGAACATTCCCAAATAAACAGGCAAAGGCTTCTTTTTGTATTAGGATTACTTCCGCGCAGCCCATCAAGCGCTTTTGCATCTCCCCCCCCCCAACCCCACGGGATGGGGGAGAGGAAGGAGCCGCGATCCCCGGACCCACGCAGGTCCAGAGTGGACGAGGCCATAAATGTGGCGAGCGGCACGCAGCCCTGCAAGTCCTCGAAATGCTCCTACCTGAGCCGTCTACCTGGGGAAGGAAGCCCAGGTGTTCTTTGTGCTCTTCCGACAGCACCAGCAGCATCTTCCTTGCCTAGCGCCCTCAACCGACACAAGCAGCACTTCCCAACTTCGCTACCCGCCGGGCAAATTTTTCCACCCGGCTGGTGTCACCGAGATAGCGCTCCGCCGAGAAGCAGCTTCCCTCATCAAAGGTTCCCACTCGGACTCGCTAAAGGCAAACGCGCTCTACTCTGTTTATATAGCGTCAACCCTTATGCGGAGTTTAGGATCAAAGTCGAGGCTTTGCTGCTGCCGCCGCCTACTGGCGGAACTTTCCTACTCGCTCTCTTCTGTAACATGCGTCTAAAACCATGTTTAAAATAAAACATTTTAATGCAGATTTAATATTAAGCATGAGTGTACAATACTTACTACTAACAGGTTCGCTTAGAGTCCTCTTTTGAAAATGTGAAGGGCAGCGTTTT
Organism: Naja naja; assembly: GCA_009733165.1. Taxonomy (NCBI): domain Eukaryota; kingdom Metazoa; phylum Chordata; class Lepidosauria; order Squamata; family Elapidae; genus Naja; species Naja naja. The sequence goes on from CM019151.1 coordinate 159,159,920, forward strand.
GGTGTCCCGAATTAAAATCTTTAGTACTAAAATCAATTTATTGAACACCCCACAATTAGCTGGTTTTCATAGCCACTCAGGGCTATGAATCATATTTTCCAGAGTTTATGACAGGGTCTGCAATTAAGGAGTAAACTTGTCATATTTTGTGTTGGAACCTACTGTAGCCACCTGCAAAAGGGATACTTGTCTCCTCCAAAAAAGGCAGGAGGGAGAAAAAAGTAGGTAACAATTATTGAAGAAGTTGTTCTTGGTCAGGCTCCTTAAAAATAAACTCAGTGAAGTATTGCATACAATGCATCATGTGATGTCCTTCTGGAGTTAGTAATATCAGACAAAGCAAACAAAAAACATTAAAAGCAATAAGATTACACTTCTAAGATGATTCCAGTGCAATAAAAGTAGTCCTTGACTTATGACCACAAGGATTGTGTTTCACCTCAAGGGTGGGCATGACCAGGGTGGGTGTGGCCAGGTCGACGTCACTCATGTTGGGGACACCTATGGTGGACTGAGTGCTCTGCCAGAGAAAACAGGCTCCCAAGCTCTGTTTTTGGCTGCTATGGCCTCATGCAACCTTCTGCCACACACGGCCCTCCTGAGTTCCGTTTTTGCTGGCAGAGGGACCACAGGCCAGTCCTTCAGTTTCCAGGGTGGCCCTATGGACCAGGTCTAAGAATCCAGCCGCCGGGCCTTGAGTTTGACACCCCTGCTGTAGAGCTTCATTAGGTTTAATAGCAGCAAAAAAGGGGTAGGATACAAAACCTTGAAAACTGAATAAGTGAACCTCTAGCCCTCATTTATTAGATTTTCCTTTCTCTCCTGCTGTAAGAGGTCATAGAAATAGCAGTCTTTCTGGCAATAATGTTCCAACATATCTCACCTCAGTCCTGTAACAGCTATAACTTATTGTTCTCCAAGTAGATTCAACTCAATAAATTAGTACAAAATGATAATTACATTAAGACATGTTAATAATGATTTAATAAGAATGTATGAATTCTAAGTGGCAGAAATACATTTCAAAAGTATTAAAATGTTTTATAAATAGGGATCAATTATATCTGACTAATTTGGGAATGGTATAATTCAGACTTTGTCAGTCTTCTTTCCAAATTAGGACAAGAGAGTCCACTCCTCCAATGATAGTACTTTTTTTTACATGCATGTAAGCAAAGATCATTTTTGATATTCAGATGATTCTTCTGAATACCAACTTTGTCCACCACAATCTTTTTCAAGGTCTCCAACCCATTCCATTTCAGTCCCATTGCTGGAGCTTAAGAAAAATTAGTTTGCTGATTGAATACAATGTTTCTGTTTAAATAATCCCCAATAGGAATCCTCCAAAATGTTCAAAAATTATGTATCACCGTTTCATATTTATATAAACCATTTGTGATAATCCTTTTGGAATGTGAATGGCATTTCAATAGCATTGGAAGGAGTTGAAAAGAGAAGATTCCAGGATCGTCAGAATATGTATGAAGGTAGCCCAATGCAACTTTGCTTGCCAGGATGCATTGTTTCCATAAACCTTTTTGGTTAGTCTAACTATGGTGTTATATACTCTATTTCATCTGAATCTAGTTAGTATGTGGGTTTACATATACTTTTTCTAGCTAGGGTTCTTGCAATGTTCAATTGTTGCAACCAAGGCTTCTCTTTAAATTCACTGCAATAAAAGATACAGATATTTGTTACTTTTGCAGCCACATATAAGGTATCAATTAATTATACATACATATAAAAGCAAGTACACCCCAACTATTCCATCATTTACAAAGTGATAATGTTATGTCCAGACTCTTAGTACCAGTGGTGGTATTCAAATAAAGTTGCCACCGTTCGGTGGGCGTGGCTTGGTGGGCGCACTTTGTGCACATGCACACTTTGCGTGCACATGCATGCCAAACACACACTTTGCACAGGCGCAGAGGCATTTGCGCAGGCGCAGAGGCATTCTAACTCACCTGCAAGCCTGCACGATGCTTGCTGTAGCAGCTGCCGCACAGCGCTATTCTGCGCTGCGCAAAGCAGCTGCGCTTTGAATTCTGGCCATAAAAGTGAGTATGGGAGCCCGGGTATGTGGGTAGGCCAAACACAGAGCAGTGGAGAGAACCAGTTTGGTCCCCGCTACTCATCACCGCTACCAGCTCTCCAGAACCGGGCAGAACTGGTCGAATACCACCACTGCTTAGTACGCATTATTAATAGAAAACATAACCTGAAAATATAGACAAGTACCTGGGAGAAGACTACTTTGTGATATGTTATTTATGCTTGTGTTCAAAGGATACAGTTGACTATTGTAATTGCATAGAGTATGATAAATAGACAGTATATAAACGTAAAGGTTACCTTCACACTGAAGTGATACCTATTTATCTACTCACATTTGCATGCTTTCAAACTGCTAGGTGGGCAGGAGCTGTGGCCAGTAACAAGAGTTCACCCTTCACATACTGGAGCTGTCAGCTTTCCAACTAACAAGCTCAGTGCCTTTACTGCTGAGCCATTGCGTCCCCTCAATATATGTCTCATAAAATAAAATTTAAAAAGGCTGCTAAATTAATGTATTTTTGAATTTGACATACTGCATCAAAGAGGAAACTAATACATCTTCTGTATTTGATACCCTAAACTCTTCTCAGAAGCTTCTTCCAACAGAATGTTGCAAACTTGACAGAGATGTTACCTACTGAAGTGGATCAAAAAACATTTTTGCAGGAGAGGACAATCCACACTTTAGTTTTATTTAATAGTTTTTAAAAATATATATTTCATGATTCTGCAAATCAGCTAAAATCAACTTGCTCAGCCTTGACCTAGACTCCCACTCTCTTCCAAGAGCATTAGTTTTTACTGAAATTACTGTTGCCACTTGATGGCAGTATCTATTCATCAGAATGTTTACATTTTCAGAAGCTCCTCCAAATGATAATTGTAATTGGCAATCTTACAGGATGATTAATTATGAAGTCCTCCTCACTTCTTTTTAACATCTACATGAAACAGCTGGGATAGGTGACCCGTAAAGTAGATTCTGGTACCATCAGCATGCTAATGATGCCCAGTTATTTACCTTTGCCCCAAGTCGAACAGGTGATGTGGTAAACTCAGTATCATTTGTAAAATGTTTTGAATACTTCTGTCACACAAAAAAGGCTCAAGGCTGGCTAGACTGTAGCCTTCATGCAGGCCTCTCAGCATTCAGGTTAGTGTCCCCTGGCACTGTGAAATCACATTGTCAATTATGGAAACTAATCGCTATTTTTGTCACAATTTTTTAAGTTTAATTTTGGGATTGAGGCACCTCTTTAAGACTGTGAATGGAAGCATAAGGTCTCCATAAGAAAGAAAAAAACTTCTAATGCTGCTTTTCAAATTATGTATTTCTGAATAAAGACCAACACATACCTGGCTATGGCTAAGCAGTAGATTGCATTTTCTCTTGGAGTTCTTCCACAGTATTGTGAAAATGACTCCAGGGAAGGATTCAGCAGAAACTCTACATTAGGTATGGAATAATAGTAAGCTGGCTTGAGGAGAGAATTAGAAGGTAGAGGAACTCTTGCTAAACACATATTTTGGTCCATATATTCTTCACTAAGCCGTGTGTTCTTCTTTGTAGGCTTCCTTTTTTGCCAGTGTCCATCTTTGGTACCTCTCTTCTTTGCACCTGCCACTGGAGGTAATCTAACGTTTTTTGCTTTGAGGTACATATCAGATATGGTCAAATGGCACTGAGATTGCTCATGTTGAAACCGATTATTTAAATCTGGCAGTGTGTAGCCTCTGCTGCTTGCATGTTTGATCATGGCTGAACAAAAACCTTTGGAGGTCATTTCTGGTTTTGTGAAACCATCCACAAAGACAGCGTCCCCAACTTGTGTTCTGAAGACTGCAGCAGGGTTTCCCTTCTTGATTGAATAGATGTTATTTTGAGATTTAAGAAGCCACAGCTTTAATTTAATATAGATTTTCATGGGCAGAGAGAATGTAGGATAAGAAACCACTGACCATAACTTGGTGACTAAATACAATACACAATCTTTATGCCTGTGCTGGATACATAACTGCAATGGAGTTTGCCCTGCAGAATTTCGGCATTCAAGGGATAAGGCACTGGAATTAACAAATGCTTTCAGTATTATAAGTTGGCCTGCTTCTGCTGCAGCATGAACGGGACATTTCATGTTGTCAGAATGATCGTCTTCCTGACACCATTCACGATAAGGATGTACACCAATTATTTCAGTGGGCTTCATTCCCTTTTTCAAGAGCCAGACTGAAACCTGAAGGTGTCCGAAAAAGGCTGCCATATAAAGAGCTACTCTCTTTTGATATCTGAAACAATGTGTGCAAAAAATAATGATTAGCCATGTAAAGAATAGTATAGTATTTTTAAAATCACAAGTGTAATCAAAATTACACTTAGAGAAGCATTATGGATTTACATACACTAGTATCTCATATAACCCAGCACTACGATTGATAAATAACAACCAGCACCCTGAAACGATCTTGGAAGCCTATAGTAACCAATGCAGCAAAGGCAAAATAGGTTTAATTTTCAATAGAAGACTTGACCTTCTTGATTTTAACTTTCACTTTCTTTCTGCCTATTCCCTCTATCCTTCAGTTCTCGCTACTTAATGATCATCTTGGAACAAACATTCTAATCTAAAATAAAACTGGATTTTGAAAAGTGTAAGATGAATCTTCATACCTGAGTATTGGTTCTTCCTTTGACAGATAATACTGGATTTTTGGTTTGTTTCCTAGGATACAGCTGGTTAAGAATTCTCTCCATCCATTCCAAACATCCAAACGAAGAGTTGTGCCTGTTAACAGAAAACATTCATTTATATCTGTTTCTGTCTTTGTTGGCTAGAAGGTACTATTCATTCTCTTCTGAAGTACTAGATTTTAATTTCATGAACAGTAGCAGGAAAAGTGAAATTTAAATTTAGAAAAGGACCTATTTACATAGTATTATGGACATAATATAAAATTGAATCAACATTAATTCAGAAGAATAGCGAAATTATCTAACTATAAACGTCCTTAAAAATGTTAAATTTTATTTGCTTATTACCAGTTGCTTATGTTCTAACATTTTTAAATCGTCAACCATGTGCAGGTATTAGGATTTGAAGACTGAAGAGATAGTAAAATGGCACTGCCAAATATGAAAACTTATTTCATTTTCTCTCAGTAAAAGTGTAAATATTTCTTATAATATAGTTGTTCTGTATGTCTACTCAAAAATAGCTTGCTTTAGATTCACTGAGACTCATAAACCATCTCAGCTAAAGAAATCTGGACTACAATTTTGAGTCACCGAGATAAGATTCAAAGGTCCTACACTTATCAACTAAAAACAGATATAATATGCAAACAGTCTTATACCTATATCTAAGTGATAATCATTCGGAGTATTGCAGTCAAACATCTCCCTGCCCTCTGGAGTCCTGAGACAATAAATGCTACTTGGAAAACCACATTTCAATGTCACTAAAGTTTTCAGTTCTGAAACCTTTGATGAAAGAAGGGAAATCCTTCCCATTATGGGCAATCTTTCATGAGTGACTGGGTTGTATACATAGAAAATTGGCTTGTCTTCTTCCTGATGGAGAAAACAACATTAATGAACAAGAAACATAATGTATATGACATGTCTTCAGTAATTTAGTTCCCTTCAGATTTGTTGAACTGCAATACCACATTTCTACAATTATTGAACTACAAAATTTAAATTCCTAGTCAGAATGTCCAAATATTTGGTGGACATTGGTTTGAGAAAGGCAATTTTAAATGTATGTGCAAGAAACCTCCCTCACGTATATAACTAAGATAGTTAATGTTTATCTTACAATTTGTTACAGGAGGTAACAATTTGTTATTAACTATAGTTAAAATAAATTAGATTGTCTTTTTTTTTCTCCTGACTCTACCCACCTTGTGACATATATCCTTATTTGTCCTATTCGAAGAACAAATGCAGCCCTAGACTTGAAAAATGCTGTATATGCTGAGAATTAGGTTTAAAATTACACCCTCCTAAGATCAGTTCTGGTAGTCTTTGGATAACTTTAACATTCTTTTATTCTGGCTTAATTTCCATCTCCAGAATGAAAAGAATCGCTAATATGCTTTTCAGAATATACAGAAAGAAATCATATAAAATATTTTCCACAATCAAAAGAGCTATAGCAATGGAAGTGCTTGTTTCTCATGTGGGATCTAAAGCTTGGCTATGCACTTATGTAATTACTAATGAACTTGTATGAATGCAGTTCCTTCCCAGTCTAACTTTTTTTGCCTGCTTATTTAGAAATTAAGTTCTGCTGAGTGCAAAGACTAGATTGAGAAGAAGACAGCAGCTCTAATGCTTTTCTTGTTTTTATGTCCTATGTACCACGTAATGCCGCACCAAGAATAATAATTTTGTCTAACTAACTCCTGAATTGATAATATAAGCAAGATAGCAGCAATAATTGCTGGTTTCTCAATTTAGTTGCAAGTAATTTTCCCTTCCCTGTTTATATATTAGCTCAAAGAAACAATGAGAATTTCTTATTTTCTCTCCTCTTTGAAGAAAAGGCATTAACATCATGGCACAGCAATTCCTTATTTACATGTTTAAAAAATAATGTGCAATTGTAGCACATAAGTCACATATCACATTTTCACACTGCACAGTCATTGTATAACTATGATTTACTAAAGGTTCTAGCTTACACAAAATTATGTATGTATCCTTCTGTTCCTTAAGGAGGCAGAAAAGTATGATGGTAATTAATTTTGTACGACCAGTTAAACCATGTCCAAAAATACTTCAAGATGGGTGGGACAACAGAGAGGTGTTGGGGGAAGCAGAAGGAAGTTCACAAGGCGCATCAGGAAAGTCCCCTCCCATAAGCACTTGATATGAACTGCCATAATGACGGCCAAAAAGTGCTGAAATATGCCCTTTGTACTTATTTCTCAATGTTGTACACAAGTACGGAATCCCCACTATTATGGGATTTGTGTTGTAATGTCATTATATATACTTCCTCATTTTCTCCCCTCTGTCATCCTTCCACTTGGACCCGTTCATCCCCAGGCCAGCCTCCATCTCACTGGGCTATGTTTAGAATTATATTCAAACATGGTTTGAAGGACTGGTTGCAGGGAAGGAGGAAAGATTGTGAAAGATAGTTTTGGGTGTGCAGCTTTCTGCCTTACAATACAAAACCTTGACTGTAACTGAAACCTATCAGCTGGGCATGGGATTAAGACTGTGGAATGCGGACACTTTTAAAAAGCTCTAAAAACAGTCAGTGGATATCTTCATGCTACACTTAAGGGATGTGAGGTTGAGCTATGTTTGTTCATTTTTTTGGAGATCAAAATAGTAACTTTTGTCTGCTTGGCTGATTTACTCTTGCTGTTGTCACCATACTGTATGAGTTTGTCAGATTCTACCAAAGACTGTTTTATTTGCTGAAGATTAAACCTGATATACACATCCATCCACCGTTCTCAATCACTCTTATTAGGCATAGTCTCATGCTATGTGCTACAGACACTGATGGAGAAGAACTAACAAACAAGTCAAATTTTAGAATACATGGCATACTAAGACACACAAAACATATAATTGTTCACTTGAAAGAACTTCTTAAAATGTTTATAAGTTCATTGCAATCGGATTGAATCTAAGGATTCTCACGGTCTTTATGCATTCTGCTTTATTATTCGAAAATTAATGAATTTCATTTATAGATCAGATTCTTCTCAAGAGTAATGATGCTAGCACAAGTTCTATAACTTAGAGAATTTCTGTATTAGGCAGCCTTTTTGTTCTTTTTAAACCATACCTTGACAACACATTTAATTGAGGAAGAAACTGTAATGCCTACATCAGCAAGTACCCAGTTGTCCTTTAGCACTGCTCCTGCATATATCAGCTCCAAGTATCTCCTCCCTTGTTTGTCTTCAGAAAGTGGAACATGAAAATAATCCTTAATAGAAGAAAACAGATTTTGTAAATAAAAAAACCATAAACACTAAAAGTTCAAGGTAAATATCCAAGTTATCATTCAATAACCATAGTTGTAGGAACAATGGGGAAGGATTGGACCTCAATAACAGGGATATTTAGTCTGTTTCCCTGGCATGTAAATGCAGAGTTGGAGAACCCTTTTCTGAATTATGTAAAACAACTATCAGTGAGTGTGAACCAGTTTCTCTTAACCCATCACTCTATTGCACTAGACCTCAATTCCCATTATCTCAGACAACATCCCACACAGAAGTTAAAGTCCAATGTATTCAGAGGGCAAGGATTTGAAGAAAGCTAATGCAAATATTAAGCTAGATAAATCAGTGATTTGTTTTTGTGTAAGGTACTTTCCTATATCCATAACTAATATAAACATGTCACAGTCCATCATGAGATTAAACACAATTTAAGCAGAGCAAGGTGAAAAGCAACTCTCGCATGGGATGAATGGCAACTGTCAATATTGTGAATACATAGTTAAAGAGATGGTTTACTTTTTAGAAGCTTGAATAAGAGAACATGTACCTTCAGCAAAGGTACATAATGATTAGCATGCACTAATTTTGTTACTAATTTCTTAGAGGTACCAAGAGTTGTAGCTCAGCAGTTACAGGGTTTCTTAGTCTTGTTTTAACAAGTGCCTAGAGGTTAGAAGTTTGGTTAATATTTAACATTGTTTCAATACTGCTGTTCTTCTTAGAACAGCCCCTAATAGGTTACTATTAATATAAACTGACAACAAACCACACCCTTACTAGCACTGATAAAGTTGCCTAGTTTGGGTAATGAAACTTCTGCAAGAAAACAAGCAAGCTCAGAACCACTCAGTTTACCATTGAACCAAGGAGGTTGGCTTAAAATCACTTGATGAGGCAGGATGTTTTATATCAGCTCTATGGTACAGTTATTCCAGTACTTGATCTTCCCTTTACATGCCATAATATGGTACAATAATATGGTACAAGCAGGGATGCATGTTGCAATAGACAGCGTAACATCTTCCGCAAGATAAACTCACCAGACAGTTTACAATAGATTACAATGGCTGTCAAGAACCCCACATGCTTACCAGTCTGCTCTATCTTCAAAACTCTCTGAATAATATTCTAGGATTACATAATATTTAGCTAAAAATTTGAATCAGTAACAACAAATGATTTCTGCTCTTGCACTGGATTCAATGTGAATGATCCCATTGTACTTGCAGTGGAAGATGCAGTAGCAAATCCTGTACTTTGTTGTTTCTGTGTGGAGCATCTTAGCACCAGGCTCTGTTCTGGTAGTATTAATGGTTTGAATTTTTTATATGCATTCTTTTAAATCTATGTTGCTTTTTTAACTCAATGGATTCTACTACTCTATAAGTAAAGTTACATAGGACTGAGTTGTTTTATTTGCAATTTATCACGTTGTGATAAATAGTTTTATTGCAGAGAAGAAGAGTCCTCAACAAACAACACAAAAATCTGCAATTCACAGCAGTTTAAAGTATGTGTGTGTGTGTGTGTGTGCATGCGTGTCTGGCTATGTGTATGTGGCTGAGTGTGTTCTATACTCCAGGATTAAGTCCTTGATTCATTTTCCTTCTACCTTTTGAGGTTCTCTTCAAGGTCATGGAAAGCAGCTGCAGCTGAGGAATGTTTACATAATTATTCTCTCCAGCTTCAGAAGTGTACAGTCCTCTCCTTGATAGTTTCAGACCTTATACCTCCTTCACTGGTAATCCCTTTCAACTGAATAGGACATCAATTTAGGGTAAATGTTTTAAAAGGAATGCAGAGTGTCCATACTCTTTGTATGTAGCTACTGTATTTGCTTTACCATATTAATTCACACTATCATATAGATATGGGTTTAATGGTGGTATGCTAAATTATGAAGATGAAAAAGAATGATGTTTTACTTTTCTGTTCTTTTCCACCCAACAGAATGTTGGACAGGGACTGTGTAAAGAGACTCAGGACTTGTTCATCTGTTTGTATGTTTATCAGCAAGGTAACTCTGCAAAAACTGAATAGAATGTAACAAAGTTTGGAGGGGAGAATCTGGGGAAAAAATTGAGTTTGAAATCAGGCCAGATCAAGATTGGGGCTGCAGAGAAAAACATGTAGGAAAAAAATCCCTTATTTCTGTAAGAGAAGCAGTTGGGCAGTTGCTCAGAATGCTGCCAACTGTTTCATTCTAAGCCTGCTTTTTCACATGACTCAGACTAGAGCTATTATTAAGGAGTTGAAAAAAAATCCCAAAAGTTAATTTCTGCATGCTTTCTCTACCCGATTTGTATTCTGCAATTAAAGGAAATAGGACTAAACCATAAACACTTGAATCCTTAGGTTGCAGCCCTATGTACTTCAACTCCAATGAATTTTGTGTAAATATGCTAGTCATGTAGCTTGTGTTACTAGTTATTTAGTTTTTTCTTTGTTAACCTCTCAAATTCAGACAAAATAAACAACCCTCCCATATAATGTATGTAGGGAGAGAGAGAGTTTTCAAATTATTTGCAGACTGATTTTCTAGAAAGTAACTGTTTAAAAGGGAAAAAAGAAGTCATAAGACAATTCTAGTTTCATATAACTTAGTGATCGTAACTTAAATTAGAAGCATGGTAGCAACAGTTCCTTGTTTCACAAAAAGCTTTGTATATACCGGAAAAGAGATTTTTCTTCATTTTGGCAGTGAATTTTATTACTGATTTCAATTTTTCACAGTGAGAAAAAGTGAAAAGTTCTAAAAAGGAAGTAATTCAATAAAGATCAATTTCTTACCTTTATCATCAGTTTTATGTCTTGTACAGTGTTCTCTGGTGAAATGTCAAAAGATTCACAGAGCCCTTCAAAAGCGACAAATATCCTCATTTTGAAAGATGTTATTTACATTCTTCAAATGACTTTAATAAGCTTCATCTTACCACAATAGAAGTGTGGGGGAGGGGAATCCCAATTTTGTAAGTATCCAGTCTAAACTTGCATATTCTCTTTTAAAAGCAAAAGGTAGCCTGGAAAATTCTCAGAAGCAGCCAGTCCATGAAATCTGAAAACAGTAAGAAGAAGAAACAGTAAGAAGAAGAAACAGTAAGAAGAATTTGATCACAGGATGAGTTGAAAAAAAAAGTTTGCTTTACAAACCTAATTAATCTTTCAAAGCACATATTGACCAAGGCAAGCATGAACAAGATTTCAGCATGTATATGACTGCTGTTCCCAGCCAATCATGCAGCAGTATTTGCTCAATGACATTTATCTAAGCTCAAAATACAGTCTCTTGACTTAAATTAGTATATGTTTACTCAATTGTTCATAGCAATCTTCAAACTTTCTGTAAAGAAATCTAAGCTTTGTACTCATGTTACCATAACAACTCTGTAAACCTGTTAATGTGACTAGCCTTGCCAGCTTAGTTTGGAAATCAACAGGATCTGCCAACAGCTTGAGATTTTCAGGGTCATATAAGCAAGTAAGATGACAGCCAGGGGAAAAAGAAATGTATAACTATTTTATATTCTTGTATTCTATCATTTCCTTTAGGAAAGGGAAATATTTTCCTGTGTATAAGGAGGAAAAAAGATTCTGGGGGAGGACTCCAGGCTCCACAGCTAAGGCCAAGAGATTTGGTGCCTCCCTGGTTATCAGGTGGGAAAGTGACAGAATATATATCAATAAACACACTTAATAACCCATAGGACATCAGTTTCTCAATGCTAAATCATTCACAAAGCATTTCATTTACTCTCATCATGCTTTACTTCAAACATTCCATAATTCAGGCTTATTCTAAAGCAGAAAATATACAATGAGCCTTTTTTGCATTCATATACTACTCAGTGACTTACTAAAAAGTATGAACATGGTTTGTCTAGTATAAAATGTTTTCTAAATATTGCCTCTTGCTATTGTTTATATTCTTTCCATGAGATTTTTGCCAAATATCTTTCCAGGTACATTTAATAATGTACTTAATACGTCATTCTTTACATTGTTTTGATATATATTTTTATCAGTGAAACCTTGAAAATGCAAATATTTTAACAACCCTAGTATTTCCCCTTTTCTGATGTTGAATTCATTTACACAGTCAAGCGCAATACTCTAAAATCATCCCTTTAATAAATTTCCTTCAGTAAAAAAGGTTGAAAATTGCTGTGTTCTGATTTCCCTTCAATAAATAGCAGCAGAAGTACAATAGTTTTGACTTCCCTCCATGAGAGAAAAAGGGAAGCATAATTGTTTTCCCTTTTCTATAAAAAAAACAGGAATTGGAGTTTGCTGGAGAAACATTGAAGTGAAACCTTGAGAATGAAACTATTTTGATCCATGGTTCCATTTATTTCTAGAACTGTTATTATTGTTCCGTAAGTCCTATTGCCTGGTGTACTTTATAGCATATTTTCTGGCCTTCTGAGTTCATGTACATCTTGCCTCTAAAAAGCTGAAACCAAAACTGTCCTTGATTACCTTTCTACTTCTATACTCTGGAACAGATGTGGTATTCAGCAGGTTCTGAGCAGTTCTGGAGAACCAGTAGCAGAAATTTTGAGTAGTTCGGAGAACCGGCAAATACCACCTCTGACTGGAGATTTTTCAGTATCCTTCCCCTGCCACGCCCACCAAGCCATGCCCACAGAACTGGTAGTAAAAAATTTGAATCCTACCACTGCTCTGGAAGTAAGTCTAGATGTCCCTCTGTTTAAAGGGGGACTTTCTCACTTAACTCCAATTTCTTTATATATCCTGATTTTTTTTGGAACCCTAATAACAGAATTTCTGTCATTCTTTTTATTGTTGTTGTAAAAACTATTATCTATCTAAAAAGTGGAATGAAGATACAGTTAAATAAAAAAATAATTATTTAATATAAAATGTGCACAAACTATTTTCCCTCTTACATCCTAAAATCCTTTTAGGATTATTATTATCCAGTTTGGTCATTTATAAGAATTAAACAATACAAGATCGATATGCTCTTTATTTTTAATAAATCAACCCCAACAAACATTTCAATCAAAACAACAAATGTTCTTTCACCCGTTCACTAAGAGATTAGGAAAATTTTGAGGAATTGACAATGACTGAAAGGATTTTTTTCCTAATGTCAAAATTTGCAAAAAAATTTATTCATTCTAATTAGCACTAGAGAAAGAGCTAAATAATGAGTGGTTTTCAAATTTGCAGGATTTTTCTGCTAGCCATCCTTGTTGTACTTCAAAAAGTTTGTTAATATTTAGGACAGATCTTCCTGATTCAGCCCTCACAATTATTACTATGTCTGTATCTGAGATTTTCCTGTTTTTTCCAAATTTTAGGAAGGATTTAAACAGAGAGAGAGAGGGAGGGAGGGAGAGAGAGAACTTTAAGGGAAAAGCAAACTTGTTTGGTTATTTCTAATTATAATTATCTGCAGCCTTAAATATAAGGGTTTAAATAATGAAATGTGTGTTGTTAGAATTAGTTGCAAATCATTCCTTCTTTGGTCGTGATCTCCATAAGGAGCCAAAGCAACACTAAGTATTTGCATTCACTGCTGCTGAAAGAGAAGTAGAAAGAAAACAAGAACATAGAACTTCTTGCAATGTTAATTTTTTCTGCATTTCCTGCTTCATGCTTTTGCTAGCTGAAAAGAAGGATTCAAACATAAAGCTGCAATATTAAGGAAGAATTTAAAAAACTCACTTCTTGCAACTCCAGTTTATTTATAAAAATAAACTCCTTGTTCTAGCTTTGTGTATAAACCAGCATGTGACTGTCATGGTCTATTGATACCAATTATTCCTGTGCAAAAATATCATACAATTTGAACATTAGTCTGCCATTAAGAAAGGAAAGAATATGTAGGCAGTCTTAATATTTCTTTGAATACTGAAAATATTTATTTTCAACAGCCACCCCTCCCCAAAAGCTAGTTTACAACTAACAGAAGTAAGAAAACAGATGGTAGATTACTTCCTTTTACAGGGCAGATTTAAGTTGAACAAGTGATCACGTTGTATCTCATGATAGGAAATGAATTTGTTTGCTTGCCTTCTGCAACATTAAATACATTTAAGTAATCTAATTGACCCAAAGGTGCTTTTTCAAGAAGCAACTGGACTTTCTGGTTTTTCTTTGAAGACATTTCACTTCTCATCCAAGCAGCTTCTTCAGAAGTGAAACGTCTTCAAAGAAAAACCAGAAAGTCCAGTTGCATCTTGAAAAAGCACCTTTGGGACAACCATGGCCTAGATGACCGAGAATGGCCTAGATGACTGAGAATTTCCATAGACATTCAGTCTAACTGATTAACATATGCATGTTTTGAGCAACATTGTGTCCTATGGGACCTGCGCCTCAAATTTTGTAAAAGGTAAGCAACATTTTTCATGGCTCAGACTAGCAATGACCCATTCATAGATTGTTTTTATACTTCCTAACAGGAATATCAGGATATTGTACAATTTGTAATGGCTTTAGCACGTGTGCATTTTGATTGTGTTGTTGTTTTGATAATCTGAATGAGGTATTTGCATTAAAAGCATGTCACGGAACTGAATTAAATACTCTATACAAATAATTGCACAGCTGAACATTGTTATTTAGAGACTACTAATTCAATAGAAAATTAATAATTCACAAAATAATGACTATTTTATACTAATATTGCTAATATTGATCTCCTGCCTCTTAAGGTATATTTCATTTTAATCACTAAATGAACTTCATTATCTTCAATGCCCTGACCTGATGCTCTCCAAACTTGTAGTACTTCAATTTCCAGTTTGTGACAAAATGAATGAATTGTTTAATGGAAAGTATGAGATTTGGAAAGGACTTCTTTAACTTTTATTCCTTATTAGTAAAATCCTTCTTTTAACTAGGCTTACTTTCTAGAAAATGTCTATAATCCATACCATTCTTTCTCATACCAAAGCATGACTCTATAATCTTTGATGTGCTGGGAGGGGAAATTCTTAATATTGAAGATGAAAAATAATCCCTGTATGTTCAAGGCATACTGTTAAAATTCTTAAGATGTTTACTAATACAGAACATTATATGACACAATTACAATATATTGGCTGGGAATATATGATGCGATATGCAGAAACCTTGCTAGGATTTAGTGCAATACAAACTCAGTTCATAATTTATTAGGGAGAATTTTTGATGTTTGAATGCAGCTAATTATAGTTTATTTAATAAATAGGACTTGTTACTTGCTTATTTGTCATTTTATTTTTAATAAAACCAAATATGTCTTAGCCTGATGTGTGAATTGATGCTCTGCTGACTTATGTGTCCAAAACCAGCCACTGTGGTTTGTTTAGTTAAGTGTATATATTAAGGGAACCCTGAACCCAATGAAACATGATCCAATCATAGGTGCGCATGCTGTGTAAGCACAGCCATTTAAACTCACTAATCTTGTTTGTCAACTTCAGCTTATAGTTTAACATGCTGCATGAATTGTACCAATTATATTTTAATCAGTACATTAGGATTAAACTACGCTTAGCCCAATATCTTAGCCCAATGATTGCCTTCAATAGGAAAAAAATCACATTCATTATTATCGTTGTACTCCAGAATTAAATTCTGACACAGAGGAAACAACAAATTCCAAGACACCCTCAATTAACCCTAATCGCCTGCCCACTTTCATTTATACTCACCGTCCTTCCCTCCTTGCCAATCCTGTATCCCTCGGGAGGTGGCCGCTTCACTCAAAGCCCCGCCCCTCCCCAGTAGTCGTCACGTGCGAGCAGCCGTGCGCAAACACACCGTCCAGTTTGTGAGTGACGGGCAGAGAAAGCCAATCCACGCCAACCGCTTGGTCCTCTGGGCCTATACGCGAAGGGAGGTGGCATTTCCGCAGCTCTCAGCTGGCTTGCTGACGGGCCGAGGGAGGGCTCGATTATGGCTTCTGGCTGAGCTGCCCTGTGGTCGTTCGTCTGGTCTGGGAGTCTCTCCTTTCTAGGTAAGGGGTTTTTCCTTCCCGCCTAAGGGCTTTGGGGTCGTGGGCGCGCTTAGGCTTCTTTCCTCTGATTGAGCGTACGGGTTATTCTCCGAGCCTGTCGTTGGGAGAGGCGGGGAATCTATTGCCTTCCCTGGCGTGATTTTGTTGCCTCTTCTCCCCCCTCCCCGCCCATCCCCGTTGATCCCTCTATTCCTTGTTGGCCTTTGCAAGCGCCGGAGCTTCTGTTGCACGGTTCGGGTTGTGTAACATTAAAAAGAGTGAGGGGGGGCAGGACTGTTTTCTCCAACTTTTTCCACCCACCTTTCCAATAAAGTAACTTTTCGTTTGACTTTTGCGGCTTGTTTTTTTTCTCTTCGCCTTTCTTCCTTTCCGTCTTCGTTTTGCGGTTTTAGGCAGCTGGTCGGGTTGACCGCGTACCCCGGGTGGGTACGGTTCCCACGGGCTTTGTCGCAACGTCGTTTCCGCAGCGCCTTGGATGAAGAACCTTGAAAATTCGCCCCGTTTGGGGTTACTGAAGTTCCATCAGACGCGAGTGGGTGGGTGCACGCCTATTTTTCTCCCTACAATAAGCAGAAGCTGAACACAGGACGATTCTGGCGTCTTTGTGATGCAGCGAATGTTTGTGATGACATGACCTTTTTCTTTCTTTTTTTTAGGGCCCTCTATTGGGCTTAGCGGGCGCCGGAGAGTTTATGCGTGCTCTTCAATAGCGCGTTGAAAGGGGTAGAAAATCATTTACTGCCTCATTGTTTAGTTGTGGCAGCAGATATGGGTTGCCTGGAACTCTTCCCCAACTTTGGTCACGTTGGATCGAGAACGAGTGAAAATAAAATTCAGTACAATTTGGATATGGTCATGCAGTTGTTTAGTTATTTGCCCCTAAAGTTTAGTGTAGGTTTACATATAGGGAGTGGCTTTTTGAAGACCCAATCACTAATCTGCGTGTTTACTCCAAACAAGGGATTGAGTCGTTCCAGAAATACCGTATAAACTACTGTACAAAAGTTTGAAGTTAATATCTTGGGAAATCTCAGATTAGTTCTACCCCCGGAGGAAGCTATAATGCAGTTTCCCCTAAGTTGGTGTTTCCAGATTGCTGAGCTCCAGAGACTAAGACTTTTTGGACCAAGGGGTAGAAGGGTTGGCAGACACACTGCCAAATCTTGAGGCATACTCCTGATGTCATTGCTTTGAAAGTCATTTTCTGTCTTCTTGTTTCTCTATACATCATAGTTTAGACCCATAGACTATTAATAAATAATCTGGGATCAAAAAGTGAGTGGTTGCCTTCTCTCATGTGCTTTCTTAAAAGAAATTTAAATTGTTTCTATATTGTAGTATATTGCTTATAAATAAAAATTATCCCAGTATAGTTATGAAATTTTGTTTAGCCATTTATCCATTCGTCTAATCCTTAATAGAAAAAATGTGCAATACTTAAGAGGAGCCCAGGCATTATCAAATGTCTAAGCTTGGCCCTGATAGAAAGGCAGATAAGCAGAAAAGAAAGAAGGGTTTTCTCATTAAGTGCTGTTCTTCTAAATATAATACTTAATAAGAAAGCCCTTCTTTCCTTTCTGCCTTTCTATTAGGGCCAAGCTTAGAAATTTGATGACATCTGGGCTTCTCTTAAGTATTACACAATTTCTATTAAGGATTAAGATGAATGGATAAATAGCTAAACAAAATTTCATAACTATACAGAGATAATTTTAATTCAGTTTTTATCACCCTAAAATGAGGTGGATTTTACAACCAAAACTATAGTGTTGGAAATGCGGTGACTGTATAATAAATTAAAATAACATGGTACTTTCTGTGCCTAACAACTTCCATTGGAGTTTGAGAGAAGCCTGTATCCCTTTAGTCTAACCCCCGCACAAGCAGAAGTTATACAATTTGAGACAAGTGGCTGTCCTGCCTCTTCTTAAAAACCTCAAGTGATGAAACACCCACAACTTCTGAAAGCAAGCTTTTCCACTTGTTAATTGGTTAGGCAGCTTCAGGTTGTTTTTCTCCTTGATTAGTTTCCATCCATTGTTTCTTGTATTGGCTCTGGTGCTTTGGAAAATAAGTTGACCCCCCCCCTCTTCTTTGTGGTAGGCCCTCAAACACTGGAATGCTGCTATCTTGCCACTCTTAGTCCTTCTTTTGTCTAGAGTAGCCATGCCCAATTCCTGTAACCATTCTTCATTTGCTTTAGTCTCCAGACCTTTAATCATCCTAGTTGCTCTTTTCTGCACTTTTTCTAAAGTCTGAAGATTGTTTTTGTAATGTGACCAAAACTGGATGCAGTATTCCAGGTTTGGTCTTACTAAGTTTTTATAAAGTGGTACTAATGCTTCACGTGATTTTGATTCTATCCATCTGTTTATACAACCAAGGATTAGATTAGCTTTTTTGGCTGTTGCCACACACTGCTGGCTCACATTTAAGTGATTGTCCACTAACATTCCAAGGTCCCTCTTAGCCAGGTTTCGCCTAATCTATACTTACACCTTTGATTTTTACTGCCTAAGTGAAGACAATCTGAAGACAAATATCAGTAGCTTTTATAATCAAATTATATCTCATCTACTCTAGACTAAAAAGGAGTTCTAACATATGTTCTCTTTTATGATTTGGGGCTAAAATTATCTGAGACAAGCCCATTGTTGTTATGCAGGCTGTGAAATCTCTAGTTGACCCAGTTTCCTGTACCAATGCATGGAAGTTCTAATCTCCCAAAAACATATTTCAATTTTTGCAATATCAGCAGCAAGATGACTCAAAGATCCAGGGTGGCTGAGCAGCAGGGCAGTTACCATACTAGGAACAATTACAGCTTCTATCTATCTTCTCTGTCCCATTTTCAGGAAACAGGTAGTCCTCGGTTAACAATAATAATTGGGATTGAATATCTGTCACTAAGCAATGTGGTCATATAAAGATTGACATAATATGACCACATTGCTTAGTGATAATCTTGACACTTCCCATTGCTATTGTTAAGTGAGTATCATGCATCATTAAACTAGTCCCAGATAGCTCAGAAGCAGCCTGGCCATCAGGTTATGTAGTGTAAATGTAGCAGGTCCAGGAGTGGCTGCTGCCATGCAGGGCAGAATTCATGTATGGTAGAATTTGCACCTGAAGAAGCGAACACCTGAGGAGTTTGGGCAATATGAGAGAGAGGCCCAGATTAAGAGACTGAAGTCCCAAGATGGATGGGGGGGGGGAATAAGTACAGGTTCAGATAGCTGCACTCTAGAATCTCTCAGGATATACCTAGTATTAAAAGGTTACAGCTTTAGTTTTGCAAGATTCTGTCCACTAGGTGCAAGCAAATAAAGGATTGGTTTCAGTCAGGATTTTGCTGTGTTGTCCTTGAGCTTGATCCTGAAATCAATCTTGCCGAAGTCTTATTTCTTAGTAAGGAGCAGGAAAATTTTCAAGCATGAGTATAGATCCAAAAGTGTGCCAATAACTCCATAGCAGCTAGCAGCATCCTTACTCTAACACCACCAGCAGGTAGAGGTACAGGTCAATAATTTACAAGCTGCTGTAGTGCAATTGTGCAACAAGTTATCCAGCAATGGCAGCAGAGCCAGTGCTGGTGCACTCTATGGAAGCTTACCAGAGAAATATAGAGTAGTTACAGACCAACTAAGAATCTTTCTGGCTCGCAATGCGATGTTCAACAATAGTAGAGCAGTGGAATTCCGAACAGATCACATTAGTGTAATCTTTTTATTGAATTTGCTGAAAGAGATGGGCTGTGAAATGGGCCATTCCAATGACAGAAGGCAATGACCTGATACTGGACAACTACCAGAACTTCCTCATGAGATTTAGACACAATTTCAGCGATATCATTCGGAGAATCACAGTCAGTTGGGAGATTTGGAAACTCAAACAGAGGAACAAGAAAGTAAGCTTGTTCATCTCAAATTTTTAAATTGTTGGCCTCGGATGTTGGATGGAATGAAGTGGCACTTATCCAATTTAGAATGGGGTTGAGTGATGACACTCGAGATGAATTGGTATGGCACAGGTTTTTTTTTTTTTGCCTTATTAGATGATCCAGCATTGTTTGATTAATTGATACTCGTTTGGGAAAATTGAAGCAGAGCAAGGACACCAGAGGCAGAAGTGCCTACAAGTTGGTACTCACAGATTTCTAACAGTTGCATCTCCAGACACGGACAGGGAAGCCAGTGCAAATTGGAGTTGTCAGTAAGTCAGTCTCATAGGAGGAGATGGAGAAAGGCAAAGAGATCTGTACATCTGTTTTTACTGTGGAGTTTCAGGGCATATAGCCAGGATCTACATAGTGAGAAAACCAACAGTGGGAACTAGAGCATCTGAACAACCCACCAGCAAGTACCTACTGTCATCCACAGGGGCTAACCAGGGGAACGCCACTAGCCTCCATCATGAGAGTTCACAGGAAGAAACCAGCCAGCAAATAAAGAGAGCTCAAGACGAAGGGGGGTAAGAATATTTTTTTCTTACTCCTGTCACTATAACATTAGAACTGGGTTGTATTGTAGTAATAGAAGATTTCACATCACAAACTTTATAGACATAGAGGTAGTGCATAAATCACAGTAAAACTACCAAACTTGTAGAAGAAGAGACTGTAGATGGCCAGACTTTGAAGGTGGTTCTTGTTTTGCAGTTCATTGCTCTAGTGCAGCTGCAAATTGAATTCTTGCCCTTTTATGTAACCACTTCCTTGCAAGTACCTACAGGTGAAACTCGAAAAATTAGAATGTCATGCAAAAGTTCATTTATTTCAGTAATGCAACTTAAAAGGTGAAACTAATATATGAGATAGACTCATTACATGCAAAGCAAGATAGTTCAAGCCATGATTTGCCATAATTGTGATGATTATGGCTTACAGCTCATGAAAACCCCAAATCCACAATCTCAGAAAATTAGAATATTGTGAAAAGGTGCAATATTCTAGGCTCAAAGTGTCCCGTTCTAATCAGCTAATTAAGCCATAACACCTGCAAAGGGTTCCTGAGCTTTTAAATGGTCCCTCAGTCTGGTTCAGTAGGAATCACAATCATGGGAAAGACTGCTGACCTGACAGTTGTGCAGAAAACCATCATTGACACCCGCTATAAGGAGGGAAAGCCTCAAAAGGTAATTGCAAAAGAAGTTGGATGTTCCCAAAGTGCTGTATCACAGCACATTAATAGAAAGTTATGTAGAAGGGAAAAATGTGGAAGCAAAAAGCAGCAGGGATGACCACAGCCTGGAGAGGATTGTCAGGAAAAGGCCATTCAAAAGTGTTGGGGATTTTCACAAGGAGTGGAATCAGTGCATCAAGAGCCACCACACACAGACGGATCCTGGACATGGGCTTCAAATGTCGTCAGAAGCGTCTTACCTGGGCTAAAGAAAAACAGACCTGGTCTGTTGCTCAGTGGTCCAAAGTCCTCTTTTCTGATGAGAGCAACTTTTGCATCTCATTTGAAAACCAAGGACCCAGAGTCTGGAGGAAGAATGGAGAGGCACAGACTGCAAGATGCTTGAAGTCCAGTGTGAAGTTTCCACAGTCTGTGTTGCTTTGGGGATCCCTGTCATCTGCTGATGTTGGTCCACTGTGCTTCATTAAGTCCAGGGTCAATGCAGCCGTCTACGAGGAGATTTTGGAGCACTTCACGCTTCCTTCCACAGACGAGCTTCATTTTCCAGCAGGACTTGGCACCTGCCCACACTGCCAAAAGCACCAAACCCTGGTTCAATGACTGTGGGATTACTGTGCTTGATTGGCCAGCAAACTCGCCTGACCTGAACCGCATAGAGAATCTATGGGGCATTGCCAAGAGAAAGATGAGAGACATGAGACCGAACAATGCAGAAGAGCTGAAGACCGCTATTGAAGCATCCTGGTCTTCCATAACACCTCAGCAGTGCCACAGGCTGATAGCTTCCATGCCACGCCGCATTGAGGCAGTAATTGCTGCAAAAGGGGCCCAAATCAAGTACTGAGTACATATGCATGCTTATACTTTTTAGAGGTCCAATATTGTTCTATGTACAATCCTTGTTTTATTGATTGCATGTCATATTCTAATTTTCTGAGATTGTGGATTTGGGGTTTTCATGAGCTGTAAACCATAATCATCACAATTATGGCAAATCACGGCTTGAACTATCTTGCTTTGCATGTAATGAGTCTATCTCATATATTAGTTTCACCTTTTCAGTTGCATTACTGAAATAAATGAACTTTTGCACGATATTCTAATTTTTCGAGTTTCACCTGTATGGTGCTGGACTCTTCCTGACTGTGGCTCTATAATCCATGTGCGAATTGGGCGACTTGGGCAATTAGTGAATTGGGCAATCTGCTTTCCCTCTCCACTTCTATGCTCTCCTTGGTGCTTATAGTGAGCGTCCAGCCAGAGTATGTGGAATACCTACTAAGCATGCTGATTTTGCAGATGTCTTTAGAGAGCAGGAGGAGGCCACCGCACTTCCACCTCATAGGGGCTGTGATTGCACAATTTGACCTGAAACTTGGAGCAAAAATCCCAGGCAAAAGACATTGTCCCATGTATACCAAAGTATTTTAAAGGAATATCTTGATGGTCTGCTAAATCTCTTTTTAAGATTCCCCCCTAAATCCCCAGTCTCTGCCCCAGTTTTTTTCATTGCAAAAAAACAGAAAAGTGCACACCATTCATGATCTTAGCTAGGACATGTTCTGGGATCATTATCCACTTCCTGTAATATCAGAACTGTTAGACCAGCTGCAGAATGTCTGCATCTTTAGACCTGAGGAATGTTTACAATCTCAAATCAGGTAAAAGAGGGACCTAAGTATCTGACTGCCTTCAATATGAGGTTTGAAAGTTTGAAGATATTGTGTTGTCATTTGGACTAGAAAATTATGGAACAGTATTTTTCAGATTAATGAATCATGTTTGGAGTACTTCCTTTTTAAAAAAAAAGAAGTCCATATTTAAATATCAAGAGAAAAGCTATGGTCTCCAGCATTCTCTTAATTTTCAACAGGCCCGCAGAACCTTTGTAGTTTAGTGTTTAGTTCTGTGACGGTCTGCCTAGATAAATGAAATATTAATAAGAAAAGGCTCAAGAGATTCTCGCCAACTTGCTTTTGGGTAAGTGCATCTTTTGTGACTAATCAAGAACTCTATTTTGTAAGGGCACTTATAACCATTTTGTAAAGGCACCCAAATTAACTTTTCAGAATTCTTGATCTGCCTATGGAACAAAGGTTATGGAATCTAGGCTGTAATTAGATAAACCTGTATGAGATAGGCAGTAAAATAAGATGTTACTTTATAGCTTAGATCAACATCTTGGCTTGGCTTGGGAAAAAACACATACAAGATTAAGTGGTAGCTGGCAGATTCCTGATTGTTAAAACTGATTTACAAGGATTGATGGTGAAGGTGGTATTTGGGTAGATCTGGTTAGGACTCTGCTTTATTATTATAGGGTATAATAACAGGTTTTTGAAAGACTTCCAGAATATCCCTCTGTCTCCCTTTGCACAGAACAGAATAAAACTGAGTTTGCCTTGAGTTTGTTTCACGCCTCATCTCTCCCAGGATAGAGTTGATATTTACTGAATAGTTCTTGGATTTCTTCTTCAGGGTTATTGCTGAACACTTATGGGTGTGATGAGTGAATAGGAAGGGGGTTATATGGCTTGTTGATTGAATGCTTTGCAGAAGCTTTCTTGGTGTTTGAATTGGTCCATTGCTTTAGTGAAATGTGGTTTCTAGTGGGTGATGGAATCCTTTGACTTAGAAAAGAGGGACAAAAATTGGGAATGATTAGAGGTAAGTGTTCAAGAAGTGATATTGTGATGGAGATTTATGACAGGAAATGTATGCTCTCAAAGAACCTTACCCTTGGTCCCAAGGCCTGGTCATTGGAGTAGAGTTTCAGATGCTGCAACCAAATGCAAAGTCAGTCTGTGATAAGACTGTGAGAGGGCTGACCTAGTGTGTATTATCAACCTTTCCTTCTATAGCAGCAAGAGATATTGGAGCATCACTAGAGGAAATTGAAAAGAAAATCCATTTGGGCAAAGATAAGAACATTTATTAGGGTTACCATGTGGTAAACAACTTGTTGCTCCACTTTTATGGCTGCCCAAATAGCCAGCCAATGCCTTGTATTGGGTACCTGTGTCCCTCTTGCATAAGGAGCAAAGAAACAGTATTTGTATGCACTTGTGGTTGACTTTTTTAGCAAGGTCAGGATGGGAATGGTGTCTAGCTATTCTTGATCTTTCGGCAGCTTTTGATACTGTTGATCAAAAGATACTGTTGATACTGGTATCTTTCCAATTGGTTTAGGAGGTTTGGGGTGGGTGCCCTCCTCTTCAACAGGTGCCTTCCTTTGAGGTGGATTCCAATGGGTGTTGGGAGGGGGAAGAGTTTGGCTATGAGCCTTTCCCCCCACTCCTGTTTAATATCCACATGAAGCTAGGAGACAAATCTGTTGGCAATGGATTGTTATCAGTATTTGTTCATTTATTTACTTGTATTCTGACTATTATTTTTACAAATAACTCAAGGCAGAGAACATATCCAGCTCACCTCCTCCTATTTTCCCCACAATGATAGTATGCTGATAAGACTCAGTTAAATAACTGTACTCTAGGTCATACAGTGCCTGGCAGCTGACTGGATGAGACGGAACAGGTTTGGACTCAAACTATTGTAGAGAATAAGGAAGGTGACCTTCACAAAAATAGGGTTCAGTGATCTCCCCTACCCAATCACCCACCCCCATTTCTGGGGAGTGTCTTATGTTAACTCCAGGTGTAAGAGCATTCTCCTAGACTGAATTGGCCAGGGCCAAGAGGGCCTTTGGTTAAATCCATGATGTGCATCAGTTGTGCCTATTCTTTGATTGAGAGATTCTGTTCATGGTCACTTATACTTTAATCATTTTAGTCAATTCCCAATCGAATGGTTGCAGCGAACACTACACGGGGTACCATTTTTTAAAGCATTTGGAAGGTGCAGCTTATCCAGAATATAGCAGTGTGGCCCATTTTGGGTGCATCATATTATGTGCATGTAAGACCACTGTTATGTGGGCTGCTCTGACTTTCAATAGGTTTTTAGATAAAATTCAGCATGCTAGTTACCACTTTTAAAGCATAGGGCCAGGATACTTGGTGGACTGCCTCTCTCTCCCTGTTCTACCTGATTTGAAAAGATGGCCATGTGCCAGATCCCTTCTGTGAAACAATGTTATCTTATGAGACCTAAGAGGTATGTCTTTTCAGTCGCAGTGCCTGCCTTGTGGTACAGCACTCATTCCCACTGCTGAGGCCTCAACCCTATTGCCCTTTCAGATGTCCTTAAAAAAGGAGTCATGATGATAGTGGAATCCAATGTATGTGTTTTGCTCTGTCATGATTGAAGAATTGGTTATTTTATCAGAAGCCTTTTATTGTTATTGTTGCTGTTTTTAATATGCTTGTTTTTATTACTTGTTAGCCACTTAGAATTATTTAATTAAAATTGGTAGCCATGTACATTTGTAAAATAAATGCATCTTGGCTAGGTTAGAATGCTTATTCCAGACAAAGCGATATGTAACACATGATTGCCTGCTCACTGCCAGTGCAAAGATATACTTTTAGGGATTTAAACGTAGGTTTCTTCTCCTTACCTTCATGAATTGACTGGTCCTTGGTGTAAATACTTGGTGGTCTGTGCAGTTCCCCCATGCTTGCGTAATGACCATCTCTGGCCTGGAAATTTTTGCTTCCCACCTTGCCAACCTTAGCCTTTATAAAATCTGTGATAAAATTTTCCTTATAATTCAGGAATAGTAACATGCAGGTAGTCCCTGTTTAATGGCCACAACTGTTACCTGCAGTTCTGTCATTAAGCAAAGCAATTGCTTCACTTCTGATCTTGCTTCAACTTTTCTTCTCCTTTCTGTGGCTACGAGAGTCCAGAGAGAGTGGGGATGACTCCTGTCCTCATTGATTGGACTGTGTCTGCTTAATTGAATTTAGCTCCGCCCTGCACCGTTGGCCACACCCCAGCTTTCGACTCAGTCCCAGCAGGATGGACCTGTTCAGGAGAGCTCCAATTTCAGTTTACTGAAATAGACTTATTTCATTTTTTAAAAAGATCAAAAGCAGCGATTAAAAGAAAGAAAAGAATGCTACAGGCCATAGTTCCCCAGGAACAGCCCAGCAGCTTTACAAAAAGGGTTTCCAGCACCTCCAGCCAAACGAGGTGGAGCTCTAAGGGCAGCAGTGGGTGGGGGTATGTTTGGGGATTGTCATGTGTGTGTGCGTGTTGGGTCTGGTCTCTGGGTGTTAAAATCGCCCTGTGCTTCTTAGAATACCCCTTGTCAATAACTTCTTACACTGTGTGCTATTTATTTAACAACTAGATATTTAGTGTGCTTTTATAACTTGTGGCTATAATTGGGTCACCTCTTAAGGCATTTCTTGTACTTCAGTGATGACATGTTTCAATTAGATCAGAGTGTGAATGCTTTTACAATGACATCAATTAACAATGGTTGAGGTTGCCAGAAGAGCAAGAGCCAGAACCTTATATCTCCTTCGACACCCAAAGGGGTAAAACAGATAATAAAGAAAAAGGAGAAGTGAATGCTTTTTTCATATCCCAATTCTCTTTTTTGTTCTTCTTTTCAGGAATTTCATTAAGATGCTACTATCAGTAGGAATGTTAATGTTGTCTGCCACTCAGATTTATACTATTCTCACAGTTCAGCTGTTCGCTTTTTTAAACCTACTGCCAGTAGAAGCCGATATCTTAGCGGTAAGTTTTATAATTACTTTATAGCATAAAATATTCTTCAAAAATGATACCAAACCCTTTAAACCTGGCGTGTTAGATATAGACTCAAGTATTTCACCAGATCCTATGGCTCAATTTTTCATAGCACATCTCCTAACTTACATTTCCCACTGGTCTGTACTGTCTCAACTATCTATAACATCTACTACCTCATTATCTCATCTTGCTTCCCATTAAGCAATAATCTTTTATTTTGCTATTATTTCCCTTGTCTTTCCCACCTTCTTGCATTTCCTTTTATGAACCATAAAAAATAAAACTATGTGCCCA
Source organism: Naja naja (assembly GCA_009733165.1). NCBI lineage: Eukaryota > Metazoa > Chordata > Lepidosauria > Squamata > Elapidae > Naja > Naja naja. Next base: position 159,187,031 of record CM019151.1, read on the forward strand.
TCTTTTGAATCTGTTATGACTTCACTCATATCAATGGCTCTATCCCATTTAGCATTTAACCCTGATGTGTTATTCAAAGGTAATTATGGCCTCAGTTCAATTTTGCTTTTCCAAAGCCTTGTTCCATAGCTGAACAAACTTGTCAATGGCCAAATATAGCTTTAGAAAAATGAGTTGAGGGCCTCTTTGCTACTAGGGCAAAGTAGAAACTGTGCTTGCTTACAGCAGGTGAATGTATCCACAGAAAAGCATATTTTTGTTCAGCTCATATCCTTTTTTTCATAAATTGCCTTTCATCTTCTCCCAGCTTAAGTCTTAAAAGCACTAAGTTAATTGTAACTTATGACCATCATATGATATATGAGTAATGACTTGGAGAGCCAAAAAGGGAGCAATCTGTGGGTCAAAGTGTATGCCCATATTTTACCAAGCAACCTCTACAGAAGTCTCTTTCTGCCAAAAAGAATCTCTATTGCTCCTTTCTGTGGTTTATTTTTTCAATGACTGCTAACTAAGCCAATTCTTAGTACAGAATATTTCTATTTAATAAAATATTTTCAATATTTCTCAACAAAAAATACTTAGTTTTCTCCACGTTTCATTTATTCTTCACTGATAAGTTTTCAGTTCTGTAAATGCACTGTAAGTAATATTAATTTTAACTCGCTCTAGTTTATGTTTAAGTTAGTTTCACATTGAAAAAGTCATATATAAAATTTAAGTTTTATATGATTGTTAATACCTTTTTTTTGGTGCAGCAAACAGAATAGAACAAAAAGCTGACTGAATTTCTAAATGTTGAGTTTTTCTCTCTTTCTGGCACTTTCTGACTCTGACTTTCCATAAAAGAAAATTAGTTTACAGTCTTTACAGTTATTCATGGATTTGGTTTAAATATCAGTTTTAATAGATGAAAGCAAAATGGATCTTATATTTAGGCTATTTCAAATTATCAAAATTAGAAGTGTTTTGATCTGTACTTCGTAACAATCCTTTTGCAAATATTGCTGTTTAACTTAAGAGTATGTTATTTGAATTCTACTATACAATTATGTAAAAATATGCTATATGGCTAATTTTGCAGTTTAATATATGATATATGTTTCTTGTGTATTATAGTTTAATTTTGAAAATGCAACACAGACATTTGATGACTTACCTGCAAGATTTGGTTATAGGTTGCCTACTGAAGGTTTGAAGGTAAGAAGTAATAATTTGAAACAGATTATTAAATGATAATTTACCTGATGGTAATTTACTGAATATACAAATTATAATCTGCTGTTGAAAGAGAAATTTGGGGATTCTTGTTTAAACAAACATTAAGTTCTTGCCATTTGAAATACTAATTGAGCGCTTTGAGGTAACCTAATCCATCTGTAATTGAGTACCTTATCTTTTAATCTTAAATATTCTGTTAGATCTCTGTATTAATGAACATCTTTAGCGTATTTGTGTTAAATTTTGATTCTCTCACTGGATTGTTACTTTGAGCGCAGATCATGATAGAAAAATGGAAAATAATAAGCTGCTGTATATTTTATTATTCTCCCCCGAGCTGCTCCGAGCATCCAGAAGTGGGAGGTGCTCGGAGTCTCGCAGAGCAGGCTGGGCAAAACTCTACTGGGACGCTCCTCCTGTCACTCCACTTCCAGTTTTTGCTCAGCCTCATGCGCAGTAGCTGGGTTTCCTTGACCGAGCAGCAAAAACTTCACCTTTGGTGTTTCTGTTTTCAATCCCCGACTGAGTTTTAACAGCAAGGCAGTCGGGATCGCTAATAGCTTGCGGTCCGAGCGGCACAGACTTATCTTCCCGACGCTGGAAGAGATCGGAGCTTTCAGCGGCAACAGTAAGGAGTCGATTTCTGAGGGCGCTGCAACAACGCCGGCCGCTGCTCCTTTATCGCCCGATCTCCGCTGCGCCATTCGCCCCTGCCACCACCTGATCGCGCAGTTACAGAGAGGCGGTGGCTGGCATGGCTAGCAATTTACTGCAGCGCGCCTGGACAGCTTCCCTGCTTGGGGCTGTGCACGCTTAGGTGCAGAGAAAGCCACGAGGCGCCATTTTGTCGGGTTGTGACGAAGCTCGGTGAAGGCGTCGGCAAGCAAGTGCCTCACAAGGTTTCCTCCTTGGGGACTGAGGCTACTTTAAACATTAATGTAATCTGCATTTGCCCTTAGGCTTCCCTTCTTGGGGCTTGGGTCAGTTTTACTCATTGACAGTTGCCCGACTGAAAGGCCTTCACCATCTTAGGCTTCCCTCCTTGGGGGTTTCCAGGCCTGATTTTAATCAGGCCTGGGAGCTCATATTGCCTTTCACCAATTCAGATAGTACTAGTAATAATAAATAATAATAGCAATGCTAACAATAATAATAAATAATAATAATAATATAGGAGATAATAATTATAGTTAAAATTATAATTATAATAAGGATAATTATAATAGTAATAGTATTGGGAGAAAATACCCATTGCAATGGCTAGTGATCAGGGTTCTAGGACACAGTTGTCACAGTCTAACAGACCATCCCGGGCAGCTGAGAAGGCACCAGGCCTTGGAGAAACTAGTGCAAAGCACCAGGACCCCGGCCTGATTCTCATACCAGACCCTCTTCTTCTGCTCGACCTCCAAGTCCACCTCTGGTTGCCCTGGACTCCAACTGCGCAGGCCCAGATCCAACCAAAGGTCGGGACCGCCCACGTAGCACTCCTGAGGCCACGCTCACACCCACAGCGCGGGCCTGCTCGAGGCCGAGCTCCCAGAGGAAATACCACCCGACTGAGGTCATGGATGGAACTGGCACTACAGAGGGCATTGCTACCGGGTACAGCAATCTCTCCGCCATCCAACCTCCCATCCTTCCAGACTGCATGTCTCTCTCGGCCGCCCGTGAGTATGGTGGAACAGCAGTATCACTCCGACACCCCACAAGGGGAGTTTTGCACACAGGGTACTCAGGACTTGGGGCCCAGGAGGCTTGGATGGATCAAGAGACAAGGTCCCTTCATGATCTTGACCAGGATCCTCCAGTGGACCCTCTGAGAGGGGATGTCCGATGAAGGGATTGCCCCACCATCCTGTTTTCATGGGACTATTCAAACCACACTTGTTCAAGTCACTCTTGTTCAAGGCAAAGAATACAGCCCGCTTGCTAGTCCTCCCCCAGTCCAGTCGCCCAGTCGCAGCAGGAACCGGGCGACCTGATATTTCACCAACCTACCATCGAATCAGAAGCCATTCCAGTCCTCTCCCATGTTCACAGACCTGGTGAACAAACAATGGGCTATCTGCCTCTTATCCTCCCACAGGGCATGATAAGAGACTCTATAACCTTGACCCGAAGTTTTCCGCATCTGAACACCCCTGAAGTGGACGATCCCATAGCTTCCTGGTATCCTCCTCAGTCATCCCAGGAGGCGGAGGACGCTTGAAGGCAGAGGAAAGGAGAGCCGAGATGGCAGAGCGCACGCTTCTGATGCGTGGGTTATTATGCGCCACGCCGCCTTCCTTACGGTCCTCTCAGGTGGCTCCACCATCTGAGAGAGATGTAATCCCACCGCCCAATACTAGGGCGCATCAGAAGCAAAATCATAGCGGCGCGAAGTTCTCGCAGATGCCACCTTTAGCGCAGTGAAGTTCTCCCGGCCATAGCGCCACAGGTCTCGCCAGGCGCCTTCTTGTGGCTTCGCTTATTGGCAGGCAGATGCGACACAAATGGAGGCTCGCTTCTGCACCTATATCCGGGAGAAGTTATTTGGTAAGGTCCTTGATCCTCTCTTCTTGAGACGAATCAAGAAGAGGATCCTCCCAGCTCTGAATAGGAGCCGATTCGACCTTCACAGACATTTCGTGGGGCCCCTCTGCCCTTCTACCCGGACAATATCAACCTAGGTTCCAGCGCCCAGTACCCAGGGCCAGGGGCACAGTCGGGCTCGTCCGACTTTGGCCGTAATCGGCCCAGGGGCATAGACGAAGGTTCAGGGAGCCAGTAATAGGAGCTTCCATCGCCCAAGTGAGGAGCGGGATTCGCACCCATAGGGGGTCGCTGAGATTGTTTGCCACCAGTGGGAGTCCTCTACCTCGATGCCTGGGTGAGGAACACCATCAGATCTGGTCTGGCCCTTGAGTTCATCTCCAGCCCACCGCAATTTTCATGAAGTGTCCTCTTCCAGAGAGACCCCAGAGGAGGGCCCTCATGCAATCCGCCATCTCCCACTTGCTGGAGATCAGGGCCATCCAGAAGGTCCCCCAGATCAACAGGGCCAGGGTTTTATTCTCACCTCTTCATGGTACCAAGAGCTCGGGGCTGGAGAGCGATCTTAGATCTGAAACGCCTCAATCGATTTTTAGTTTACCGAAAATTTAAGATGACTACACTACAGTCTATCTTATTAGGCATCAGGGAGGGAGACGCATTTCACCTCCATTGATCTTGCATGAGGCTGCATTGCACATTCGGCCCTCCCATTACAAATTTCTCCGCTTTTGTTATAGTAACATTCACTGAAAGCACGCCTCCTTTCGACTGGCCTCTGCCCCAGGACCTTTACCAAGATCCTGGGCGCTGGCCGCTTCCTCAGGAGCAGACCCATTAGGCTCCATTGTTATTTGATGACATTTTGATCCTAGCTTCATCCATTCCACAGTCCCAGACAGATTCCTTATCACCATTGCCACTCTTCAGAGTCACGGGTTTTCCATAAACTGGGACAAGAGCTACCTGACGCCAACAACTAGACTAATTCATCTAGGCGGTCCTTGACACCACACAGAACACAGTTCTCCCACAGGCAGGAAAGTATTAGGAAGCTGGTACGAGATCCAGTTCTCCGAAGGTTCCCCTCATGCTACTTTCACAGCTATTGGGAAGATGATCTCTTGTATATCCATCGCCCCTTGGGCACTGCATGCCAGGGATTTACAGTGGTTTCTGCTGCCTTACCAGCGGTCAGGAGGGACAATTCCATGGCCCGGTTAGGGTTCCTCCCAGCCATCAGATCCTTACGCTGGTGGACAGCAGCAGCAATCAAAGAGGTTGTCCTTTCAGGGATCCACCGAGAGGTCGTCACGACGGACGCCAGCCTGTGCGGATGGATGCACATTATCTTCACCACACGGCTCAGGGACAGTGGTCTCTTCTAGAGCGGGCACAGGACATCAATTGGCTGGAATTGCGGGCCGTCCATCTTGCCCTCCGCAGTGTTTTAGTCGAACTACGCCCAACCACGTTGGTGCTCACGGACAATATCACCGCAAGGCACACCTGAACAAACAAGGGGCACACTCCAAACGCCTGATGCGGGAGAGAAATTGCCGGTGGGGAGAACAGTTTCTTTCCATCAAGGCCGAGCACATTTGGCGTCACCACCAAAGCCGGACTGGCTCAGCAGGGCACGACATCAGGCGGAATGGCACTGCACCCCTCATTGTTTCAGGAAGTAGTCCAGAAATTCGCCTTCCTGTGATAGACCTGTTCTCTCCCGAATACAATTGCCACGCCATCTCCCGTTATTCAGCTCAAGGAGCGGAGAACGCCAACGCATCCGCCCTTGGCCATCAGGTCTCCTATATGCCTTCCCTCCGCTTCCAGTGATTCCGGGCTGATCCAACGGGTTCTGGACCTAAAGGGCGATTGTGGTGGCCCCACTGGCCCAGAAGGTCAGGCGGACCTGAGGAGATTGTCCGTCCTTGGAGAATCCCGCCTCCAGGATTTCTCTCTCAAGGTCCTACACCCAGACTCAAGAATGGCTCAGCCTAGCCGTTTGGAGGTTGAGCGGCAGTGTCTGAGGTCAGAGGATATTTCAGCTAAGGCAATTGAGACTATACAGGCAGCTAGCGCCCGACAGTGCTACTAGCCTTCTGCAAATGGTGCTGACCGGGGTTGTCCCCACCTCTCCATCCGTGGCACAACTGTTGGACTTTTTACAGGAGGGGCTGGACAAGGGTCTATCCCCTAACTTACCACGCCAGGTGGCGCCCTGGCCTCAGTTATTTCTTTTGGGAGTTTTTCAGTCTCTCAACACCCTAGGATTCAGCAGTTTTCTGCAAGAGGTGCCACCAATTCTGCGACCACCAGTGGTACACCGATACCCAACTTGGGATCTACACAAAGTCCTGTCAGCACTCTCCAAGGCTCCATTTGAGCCCCTGAGGACCATCAGTTTACAGTTATTGACATATAAGATGGCATTTCTGGTACATGCCAGCACGAGGATTTCGAGCTGGCAGCTTTGTCGATTTCAGAGACCTCTGGCGCGGTTCCAGGACAGTTGTCCTCAGGACCGATCCCACGCTTGTCCCTAAAGTCAACTCCTCCTTCCATAGGTCTCAAGAGCTGGTTCTTCCAAATTTCTGCCCCTCCAGGTCATCGCCTAGAGCGACAATGGCATCACCTTGATGTCGCCGAGCCTTGCATTTACATGCAACGCACCGGCATTTAGAAGACGGAGGCCCTTTCGCCTCGCTTTCTCAGGTCCCAGGGCCAAAAGTTCTTCCACAGTTGGCCGCTGGCTCAGGGCAGAATAACGAAATGTTATGAGACTCAATCGAGCCCGCCAGCGGGTATCACGGCTCACTCGACCCGTAGTGCTGCAACATCTGCCGCCTGGGCCACTCAGGCTTCGAGAGACGAGATATGCAGGGCGGCACATGGTCCTCACCCCTCGCACTATAGGGTAGACCTGTTTGCATCTGCTGAAGCCGCCATTCGGCAGGAGGGTTTTGCAGGTGCATAGGGACCGAGTAGTTTTAGTGCCAGACGGCATCCCTCCCTGTGGACATCTCTAGCTTTGGTATGTCCCACTTCTGATGCTGAGTAGCTCGGGGAGAAAGAGGCGTTGGTACTTACCTGATACGCCCATTCTCCAGCCAGAGCATCCAGCCCCATTCCCTTGTCCGCCTGGGGCGTTTTCTCTGCTCCAGCCAAGCCTTTTCCTCCTTTGCAGTGAAGCATCACTACTGCCAAAACTGGGGGCGTGAAGGTGGAGTGACAGGAGAGCTGTCCCAGTAGAGTTTTGCCCAGCCTCTGCGAGACTCCGAGCACCTCCCACTTCTGGATGCTCTTCGCAGCTCATGGAGAATGGGCGTATCAGGTAAGTACCAACGCCCTTTTTCTCTAGTGTCCTGTAATCTCTATCACCTTGCCTTTGTGAGCAAGCAATCTAACTGTTCCAGTTAGAGAAGAGACCTTGGTAACATGACACCTGTTACAATCTTTTACATAATTACTTTTCAAATAAGAAACTGAATGTAGGTCTATTGATTAGGAATTCTCAGCTCCTGTGCAGTGTCTTCAGGGCTGTAATGAGCATTGAATCAGTATATATTCCGGTGATATTCCTATCAATATCATATTCACAACTAAGAACAAATTATGCATCTAATTTTTTGTTGCACTCATTTTTCTCTTGGTTTGAGTAGAACAGTTAGTTATTATACAGTCTGCACTGCTAACTTACTTTGATAACAGTTGCAAAGGCAGTATTTCTTAGAATAAACAGCTTGAGAATTCTGTCATCTTAACTGCCAATTTACAGTCAAAACATGATGCTTGTTTTCAGAAACATTTGGTTCTATATAGCCTTAATATGCAATAATAGCTAATGCCAAGATCAAAAGAAATTGCAGAATGTTGTACATATATTTCTAGAGTGAGGTATTCTGAGAATGCTTTGGTTTTGGTATTGACTGAGATCTTTGTCACTTGTCTTCAAACGTAATTGCAAGAAAATTGGCAAATTAGCACCTCAAGGTAAATATAATGTATTAGTTGTCAGGTTGCATTTCTGCTAATGCTGTAAAATGCATCAGAAAATTTGTTAGCTTGTACCAAAGAGTTCTTGAATTATTGTCTACTGCTCTTATTGTTTTTAAAATAAAGTAATATATAAGCTGTCTCTTGGAACATGAGAAAACATTTTCTTGGTTCATGGAGAGAAAATCTGTATGGTCAGTAGGAATTCAAAACCATTTGATGGCACATAATCAAGGGAACATTGCCTTGTATCAATGAATGGACTTGCACACATGTCAGTGACATTCAGCTATTCCATTAGGGTTGTATACTTTCAAAAGGGTACCCATGATAGTCCAGTCACTGAAAACAGAGCAAATAGAATACAATCCATTTGAAAAACCCACTCCAGAATTCTACCAAGAGAACTACATAGATTTTCAAAGTGAGGACAATGTCAATATGGTACTGGAAGATGAGTCCCATGAAAGAAAGTATAAAATGAACATTCAATGAGAAAGTATTCCACTGCAAAGAACAAAGGGCTAAGCTATGTTGGAGATGTACCTGGATTCAAATTAAATGAACATTCAGCTGCTGGTGTCAAAACCATGAATTAAGGCGAATGTCAGACAAAGGTATCAGGATTCACCATGTTGGCATTCTAGTATTAGCAAAAACATCCTCAAATGATATTACATTAATTATAGAAGAATGGAATGCTGAAATTGGAATCAAATAGCATCTGCACTAACAGGAAAAACAGTGTTTTGCCAAATTTTAGCAGTTTACAATAGCAAAATATGTTACAAATCAAGATGAATGAATACATTTGTCACACGATGGACAATACTGGAATCAACTTAAGTGTGTAGTGTGCAAGCAAGGATGGAGGAGCTGTCTTCAGACATCAAAAATGAGGCCTGGGGCTGATTGTGGTTCAGATCATGAAATAATTCTTAGAAAATTACAAACAAATCTAAAAAATACTGGCCAACAAGATAAGGTAATCTTATCTGTAGTCTGCATGATAATGCAATGAAGATAAAAAAATAGATTTAGACTTGATGAATAGAGTGCTTGAAGAACTATGTTTTGAAATGAATGACATCATTAAAGATGAAATAAACAAAAATACATTGAATGAAAAACAAAACAAAAAGAAGATGAAATGTCTGTTTGCTAGTATAGTGAAAAGAACTGGCAAAAAGGTAGAAGGTGATAGTGAAACTTTGCCAAACTAAACACTAAGTTCCAGAGAGGAGCAAGAGGTAAGGAAATATATTTAAATAAGCAGTGCAAATAAATTGAGGCTAATTATTCTGGAAGTGCAATTTATTTAAGAGGTTTACATAAATCAGTGCAAATTTTGTGTATAGAAGAAACATTGTAAAAGGCAAAGAAGACAAAAATCTATTGAAGAAAAAAGCTATATAAAGAACTGATGATAAAAATATATGCAAAAATTTGTATGAGAGTATCCCCATTGATGAGATATTCCCCCATCCCTCTCTCTCTCTCTGTATGTGTGTCGAGTTTGATTTCTGAACTAGAGCCAGGGATCTGGAAAATGAAGTGAAATGGACTACAGGAAATATTGATAATAATGAGTTGTGAGATTTAATGAAATGTCAGTCAACTGTTTAAAGCTTATTTTCTTATTTTATTGATTAAATATATATGCCACCTATCTGGCTGAAGGCAACTTTAAGATGATATGGCTGAAATGCTAAGAGTTTTCTGCTTGCAGACTGATAGAAAGAAAAAACCTTTATTCTGATATTAAAAAGAACAGTATTAAAGAATGTTCAAAGCACAAATTGCATTTATCTCATATGGCAGTAAGAAAATGCTCAATTTTTTTCCTATCCAGGCTTTAGCATGCACAGAAAGAGCCACAAGATGTTTAAGTTGGATTCAGAAGAGGCAGAAGCATCTGATATTATATTGCAAACATCTGATGAATAATGGAAAAGACAAGGGACTTTCAAGCATACATTATTATTATTATTATTTGCTTTATTAATTATATAACTGCAAACCACAACAAAAAATCTTTAAAATGCTGGATTACCTCATCTACCTGTTGAATAATTTATGCAATCACCAAGAAATAACTGTTAGAAGGAATATGGAACAACAACATGGTTCAAGATTGTTGGCCAAGATCGTATCCTGTGGTTTCATAAAAAAATAATGTTTATGCAGAGTGCCTGAGGAGAAAAAACCAGAAACTGGAATTAAGGTTGCTGGGAGAAACATCAGCAACCTCAGATATGCTAATGATGCCATTTTGATGACTAAAAAGAAAGTGGAAGTAACTACAATAAGTTACTCTTATTGAAAGTAAAAGAGTACAAAAGCCAGTCTGCTGGTCAATATTTCTGATTCTGTCAACAAGCAATGAAGCCCAATGTGAACAGACAATAAGGAAACTGAAGTAATAACAGACTTCATTTTCCTAGGCTCAAAGATGCACCATGGTATTCATAAAATAAAGTGACATCTGCTGTGGCAAATCTAGACAAAATGCTAAAGTGCAAAGATATCACACCAACAGCAAAAATACGTTTTGTCAGGACGATGTTTTTTTAGATGAAACATGTACTTTGAAAGCTTGTTTATCAGAAAGGTTGAACAATGAAAATGTGACACCTTTGAATTGTGGTACTGGCAAAACAGAATACTTTGTACTGTAAGAACAAATAATTCAATACTCCATAAAACTCACAGGAAGATGAAGGTAAAGGTTAAATATGTTGGACCTGTACCATGAAGACAGGAGTAACTGGAGAAGACCCAATACTTGTTGAATCAGAAACAATTAGTGAAAAGGCTGACAGAAAACAAGATGGGAAAATATACTGTTATTGAGCTTACAAGAAATGAAAGGAGAACATTGATGGACAGTCCTGGTAAATTGATGTCCATTGTGTCACAGAAGTAACTAAATAACTAGCAATTACATATTGGGGGTATAATTAAATACATCTGAAAGACAGGCACATTTGAACTGTATTATCTGACAGGAGTTGAATCCTGTGAACAATTAGGCAATAGAAAGTTAAAGTTCACTTAATGACTGGCATAAAGGGTGATGAAATTAGGAAAGACTCACTTAATGACTGCATCACTTAGTGACAGAAGTTCCAGTTCCAGTTGTCATAAGTTGAGGACTACCTGTAAAGGGACCACTCTATTTAAGTTTTGATTCAAACAGTCTATATAATAGTTGTATTGTATACTATTTCCTTCTCTGGTGATTACACCCAACAGGGCCAAAGATCCTGAGAGGGCCTATGTTTTCCCTTCTCGAGATATAAAATGAAGATTAAATAAAATTCTTATTCTGCTCCTGATGAAAGTACCTAAAATGCATTAACCAAAAGGTACTTAAAATACTATAAAATTGGCAGGCTGCAACAAAAGCTTTTTAATATATGCTTAAAACTTAAACTTTTATACCTATCTGTATATTTAAGTACATTCTTAAGTGGTTTGCTGGATCAGTGCCCATGTGAAGTAAGAGTTGGAAGCATAGCTCAGTTACACTTGAAAGTTGTCGTTATAAGTTATATTGTACCTTGATATTTGATTAATTTGTATTGGACTTTAGGATATTAGGATTCTGATTTCGTCCTTACCTGGCAAAGGATGCTGATAACAGTAATGTCATCTTTGCCCCATTAAGAATTTTGACTGACTTAGATGAAACTTCCATCATTTTTTTTATTCCAAAGAGAAGAATTTAAAACTGGCAATCATAAGTGAACCGAACTAATTGCCATGTTTTGTATTAGAAGTTTTATAATTTGGATTTTAAAATGTTGATGTAGTTTTGCAAAACAGATAGGATGAATTCTCTTCTATTGCCCTGTATGAAGGAATCTTTAGAAGAGAATCTCTTCCCAGCAACTGGTACTAGAGATTAAATAATATTAGTGCTTATTTGGGGAATCACACAGTTGGTAAGTGTTGCAAGGACAGTTTCCTGGCCATGACAGTTTGGATTATAAACATTCTGTAATTGATAGCACAATGAAGGCACCTGTACAGTACAAGAATACTGAGTGTTCTCCTTCTAGCACAATATTTTTTTCTTTCTGTACAGAGAATGTACAACAAATTTGTCAGATGGCTCTCTGTTTCTACTGCTCTCCTTCCAAACTGGGTAATACTATAAGAAATTATATCCCAAGAGCTGAAATTCCATGATAGAATAAGCCAGAGCTACTGCCTTTTAAACAAACTAATGCCAGTTAACTATCTAAAACTATCCACTAGAGGGTATCATAGCAACTTCTGTGAAATAAAACCAATACAGATATTTTGAATGAGATGTTACTTTTATATTACCTTCTTAGACTGTATATATTTGACTGATGTATTTTAGATTTCAGTATAACATGTTAATTGTTACAATTATCAATATACTGATGACATTCAGTTATACATCACAGGCCAGGCTAGGATAGGATAGAGATTATTTGAAGGTGTAGAATTGGTACTCAGAACTTGGAGGGAATAGACAGGATAAAACAAGCTCAGATTAAATCCTAGCAAGGTGGAAGTACCGTACTTTTAGGAACTTCTAGCTCTGATTCAATTATAGTGATAGGTAGCTCTGCACCAAGCTCCCCCCTTTACTCAAAAGTAAGTAAGCCCTCCTTGACTTGTGGCTCTTACCCTTCCTGGATCATAAAGTCCTGATGGAAATCAACCATACTCTCATTGTATATTTCCAGTTCTGCAGTACACTCTAAATATGGATACTATTGAACAAAACTGAGAAATTACAATTGATAGAGACTACAGCAGTCAAGCATTTACAGAGTCATGCTTACTCCTTGCTGCACTGATTATTTATAAAGTCCCAAGCTCAATCTAAATTGTTCCAAAATCGTTGTATGGTGCAGCACTCAGTAATTGGAGGGACTGGCTAGTTCAGAATGATTTTTCCTGGCCTGTGATTTGTTACCAGGTGAGTTATTGTGCAAGTTATTAGCCTGATTGTGGGAGGAGGCATGGTCGCAATCTTTCTTCAGGCTTTGGAATACCTTCCTTGCAAAGAAATATCATTATCTTTCTGCAGTCATCAAAATTACTTCATTCGAAATGGATATGGGACCAGCACTGCTATTTTATAGTTCCTGTTAATTATATTACATTTTTGTTTATACTGCACAATCCACCAGAACTGTAAAAACAAATCTGTAAATTTTCCCATGTTATGTCAAAATGCTAATCATATCTTTTGAAAATGGCTTTCAGGGGTTCCTAATAAATTCAAAACCTGAGAATGCCTGTGAGCCTATAATTCCTCCACCTCTGAAGGATAACTCATCCCGTGAATTCATTGTATTAATCAGAAGACTTGATTGTAATTTTGATATAAAGGTAAGTAACCTTTCACATCTTCAATTCAGACAAGTGTGGAGTTTCTGAAGCTTCAAAATTATGTTTAAATATGCTACTTGAAAAGAGTCACACTGTCGAAGCCATATGTATAAATCAAATTTGGGCAAGTTGCCTCCCCCCCAAAATTATTCTTGCTGAAGATTGTTGGAACTATGTCTCAGTATTTTGAAATGGGTAACACCTTGAAAACTAGTAGACAATGCAATTTTAAACAAACAGAAACCCACTCTTTTAAAAAAGCAGAAAATAGTTCTATCTTTTTTGTGTTTCTTTCCAGACATAATAGCATTCATATTGCCGGAAAATATTAAATGTCTTCCCTTTCCCCCAAAAAACCCTTTGCCTACTTTTAATTGAATGGTTTTGGGGCTATCCACAAATTTCTCTTGTTTGTGGCAAATTGCCACAACATTGTGGGAGGAAACTCTTTTTCTGGAGGTTTTCTTCTGCAATCACTTAATATGCAATATTTGAATGTCTTTAATGCAGGGCTTGCAACTTTTTTTTCTTGTGGGTACCAGCAACATGAACTGTATACATTCTTTACATTTTCAGAAGTGTAAGAGTTGGCACTAGACTTTATTCCAGAATGCAACTGCTTCATTCTTTTGGTCTTCTTGAGATGGAGTTTAAACTACAGTAAAATGCAGCTGCCTAGAAATAAGATCACTTGAGGATTTTATGAATTGTACATTAAAATATGTAATTTAGATAGAATTTAAAACAGCTGGCTCATGCTGAACACACACATGGCTTTCTGGGATTAATGAAGAGAGATGGTGAAGGTGATATATTCTTAAAATTAACACATTCGCCAGTTCTAGGCTTATTTTCCCCTCCCCAACTTTACTTTCCTGTTTCAAGTAAAAATAATCCAGGATCTGAAATTATGTTTAATTCCAATTTTTCTAATCTCTAAGTATATCACAATTGCTAACACCTAGAATTGTGGTTTGGACAAAATCTATAGCTGTAGTTTAAAAACTAAAGCAAGTGTAAAAAGAAAAATGACAAGTGTTATAAAACTTAGGTGCACAGACAGTGTGTTCATATAATTGATGGCGCCTTCCATGTGCCATTCACATATTTCAGAGCAGTGCTAATAAAATAGCAAGCTGGCAGATGACTAGTAATATTGCTAGAAAAGTGGAATGTAAAAAGAGTGTGTACTCCCACCACAGTTAATAGGATGCTATACTGAATAAAACGGTTGTATGAGCATAATTAAAAGTGCGTGTTTGTCTTGTTTTTATTTGCTCTCAGGAATTCTAAACAGCCTGGAGGTGGGATGGGGAGAGCTGAACTCTACAAATGCAAAAGAGAGTATTTGTAGAAGTTTGCTCTTCCCCAATAGCTGCTATTTACGCATATGTTAAATTGCACTAAATTGCATTCAGAATTGTAACTTCATCTGACTGCTAGAGAACAATATTTAGAAACTTAGAAACTTTTCTTAGAAACTTTTAACATTTAAGAAAAAAATAGCAATTGAGGAAAAATTCTATATTTGCCCAATGCCATTACTATTTTACCTGAATGGTTCTTTTGTTTCCTTACTATCTCAAGCAGTATAGTCGAAATACTTACTACTATTGAATGTATATGTTGGTCTTAATACAGTGTATGAAAACCATACTTTTCTCCAATAAATATATATTTGTGTTTGTAATACTAAACTTTTGCTTAGGAGAAAGTGCATGAATTGCAGTGAATTGTCACGGACAGAAGAATTTTTGATATAGCTTAGCTTTATTTTCTAGAGCAGTTGGTTTGTTGCATAGAAATCAGATACCGTGTTTCCCCGAAAATAAGACACTGTCTTATATTTTTTTGTCTCCCAAAAACACACTAGGTCTTATTTTTGGGGTAGGTCTTATATATTTATGGTGCCAAATAGTGGGTGTGAGTGTGTAGGGGGGTTGTTTCGCGGGTGCACGGTTGCTCCCTGAAAAGTCTTCCTGGAACTGGAGATTTACACTAGGTCTTACTTTCGGGGTAGGTCTTATTTTCGGGGAAACACGGTAGTATAGTTTGAAATAAATCCTGATCACTTCCCAAGCTACAAACTTTGGTAGTTTCATTCACTATCACTATTAATTATCTGTTTTAAATTGCAATTGCTATGTGCAAGCTATTTTTATATTGAAAACTGAAATTAATGCTGCTGAAGTATTTCTTTTGATTGACAACAGTGGAATAAGGAACAAGCCTTATGGATTATAGGAAATGTAGAACTTCTAAACTGTGATTTAGCCTAATGTGGAAGGCAGCTTTGTAGATTATATTCAGGACTCTGTGGATCTAATAAAATGTTTACTGAGGGAGATGAACTAAACAGCATAGTCAAATGTTAAATAATCTGTTTTATCTATTCATGAAACTATATATAATGAACAACATATACAGTTAATGAAAATTTGCAAATGGCAATTAGTTGAAATCTTCAAAACATCTGCGTTAAACTTGTGAGCTAATTATCCAAAACAGACATGTTTACTAGGGAATAAAGCTTATTAAACTGCTTGATAAGGTTTACTTCAGAGAAAATATGCTTGGGAATGTTTTGCACATAGTCATTGCCTGTCGAACGGCTTTTCTTAGTTTTAAGATTTAGGAGCAAGGTCTTCCCTCCTTGCTTCTGTAACACTGAATAAATATATAAATAAATATATTGGCCATCTCACATTACCTTTTGAAACTAAAAGATTGACTTTTGGGCTTTTTGCAGACTGCTGATGACAAACTTGAGACTTGAGCAAGCACAATTCCTTCTATAATAATTGTTTTTGCTGCATGACAAGTAATACTCCCTTAAATCTAGAATTAAAAGAAATGGCATGGATATGCGGGAGAGATCAAGAAAGTATTGCCTAGGAACATACACTAAATCCTGCGTAGGATAATTTAGAATAGCTCAAATTTACTTCTAGATTGTGTAAAATTGTAAACATAAATGATTGGTTATCTTTATGGACTTCAGCTAACTTGATCTTCTCCCTCTCAAATGTACTAATGTTGAAAGCACATGGTTAGGTTGTTTGAAACATTTCTGGAACAAGCCATTAATTAGATAACTCCTGTAGTATTGTCCTGGTTTAAAGCTGACTCCTTGTACCCGTTTAAGAACAGCAAACAGTCATATGAACACTAAGGTAAAGGTATACAGTTTCTGTAACTACTGACTTATCTAAATGGCTAATATCTTATACAAACTTGTCTAAGTTTCTCTCCCATTGAAGAGAGACCAGACCTAGTAAGATATATTGTAAGTTTCGGTTGTCCTTTAAAGCAGCTTATTTACCCTTTAAGATAATGCTTGTGGATAAATCTGTGTAAATTTTAAATAGCATTGGATGTGTGGAATTAACTATAGAAATATTTGCTTTCTTTCAATATTGAGCATGATCTAGTGAACACAGGATGGGACTGTGAAACCAATCAAGTTTAATTCTCAGGATCCTATTACATTCTGGATTAAATTGTAAAATAAAAAAACTGATGTTGGAAACAGCTAATTTGTCTTTTGTAGAACACATTGAAGTTGCTTGGGTGTTCCTACATATAAATATAGGTAAATGGGAGAAAGTATTGTGCTCAGTGATACTACGTTTATCGAAGTTCCAATAGCAAGAGTCATTGTTAGCAGGGTGTCAAAAAGCAAGATATATATAACCTACTTTCTTTTGCACAGTTTCCATAGTATAAGAAGAGTACACAAATAAAACAAGAAGTTAATTCAAGATGACAATACTTTTACGTAGCATATATGGGTGGCAGGAATAAATAATGTCATATCTCTAACGAGTACTTATTACAAGTGTGTTTGGCATACAGGTTTTGAACGCACAGAGAGCTGGGTTTAAGGCAGCAATTGTTCACAATGTTGACTCTGATGACCTCATTAGCATGGGATCTCAAGACAGTAAGTACAGGTATTAATTCTCTCCTGTTTGAAAACTATTTTGTTTCTCAGTAGTGATGGCATATAATCTTTTGGTTCCCACTAAGAATTCCAACAAAATAATTTTTCTAAAAAATATGAACTTCATGGACATATCATTACAGTCAAATGAGAGGAACACAGAATCAGATATGTTATGCCAAGTACACAAAGATGCTCTTCTGTCTTTTAGCCTGTGAATACAGATAATTTACTTAACAGTAATTAAGACTGGAGTTGGGACTGGGATTTCCTTCACTGAGCATTGTGGTCATAATGTACAATGCCACGTCATTGCGCTGATACAGCAGTTCCAGCAGTCCCCAGTTACTATTGGTAAATGAATCTCAGTCACATGAGACTGCAACTTTCAGTTTCATGATGGTTCCTCCATTAATTTTGTTTGTGGGAAGCTGGCAGGGAACATAGCAAATCAATTGATAATGGAATGCTGTACAGTCAGAAATCCAGGCTAGTTGCCAAACTCTGAGATCACAGTCATATGACCATGGAGATGTTATGATGGCCAGAACTTCAAGCACTGGTTGTGAGTATCACTGATTCAGCACTGTTGTAAATTTGAATGGTTGCTGAATGAGTGCTTGTTAAGTGAGAGCCACCTGGTAATGGTGTGGTATGCTGGATGCTCTGCAGTGGATAAGAAGATGCTCCAGAGAGTTATAAACACAGCACAAAAAATTGTCAGTTGCTCTCTTTCTTGTTTGGAAGAGATTGCGAAGACCAGACTCCTCTCTAGAACACTAAAAATCTCCATAGACTGTTCTCATCCTAGACACTCATATTTCGAACTGTTACCATCAGGGAGGCGTTATAGGTATCTTAAAATGAGGACTAATAGATTGAGAAACACTTTCTTTTCCAAGGCAGTAATTGTCTTGAATCAAACAGTGCATTTGTGATTTAGTCCTATTATTATTATAATTATTTTAATTTTAAATACTCTGTAGTATGATTGTCATGTGGTGTTTGGGGCACTGTGCTGGAGTAGCTTTCAAATTTCATTATATTCGTGGAATGCAATGACAATAAAAGTATTCTATTCTAAAGGAACTGCGGTTCAAAAAAACACAAAACTATAACTGGGACAGATTTGAAAATCTGTCATACGCCATGACAAATAGAAGGTTTAATGTGGGAAAATTCCCCAATTAAGTAAGGAATCAAAACATTTAGAGAAGGCAGGACTTGGCCCCCTCTCCCAATGTGTCCCCACAGACTTTCCCACACAAAAACACCAGGTCCCAAAGGGCTTGGGCTCCTCCCCACCCCTATCATACAATTACCTTTTATTATTTATTTATTATTTATTAAATTTATATCCCGCCTCACTTCCTCCAATGGGAGGGGGACATTTTGAATGTCTCTGAACCTCACATCAGGGAAGGAAGGCAGACCATTCCATCCTTTAGCTCCCTTGGGCTGTATGGCTGGGTCCTGAAAGTGGCCACTATATTCAGAGCAGCATATTCCTTGTGGTTGCACTAAAATGGCAGCCACTTAAAATGTAGTTATGTAGCCCAGCAATGAAGCAATCTGCTCTGCTTCAGCATTTTCTGCAGCACTATGCAGGCTACATTAGGGAAGCAGCATATCGCTTCATTGCCAAGATGGGCAGCACATAAATTTAATAAATAAATAAATATCACAGTTGGACTAGTGATTACTAGTTATCGTCTCTTTTTTAAAAAAACAGTTGAAATTTTAAAGAAGATTGACATTCCATCAGTTTTCATTGGCGAAACATCCGCGAAATCTCTTAAAGAAGAATTTACTTTCGAAAAAGGGTATGTATAAGATATCTAGCAAACTTTCTATTTACTGATATACAGAACGAAAGACTCAGTTTGAGTGTAAAGATATGCTTTTCCTTGCTTTTGATGCTGAAATTGCCAAATATTTAAGTATCTTCTCATATTTCAAAACCTTTTATTTTCTTGTAATAGTTATACGAAATTTGTAGGCATAAGTGTTCAAATGTTAAACAAATTTATTCAAAGGTTTTTATGTTAGCTATCTTCTAAAGTTATACAATTTTATTTAAAAATAATGGTGGCTTTTATGGGCATTGTATGGAACATATACAATATAAAAGTAATCTGTAGATTTAAAACTTCAAAGAAATATACAACCAGATGTAACAATCAAGTGTCTTAGCAGAAAAAGAACGAAGTATTTTTAGATTTCCTTTTTTATCATATGCAGTATTAGATATTCTTCTCTGCACAACTTTTTTAGAAGAATTTTTACAATAAATTGGTTTTCCTTTCCTTCAGAGGCCATATCGTGCTAATCCCAGAGTTCAGCCTTCCTTTGGAATATTATCTAATCCCATTCTTAATAATTGTGGGAATCTGTCTCATCCTTATAGTTATATTCATGGTAGGTATAATCTTTTTTCGTTACGCTATCTTCAGATTTTCTCTACACATATAAACACTTTTTTTTTAAATTGCTGAAGTCAGTTTATTTTAATGTTTATTGTTTAGTGTATGTCTTTGCAAAAGATATTGCTGACATTATGTAAACTGGACATTAGAATCTTTAGCTAGCTTTAAAAAGCTGTTTGGGTCATCACTCCAATTGAGGTTTCCATGGATTCATTGGTTTAAGAAGAGCTTCCTTATGGATAATATTTATATTCAGTTTAATATGAATATAAATCCTCTTGCATGCCACATACAAAGTTTCATGTGCAAATACTATAAATCCGAACTTTAATTAAAATATGCTTGTTGCGTCTGATGGCATATGAAGCTTAGATTTTTTGCCACAATTTTTTTTTTCATTTTGTTTTAGGAACTGGGATAGACTAGAAGATGAATATCATAGTAGAATATAGAAGCAAATTAAAGGTTAAAATCCTTTTTATGTTGCAGGTTAAGGGAACTATGATTCCAGTTACAGGTGAAACTCGAAAAATTAGAATATCGTGCAAAAGTTCTTTTATTTCAGTAATGCAACTTAAAAGGTTAAAGTAATATATGAGATAGATTCATTACATGCAAAGCAAGATAGTTCAAGCCATGATTTGCCATAATTGTGATGATTATGGCTTACAACTCATGAAAACTCCAAATCCACAATCTCAGAAAATTAGAATATTGTGAAAAGGTGCAATATTCTAGGCTCAAAGTGTCCCACTCTAATCAGCTAATTAAGCCGTAACACCTGCAAAGGGTTCCTAAGCCTTTAAATGGTCTTTCAGTGTGGTTCAGTAGGAATCACAATCATGGGAAAGACTGCTGACCTGACAGTTGTGCAGAAAACCATCATTGACACCCGCTATAAGGAGGGAAAGCCTCAAAAGGTAATTGCAAAAGAAGTTGGATGTTCCCAAAGTGCTGTATCACAGCACATTAATAGAAAGTTATGTGGAAGGGAAAAAGGTGGAAGAAAAAGGTGCACAAGCAGCAGGGATGACAGCAGCCTGGAGAGGATTGTCAGGAAAAGGCCATTCAAAAGTGTTGGGGACTTTCACAAGGAGTAGACTGAGGCTGGAATCAGTGCATCAAGAGCCACCACACATAGATGGATCCTGGACATGGGCTTCAAATGTCGTCAGAAGCGTCTTACCTGGGCTAAAGAAAAACAGACCTGGTCTGTTGCTCAGTGGTCCAAAGTCCTCTTTTCTGATGAGACCAACTTTTGCATCTCATTTGGAAACCAAGGACCCAGAGTCTGGAGGAAGAATGGAGAGGCACAGACTGCAAGATGCTTGAAGTCCAGTGTGAAGTTTCCACAGTCTGTGTTGCTTTGGGGAGCCATGTCATCTGCTGGTGTTGGTCCACTGTGCTTCATTAAGACGCAGCCGTCTACCAGGAGATTTTGGAGCACTTCACGCTTCCTTCCACAGACGAGCTTTATGGGGATGCTGACTTCATTTTCCAGCAGGACTTGGCACCTGCCCACATTGCCAAAAGCACCAAACCCTGGTTCAATGACCGTGGGATTACTGTGCTTGATTGGCCAGCAAACTCGCCTGACCTGAACCCCATAGAGAATTTATGGGGCATTGCCAAGAGAAAGATGAGAGACATAAGACCAAACAATGCAGAAGAGCTGAAGGCCAGTATTGAAGCATCCTGGTCTTCCATAACACGTCAGCAGTGCCACAGGCTGATAGCTTCCATGCCATGCCACATTGAGGCAGTAATTGCTGCAAAAGGGGCCCAAACCAAGTACTAAGTACATATGCATGCTTATACTTTTCAGAGGTCCGATATTGTTCTATGTACAAACCTTGTTTTATTGATTGCATGTAATATTCTAATTTTCTGAGATTGTGGATTTGGGATTTTCATTAGCTGTAAGCCATAATCATCACAATTATGGCAAATCATGGCTTGAACTATCTTGCTTTGCATGTAATGAGTCTATCTCATATATTAGTGTCACCTTTTCAGTTGCGTTACTGAAATAAATGAACTTTTGCACGATATTCTAATTTTTCGAGTTTCACCTGTATTTTCAAATGTATCTGGAATATAAGGGTTTTATTACGCAAGTAGCCAGTACTTAAGAATATAAGATAATTTTTGGTGTGCTGCAAATTTATTAAAATAGTACTAGCCACATGAAGTTGAACTGGGAAGGATATTTTTCTCTGGAAATAAATTTTATTTTCATATCTAAAACATAATCTAGGATAAAGGTGTGTATAGTATTTCAAAAATTAAATAAATAAAATAAAATTTTATCCATCTGATCGGAATGTTTTTTAATTGTCTGCTACCTGTCCAGGCATAATGGTGACATTTTTGTTTTTCACTTTTCCTGTTCCTAGCCAAATACTGTATATTTAATGAATTTCTATATTCTGATTAATGAATTTTTGGGCAAACATATTTTTCTTATGCATAATGCAGTATCTCTTCCCTTTGTATTGTGTCTGTTTCTTTGAAATGGGTTATATCCTATCAGTAGGAATGGGTATGTATCAGTGATTTAAAGAGTCTTGGCAGCTGTCTATCAATCCTGGATACAGGGACTTGAAATGTGCCTCCCCCAAGGCTATATCATGTCTTCCACATAACAGTCTTTGTTTCTCTCAGCGGGAATTGTTGATCACCATAATGCTCTTCTTCCTCAAAGTAGTTTCTGGATTCCTTCAATTAATGGGGGACTGTTTTAAGCCCTTTTCTGTGAAACTAGTAGATCTTTCTTGGTCTAAATAACAGAGGAGCCATATGGAAAACTTTCGTCCCATTTACATAGAAGTATGAAATAACTATGGTAGAAGTGTAAAATGGTTAGGAAAACATCATAGGTATTAGGACTGATTGATACGGGATTCTGAAAGGACTGTAAATAGGAATGGAATATCTGCCTTCAATATTAGCATATCAGAATGGACCAGAAGGTAAGAAAAATCTTCTCTTAGGATATAGATTTTACTTACTCTTTGAACTGTAGGTAATAATCACAAGAAGTCTGACTGAAAGATCCAAAGCACCCAATAGTTAAATGACTTGACCATTAATGAAGAATTATTGATAGTCTCCATGAAGGAGTAAGTGCACGTACAGGAGAAAACAAATTCTGATACTAATTTACTTCTCATACAGGAATGTTAGGTATGAGGCTTTCTTGCTTTTCAGAACACATCTGTGTTAGAATTCAAGAGATATGATTTTATCTTATCCACACTGCTAAAGGCAGAAACTGGAGGCTGAGATGGAGCATAAGTAGTTCCATATGGAAAGAAAATAGGAACAGTTAGAGAGAGAGAAGTTGCTCATGACAGGAGAGAGCGTGGCAAACTTGCCAGGGAACAATTAGGATTGCAGTCCTTCACATTCATTTAAACATCCTGGCTGCAAGGGGAATCCATCAGAATGTGCAGTGGAGATTTTCTGTGCAAATATCTTCGTAATGCATCCAGTTTCAACATGACATCATATCCTGCCTGGAACATAACCATAAGAAAAGAGTTTCGTGCCAGGACTCAAAGAAATAAATGGCCTTTAGTGTAGAAAAGTTGCCAGGTGGTGACCAGCTGAATCTTTTTTTAATTACATTTATATGCCACCCTTCTCCGAAGACTCAGGGTGGCTTACAATTTTTGGGATACAACCCAATGCGCTCAGCAATAGCCTTCATTCCATTGTATATGCCTGCTTATTACTAAGCGGCATTTTTTACAAAGTTAGCTTATTGCCCCCAACAATCTTGGGTCCTCAATTTACCTACCCCGAGAGGATGGAAGGCTGAGTCAACCTTGAGCCTGGTGGGATTCGAGCCTGCAGTAATTGTAGGCAGCTGGAACTTAAGCGCAGGCATTTAACAGCCTGAGCCACCAAGGCCCTTTCTGCTTGCTATACGGATGTAATCCTATTTGTATACCACCAATTCTTTGCAATTTACACAGATTCACAGAACAATAAAAACTATAAAATACTCACTACAACTTATTACTAAAACTGTAATAAAACTATTTTTCTACCAATTTATAAAAATCGAATATAAAGAGCAAGCAGGCTTTTGGCTCCCATTATATCACCATATAATATATAAAAACAAAAACGAAACCGTTTTGAGATCCAAAAAATGATCTGAAATTCTGTTGCACATCTTTGGGAACAGTAGAAGTTGGTGGTTCTTACAAATATTTTTCTTAGTAGTCCATAACTGCTGAAAGCTTAAGCATTATCGTATTATGTTAATTGAGGATTTGGATAAGAATTTTACATGTAGGAGTCCTACTGTTGTATTTTATAAATCGTTTAATATGCATCCTTCTTTAAGTAACTCAAAAACAAATTGAGTAGTCCTATACTTTTCTTATTTTATTTTCCCCTGTCTTTCAAGATAACAAAATTCGTTCAGGACAGACACAGAGCGAGAAGGAATCGCCTTCAAAAGGATCAACTTAAGAAGCTTCCAGTACATAAGTTCAAGAAAGGTAAGTGGAATGTTTTAGAACTTTTAAAATAATCTCTACCCTGACCAGTTTTAAAAGCTGTGTTACAGCTGCAGAAAGCAATTGGATGTTTCACACGTTGACAAACTAATGCTTTCAGACATGGATAGCTTTGATTCAGAATATAAGATTGGTATGGAAAGCTCCTGACTTGAAGTCTAGAGTAGACAAGAGCAGAATGCAGGTTGGAGGAATGAAAAATATAGTTGCCCCTTTCAGCCCCCTGGCCCAACTTCCTCAATTAAAAACTACTCTGTAGAAGTCATATAGAAAGAGAAGCACTTTGGTGGGCATCTGGGAGAGGCACAAATCAGCAAAAAAATAGTCTTTCTTATTTTCCAGTGGGAACAGTTTATTTTATTCAACATTTTGTATTTAATCTCTAAGTTTTCTATTTAAACCACCAACTAACAGGAGCACTAAAATATTCCTTTGTAGCCAGTATGAAGATCTGCTAGTAATCTGAATTTATGATTTATAAACTAATGAGTCGTTGATGTATCGCTGGAATTGATAATTTTTTTTAATAATGACTTAGAATGTAGCTCCATGAAGTAAGAAAGCTGGATGTAAATGTACTACAAATAAAACATAAAAATGTTTCAAAATAAATATTGTAATTTCAAGAAAGGAGATAATGGATTTTTTTTTATTCTATGGTTTATGACAGCTTAATTCAATGAAATATGCCCTCCTACATTATATGAATCATATAAATAGCTTACAAAAGCAGTTATTTGTCAGCAGTCATGCAATAACAGCTCTTAGAAGAAATAAAGTAGTTCTTCCGTATTTCAAGTACAGAATGATATCTTCTATTCAGGACATTAAGGTTTTAATGTTTGCTGTCAAAAAGAAAAAATAAGCTTGCTGTATATGCTCTATCTGTTTTCCCCCAGTGCTTTGACAACTGTTTGGGATTCTGATTTGCAAAATTTCCAGCTAGTATGCCAGCAGTTTCAAAGAATATGCTTCCACATATCTGAAGGACATCTTATTGAGAAAGTGTATACTGTATTAAGTTGTCAGAAATCAGTCATTAAAAAAACTGAATAGGATCTTTCCTTTGACATGTGCTTGAACTGATTTTTCCCATTGTATTTTGTACTTTTTCTTTATTGCACACTGTTCAGGGAGGAATGAGGATGATAGTTTTTGAGGGTTTTTGCTTTATAACATGGCGTAATTCAGTGGACCATTTGTTATAGCTTATAAACAGAGCTATAATAACTGCATACTGCCACTGTCAACAGAAGGAATATGTAAGACATTATATGAGTTCAAGGCAAAACTCTAGGCTGCATGTTGTTTGCTCTTGATAAATATCTTGCATTATTCATGATATTGTCAGTAGTAGTACTGCAAAGCAGATATTTGGTTGAAAACTGCATTTGACATGATGTGCAAAATTAATTTCTTCTAAGATAATGAAATTCACTATGCAAAGCTGAGTGATCTTTGCTGAATAATTTTATTTCACTGGGCTTAAAATGGACTATAAAGGATTATGAAACAGGCTAAAGTTTCATTCCCCTTTCCTCTTTCCCCTTTTCAACAAATAAATAAATATAGTAGCAGAACTGAGCCTTACACACCCTAGGTCCAGTTCCTAAGTCAGGGTGGCAGCTTGGCAATTCTCATTGCCACTTCCTATCTTCCAGAATGATACCTTTACCTGTTCTCCACATATGACTCAGCATGTAAAAGATAGGGCTCCCATCACCTGGGAACAATGAAAAGGGGGGAAATGATAAAAGAAAATGAATGGCATAATACCACCTCTTCTGACTTTATAGGCATGTGGTAAGGGTAATCAGCTCTACTTTTATGTAAGGAGACTAATCTTACAATAAATAAATAAAATAAAATTTCTCTTTTAAAATGAGTGAACATTAATATTCCTTTTAACTTCAAGTAGCTGTGGCAAAATGGAGGAAAGAATACAAGTGCTAAAAATATAGGCAGGATTTCTGGATAACTTCCAATAGAAAAATAGAGTGGCAACTATAAGACTCTGTATGTTAACCATAAGATTAGGTTGGTCTTTTCTCTAAGATGTACAACTAAAGAAAATTTACATCAAAAACAATAAACTAGATTAACATCATACACAGCCACAGTAATCTTATGCAGTATCACTAGCTCTCAATTATGAGGTTAGTTTGGTGTACAACTTTCCCTGCCAGCTTCCCCACTGACTTTCTGGGGAAACTGGCAGAGAAGGATAAAAATGGCAATCAGATGATCGAGGGTGCTTGGCAACCAGTCAAATGTGTGAATGGTTTGCCAAGTTCCCACATTGTGAACAAGTGACCATGGGGGTGCTGGAATGGCTGGAACATCAAAAGACTAGTTGTAACCACCATTTGTTCAGCACCATTATAACTTTGATCATGGGTCGGGGGTTATCCGAGGGGGTTAAAGAGTGTCTTAAAAACCAGGTGTCTCTTGGGCTTGAAAGCTGGCTGCATGACTTTGAGCCAATCACTATTAGTCAATGCACTTTGCAGGGTGGTTGTTGTGGGAAAAATAGAAAGTAGGAATATTAGTTATGCGTGTCACTTTGAATTATAGATAAAAAGTTGGGGGAAAACAGGTGGATAAAAATGCAAATCCAGTATAAACATCTGGCTAATTGTGCAACCAGCCACAATAATATTGCTGTTATTTATTTGTTTAAAATTGTTATAGCTGCTTATTATAGCAGACTCTGTTGCTACCTATTTCTTGGAATGATCTTTGGAGCTAATGTCTCCTTTCTCTTGTGGCTTATTTTGGAGCTGCTTATAGATTACCACATATTATCAGAGGTTCCAGAATTATCTTTCCTAGCCCTGGTACCACATTTTTGGTTGTGTTCTGCTATCTGGAGAACTGTCTGCAGTCCTCAAAAGAACAAAGTGCTTTTCTTCTGTCCCTCATACAGAAATTGTATGTCTGAAATGAATGAATGTGGGTTGAAATTCCAGTGTATCTGGTTGTCAGTGAGTGGGGGAAGGAGTTGGCTGCCCATTCACTGCAAAGAATATATATTATTTTGCTCTTATGTTAAACTATGTATCTTACATTGCATTGAATTCATAGGATACACATGCACATACACTACCTTTGTTTATAGTGCCCTAGTGAGATAAAAAAAATTGTACCTGCTTAAAGTAATCATATGTTGTTTGTTTCATTGCAACTCACATTATCAAGTATTTAAACAGCTGCTGCTTGTTGACTTCTTATGCTGCTATTATGTCCTAATTTAGAGAGCCAATGCTATTTTCCTTTCAAATATGGAGGGCAGTTAAAATGGGAGCCTTTGGCACTCAGTGGAGAAGTCCCTCTGTTGATGTCCTTTGGAGATAATTCTACCTTTCCGTCCTTACAAAGTGGACATAAATTAAGTCAATGCCCATGGACACTAAAGGGAAAGTAGTTGGCATAGGGGTCACTCTAGAGTTCTATGCCAAGCTGCCTTTAAAATCTCTAGTTAGCACCATTCAAATTTTTGGTATTTTATTTATATTTATTTATATTTATAGAAGTATAATTTATATCTACATATTCTTCTGGCCTTCCTTTAATTACTTTTAATAGAAGCAACCCCACAAATTGAAGTAATTTGCATGTTACAGCTTCCTTTCTGTAGCTGTAAATTTTGTAGTGCAATAGTTTAGGCAGTTTTCTCTATAAATGTTTATTATTTAGCTGAGGGAATTCGTTTCATATTATGAAGAAGGAAATTGTCCCAGACAACTGAAGAATCAATCTCACCAAGTTGTAATTGAAGGCAACTACTCTATCTAATCAGCCTTTGCTGCTGAAAAGGAAAAAATTGCAGAGCAGACAACTAGGAGCAGAGCTGCTCTTGTAGAGAGCCAGCTGGACTGCTGGAAAGGAAGCTTGTTGTGGCTACTTTGCCCTTTCCTTGCTGTAGAACAGGGCACTCCAAACTTGGCAACTTTCCCTGGCAGCTTGCCCAATGACTTTAGTGGCTAAAGAATTCTGGGAGTTGAAGTCCGCAAGTCTTAAAGTTGTCAAATTTAGACACCCTTGTTATAGAATGGGAATGGGAATAGAGTAGATCACTTCAGACAAATAATATAGAGCAAGCTGGGAGTTGCACTGAGTCTTAAATTGGTCATACAAGGATTGTTTTTGCCTACACAAAACCAAACAAGGAGGAACATGTTCTCCACTACACCTGACATGGACTAAAGCATTGTCATATAGAGTAGATGACATCAGAGGCCTTGCCTCTTTCCCATCATTTGATTGTCCAAGTAAATGGATGACTAGATACAGCCCCTAAAGCAGACCTAATTCCTTTCTTCCAGGGCAGCTCAAAAGACATTAACTTTTTGGACAGATACCACCACCACCCTGCCTCTGCTCCTGGGCATTGGGAGTAGTTGTGTATTTCTTTGGTATAGATTTGGAACGGTTTAATTTAATTTTAAGCGTGACTTTCAAAAAGAGTTACCTCCTTTTCTTTTACTGCAATTGATTGGATTAAATTTGAGGGGGGTGGGCATGATGCTCCTTTCAGCTTCATGTAAGCTATTGAGTTTGCTTTTCCCATTAACACATTCATGGCTGTATATTAAAAAAAAACCTGCATGCCAGGTGAAAATCCCAGGGCACAAACTAAGAAAACATTTTTCCTGGTGATATGTAAATTAATGAATTGTACTATATTTTAAATTGAAACTATTTTTAATAATTGCTAATACTTGTTATTTATACATGGACTTTCCAATATTCAACATTTAACGTAAAACGTCCAGTCTATTTGAATTCAAAATCACTGCCAGATTATTGTTTAGAGATACCGGCAGCTGGAACAGTTATAAATATTTGATCAAGGGTGAGTGTTACATTGAATCCATTATTAATGGAGTCTGTAAAACAGAGCTTTTCATTTTGGTGGTGCATAATAGAATTAGCAGTAGAACTCATCTATCTTTCAAGGTTTGAAGGAGATTTTGAGTCGGGGGGTGAATATTTTTTAGTCTTCACGTTACAAGCTAAGTTAACTGTAAGATACTTTCTGGACTCCAGTATTTTTAATTGTACAGGTAGCCCTCAATTTACAATTGTAATTAACACCAGAATTGCAATCATAAGTCATGCCAGTCATTAAGTGGTCATCATGTGACTGACTTGGTTTTACTACGTATTTTGTGGTGATCGTTAAGTGACTGCTACAATTGTTAAGTGAACATCATAATTGTTAAGGAAATGGCAGAGTCATTAAGTGAACCAGTTATTCACAGCGCGTGTTTTTGGCCAGAGAACAGAAGTAAATGTCCATTTCTGGTAAAAAAAAAATGTTATAAATTGCTTTCTTGTGACCATGGTAGTGTTGCAAATGGTCATAAATCATTTTTGCTGAGCACCAAAAATTACATGCGTTGAGTGTGTGTGGATATTTGAACTCTGAATCTGGATCATAAGTATCTTTCTGGGGGTCCGTTGTAACCTCAAACATTCTCTAAGCAAAAGTCATTAAGCTAACTTTAGTTACAGCTAACTACTTTTTGATCTTATTTGATGTATTTTCTGTGTAATTCCAGTTGCAAGAATCACTTGTAAATATTATCTGTTCACAATAGGCACAGCTGCCAGTTCTTTGGTGTTGGCCTTCATTCACCTTGAGGTCTTCCTAAGAAACTAGGATAGTGGTGGCTAACCTTTTTGGGCTCCTGTGCCAAAAATTGTGCATGAGCTCGCATGCCAGCACCCAGAAGGCAATGTGCCCCCCCATCCCCTGCACATGCATGTGCTATCTCCCCCACACTGCCCCCTTACCTGCACTGCGCATGCCTCCCAGCTGATTTTGGGCCTGTTTCATCACTTTCAGTATTTCCGGAAATACAGGAAGTGACAAAACGGGCCTGTTTTTCAGCCTCCAAAGGCTGTAGAGGCTTCCCTCGAGCCTCTGGGAGGCCAAAAAAGGCCTCAAAATGGGCCAAGAAGCAGCTGGGAAGCGCGCGCATGCACAGTGCAGATAAGTTTGCCTGGGGCTTATATGCCCGCACAAATGGCTCTGCATGCCACCTGTGGCATGAGTGCCATAGGTTTGCCATCACGGACCTAGGATGCCATAATACATCAATGTATATGTATAGATCCAAGTAGTGTGGCCTTTTGAAATTGACAGGTGGAAATTTTCTCAATGGACAGATTTTCTAAATGCCATCCAATATTTTTAGTATGACACCCAGAGTGCCACTAACCATTGAACCACCATGGCTGGTTTATGCCATAATATTTCAGTTTTCAGTTCATGATACTTTGAAATGATGTCCAATTCTTTGTCTTGCATTGTATTATAACCTGGTACTACCACATCAATTATCCATACTTCTTTATTTTCATTCACTGAATAATAATTAAACAAATTTATATTACCGTCCAACTCATACATGGTTATACTGGTCAGCTTATGGCATTAAAAATCCACTACATAAAACCCATTTTAAAAAATCACCTTCCCCTCCCCCTCCCCCAATGGGAATGAAAGTATACTTTGCCTCAGAAGTAAGCAAACAGTCCGACACCCAGCACCGGCAGCAGCAGCATTAACACATTACTTCCTTGTAGCAATTCCTGATTTTTTTTTTCCTCCCTGCTTAGGTCTTTTTCTGGTGCTCATGAGCTCTAGAGAAGCTCCGTCAAAGGCTCCTGTGTTCTTTAAATGCCTGCTGCTTTGGTCCAAATTCCTACCCTTCAGATGATTTTATTAGCCATGGTAGCACCATCATTAGACTGCAGTATTGCAGGCAAACTCTGCCCATAGCCAGGAATTCAATCCTGACCAGCTCAAGGTTGACTCAGTTTTCCACTCTTCCAAGATTGGTAAAATGAGGACCCAGATTTGTTTGGGGCAATATGCTGACTCTGTAAACTGCTTAAAGAGGGCTGTAAAGTGCTATGAAGTGGTATATAAGTCTAAATGCTTTTGCTGTTGCTATTAAACTTAACCAATAGCAATAGGGCTATAACTGGCTCCTGGTTCTGTCCTGGTCCAGGCAGGAAAACTGGAAAGATAACACTCCAGTGAAGAGGCAGAAGAGGCCACCAATCATATTGCTGTACAATGCAATTTCAGGAAATGTTTTAAGTGCTTTGAAACAGAGATATCTTGTTCTGTGCTCAAAATAAAATGTTTGAATATGCAGATTGTAATATGAGTGCAGAGCCCTTGAAGGAATTATTTTGAGTGTGAAAACAATTTTTTTTTAAAGTTTTATTTGTATAATATATAAATTCATTTCAATTGAACAGTGTGTTGTCTGGGTACAATTATTTTAGGCAATCATAATCAGAGTGTTTACAATAACATGTATCACAATAACATTAATATGTAGTGACAATAATATTTTGTTTGTCCATTTTAACAAATTTCCATTTTAACATTTATCCTTTTTATGTCCCTTTCTTTCTAACTTCTATTTTTATTGTCTAGCCATCTATAAAATAAGTCCCATGTCAAAAAGTATTTAGTTTCTTCTTTGATAGTAAGTGTTAGTCTATCCATTTCTACGCATTCTAATATTTTCTTAATTACCTTCTCATCTGTCGGGATCTCACCACACTTCCATTGTTGAGCATATGCAATTCTAGCTTCAGTTAGTACATGTAAAATCAAGTATATAATCTCTTTATCATATTTTTCTGGTATAATGCCCAATAAAAATATTTCTGGTTTCATATCTAAATGCTGTTTTATCATTTTTTCAAACCAGGTATGTATTTTCATCCAATATTTTTTAACTTGTGGACATGTCCACCACATATGGTAGTATGAACCAGACATTTGATTACATTTCTAACATTTAGTATCCTTATACATTTTCACTAATTTTGTTGGTGCAAAAACATTTTATACAGATTTTTTTTTGTATGCAGTTGACATAGTCAATTTAACACTTCTATCCCAGAGTTTCTGCCGTTTATCTAATTCTATTTCATATCCAAAAATTTTAGCCCAAACAATCATTGTCTCCTTTACCTGCTCACTTTCAAGTTTAATACCCAATAAATAACAAAAATAATAAAATAGGTTTTCTTTATCAATTTTTCAACCATTCCAGTTAATATCTGGTCCAATTCTGTTAGTTCTTTATTAAAACCATAAATTTTAGCATGTTTCTCATACCGAGATTGTATCTGCATTTGTGGCCACCATGCAATGTCCTTCTCTTGACTACTAAGTTCCTTGGTTTTTAATTATATCTTACAATTTTTTTCCATATTAATAACATTAGGATGTATCAATGCTTCCATTGTGGTAAGCCAGACTGGTATTTTCAGGTAGTTTTGTTCTTTAATTTTAAGCCATACTGATAATAACACATTTCTAACATAATGTCTTTGAAAGTAACTATGTATCTTGTTCTTCCCATACCATAGGAAAGCATACCAACCTAATGGAAGGCCATGCCCTTCTAAAGTTAGTAGTGTTTTATGCCTCAAATTAATCCATTCTTTCACAAAAAATATTTTTGTATATTAGTATATTTGAATTGTTTGGACTCCTCTGTTTCCAGAATGACTCTTTTCAAATCTCCTGAAACAAACATTCTAATAACATGACGATAATTGTTTTTCAAGTAATGGCTATATACACTATAATTCTTCAATTTATCTGACTTAAAAGGGCAGAGCAGATACTATTATTTCTTTACAGAAATAATTGCCTGAAAAATGGAAGCTAAATAACTACTTACAGGTTTATAGGTACCCCTTATAATTTATATATCATTAACAAATTGCAGGATATGTCACAAAGTGTAACATCCTAGTTCAAATATAACTTGATTTCTATTGCATTAAACTAAAGGTCATCTTGTTTGACATTACTTGCACATTTCTACCATTCCCAGCTTTGAAATATACTCAATTAACATTTTCACATTAATGCTGCTTATACTTACTGTGAACATGCATTGATTACATTGTGTGTAAAAGAGCTACAAAAATAATATTGGTGGTTTATAATCTTAATGTGCTTTGTTGGATGCTTACAGACTTAATTGCCTATGGAATGTGAAGCATTTTTTTTCTCTTTTGTGTGTAGTTAGCCAAATTTCTTGCCACTTCACAGTATTTGCAGACTTACATGTACTTAATTTAAAAAACAAATCTTTAGGTTTTTTCCCCAACAGTTTTAATTGGAAAGCATCAAGACAGAACTTATTCTCCCATTAATAGTTCAGTTGTCAGTGTTAAAATATCAACAAAATTGCTTGTAAAATTGTGTATACTAACTTCCCAGAGGAAAACAAATGTGATTGTGGAAAAATGTAACAAAAGGGTTGTAAGCTTCTTTAATCAAAGGCATTGCTATGAGAACGACAGCATCTAAGCAAAGCAAGCCTACGTAATCCCCGTGGTTCCTGGCATGAAGAAGTTATACCTTAGAAAACCTAGTTCAGAATTAGCTCTTTGTGATACAGTATTTGGCAAGAGAAGAGCCAGAATTGCCATTTGTTGAAGATAAGATTTCCCAGGGCACTGATGCAAAATCCATTAGCACCAATTACAGCTGGTCAAATCCTATTGACACTGAATGGTTAACTATTTCTGCTTTTTTATTTCATATTTGGATGGCAGATTTGGAGGAGTGTAAACTTGGTGTTAGGGTTCCTTCATTTTCTTTCAACTATAACACATTCTGATTGCCTGCAAATTGTATGCCCTTCTTTGCATTCAGATGAGACTAATTAGTGACACTTTTTAGAAAAAGAGAGGGATTCTTTCATCTCCCAATTGAATTTTTGTGTTAAATCTGAGCCAACAGGTTCTAGGCTGTATCTTGGCAACACTGAGACTTCTTGTATGGCATAAAAACTAGCTTTCCTTGTGGGTGGACTGGGGAAATGTCCTGACAGTTATGTCACAGTAATGAGACGAGGGAACTGAAGCATTGTTAGTATTTAGGATGAGAAAGTCTGTGAATTGTTACCAGCATTAATTTTGGTGAAACTTTTTTCTATATGTGTACTTGCACTACAGTTTCTGCTGTGCTTCTGGTGGGATGCAAATATCTTAATAATTAGAATACCCATTCTACGGAGAAATAGCCACCCTGCCTCTGATTATAACTCTTTGGTCTCATTATTTGCAGCTCTTTTCCTCCTTAATACAGTACTTCTAATGTGTGTTAGATCTGTTTATTACAATTTTAATCTACTGATTCTAGTCCTGTCCTCTGTAACAACAAAGACGAATTAACATCTTAGAGCTAAGATGCCTGGAGTTATCCATATCTTTGAGTCTTCATTGGACTTAGTTTCCAGGGTGCTCATCAAGGTTCTTGTTTGTGACATGTTTCAATATATCAGTACCTTACTTTTAGTGTGGTAAATTTGACATATTTCTCTGACTGAAGCCTGATTCCTGTATTTCCCATGAAATACAGCCTGTGATTGCACTAATCAATGAAAATTAATAACAGAGTCACATCATGTTCTATTTAGAATATCTTAAATCATTTTCATGTCTACTGCTGGATCTCGGTTAACAAGAGACTGGAATTTTCAGGGTTAAACAATATGGTTCTAAAGTGTGATATTATCACATTAGAGTGTAGCAACAGAAATTCTGGCATTCCAAATTGCCACCCTTAAACAAATCCCAAGACATTGTTAAGCATGACATGATTATGATTGCTCTTTGCAGCTTCTTGCTGTCTTTCTCATTGATTACTTGTCCAAAGCCAGGAGTGAAGATCACAAATGGCAATCATATGACCACAGGATGCTGTGATGATCAGAACTTCATTCAACACCATCATAAGTTACAGATTATGATACAGTTACAGATGACTGGTTGTTAAGTGAAGACCATCTGTACTGTCAAGACCCCCATGTAATATGTATTCATTTAGTCCACTTGTTTATTAAATCAGTTTATGGCCACCCAGCTCATGAATGCAAGTGTAGTCTGGCTTCCATTTTTAATTTTTGGTAGCTCAATTAAAGCTCACACTAGCTTCAGCTCATTGCTCCAACCTGCCAGTATCATTTTGAGTCATATCTCTGTTTTCTGTACAGTGAGCTCACCCTCCTGGCTTAATGACAACTGCAGATTCAGTAGCCACACAATTTACTCCCTCATCAAAGTCACTTAGCTGACTAGATAATGAAATTTCTGGCACTTTGGGATAGCCCTGTAGTCTGTTAGCAGAACAATACTGAGGATGGCAGCAAACCTTTATTGTTGCCAGCTTTATCTGTATCTCCTGAAAGCAAATCTGACAACAGTGTCTCGTTTTAGTGTTCTAAAGACTAGAATACTCTATATTCCTTATTGGGAATTGCTTTGGAAATCTGGCCCGGATCCTTCAGCCACAGCAAATGAAAAATTGAAATGTTTCTCAGATTCTTGACCAACCTTAATAATTTTATGCCACATTCCTCCAGGAAAAAAATCAGTTATTTATGGGGGAGATTTTTCTCTCTTAAATATCATTTGCAGAGAGCCAGCTTGATGTAATGGTTAAGGCAGGAACCATTCGTTCTAGTCCCACCTTAGATGCAAAGATAGCTGTGTGACCTTGGGCCAGTCATTTTCTCTCAGCCCTAGGAAGGAGGCAAGGCACTTCTGAAAAACCTTGCCAAGAAAACTGCAGGGATTCATCTAGGCCACTGCCAGGAGTCAAAAAACTGACTTGAAGGCACATAACTGAAAGAGAGCAAATGCTTTCATTTTAACTGAATAAAGGTTTATTTTTTAAAGAATAAAGATACTTCGATGGTTCTGTAAACAGTTTGTACTTTGTCTTTCCTGGTTTTTTGCAGCACCCCACCAGGAAAAAACATCTTTAGTGTAAGAAGTTGCAGGCAGCTTCTTGATTGATGCTCCATATATCCTGAAATATCTTTCACCAAAAGTGCTCTATTTATTCTTGTATTGAAGCTGCCATCCTAAGTGTTATAATTATATAAAATGATAAGATTCTCCTGTCATTTGTGCAATTGGCTGGGTTCATAAGAAGCATTTTAACACGTGGGAGAAGTTACAATATTATGAAACAGCAAAAAATAGCTAAACATTTAAGGCAAAAGGACGCTGTTGGATAAAGTGAATATTTTTGAAGTAAACTCTGCTCAAGGGGAATATAAGGCATACCTGTTTTGCTGGTGGTGAGAACAACATGGAGTATATATAGATGCCTTATTGAATGTTTTTTCTGTCTGGCTTACAGTCTTGTGATTTTTTTTGTGGTACCTGATTCCAGTACTAACCAGGTCTAATCCTGCTTAGCTTTCAGCTCTCATTTATCTAGAGATGTGGCAAGTTTTAAAATAATTATAAATTTGTTCATGTTCTTATAATTGTCCCTTTCTAGTAATCCAGTAAACTGTTTAAATTGGCAGCAGTTCTTCAGGTTTTCAGACACAAATCTTAATTTAAAGGAATGACTATAGCAGCTGTTATAAAGCACTTTTTTTCATTGAGCCACAGGTAGTCCTTGATTTAAGACTACAATTGGGACCGGATTTTTGGTTGTAAATCATGACTGTTTTAAGTCAGGGGACCCAAAAGACTGGACCTAATTTTATTACTCCTTTTATGCCAGTAATTAAGAGACTTATATGCGCAAATGTGAATCCTTTCTTCTGGATAGGATTGTTTATTAGAGAAATGCAAAAAATGTTGCAGATTGCAATTACATGAGCACAGAGTGCTGCAACCAGTCATGAATGTGGGTTGGTTGCCAAATGCCCCAAATGTGGTCAGGTGATGGGGGACGCACAACACATGTGCAACATTTTACAACAGCTAAGAGTGTTTTATAAGCCATATTCTTCTTGCCATGGTAACTTAAAACGATCATTAAATCAGTTGTAAGTTGAGGACTTTTGCATAGCAGATGTTCTGAGTTCTTAATATAACTATTTAAATGCTAATACACTATATATGAGAGCCAGTTTGATATAGTGATTGAACACAATGAACTGTAATCTAGGAAGCTGTAAATTCTAGATGACTCACTTTACTTATAATGGCTTAGATCTCAAACAGCTACCCAAAGGCACTCCGAATAAATTTCTGCAGGGCATGGAGTCTGCTACATACTCTTACTTCTGCTTCTGTACTGTCTTTCATTCAAACTTCTCTGCTTCAGGAGATGAGTATGATGTTTGTGCCATTTGCCTGGATGAATATGAGGATGGAGAT
Source organism: Naja naja (assembly GCA_009733165.1). Taxonomy (NCBI): domain Eukaryota; kingdom Metazoa; phylum Chordata; class Lepidosauria; order Squamata; family Elapidae; genus Naja; species Naja naja. The sequence goes on from CM019151.1 coordinate 159,224,245, forward strand.
AAACTCAGAATTCTTCCTTGTTCTCATGGTAAGTAGCTACATTTGATTGTTTACTGAACTCTTGTTTTGGTGAGTGATACAATATTTTTGCTTCTTATAGACAAAGAACCAAATGTTGTTCATTTGTTTTTATCAGATTAAAATAAGGCTGGTTCCTACAGAATTGTTGTGATTACATCTCCAAGAATTCCCAGCCATCTTGGGCAAAGACATATAATGAAATTTATTACTGTTATTTCAAGAAACAGTTTAGAATATAATAAAGTCGGGGTATGGCATGTAAGGAGAAGAAACAGTCCCATATTTGTAGGAATTTTGACAGCGGTCTCAGTATCCTAAATTTGTTGAAACAGGTGACATTTTAAATATTAAATGGTTGTATTCAAAATTCATATTTATAAAATATTATGTACTGGCTGACAATTTGTACCTTCTCAAAGAGATTAATAGAAAAGCTGGACTGAGTAGACTTTGTCTGATACAGCAGGCCAGCATTTGTTACTTTTTAAAAACTCAATTATGCTATTTTCAGTTTGCATTTTGAAATGATAATCCAAGGAGATACAAGTCATGAGTGTTATTTGAAAGTACAGATCAGTGGCTTGCTTACAGCTAAAAATGTGACAGTGCTTGTAGCTAAATAATTTCCTGTAGTGGATTCTGTGTTGTTTGTGCTCAATTCCCCATTTACAGCTTTCGACAAACACAGATTTTTATTAAACTTAGTTTTTCACAGTAATTGAAATTCAACTATTAGTAGTACAAATTAGTACAGGGAGCACAATGTTTGATTGCAGGCAGAAGGCCCAGTTTAACCTTTATTTTTTGTACTGCATCTTATGATTATAGTGGGCATTATAATAGACTAATAACTGTCACCTGAAAATGCAAGACTATTCAGAGGCCCAACATTATTTCAGTTCTTAAATTAAGTAATGACGTTTTGTTGGCTATTGCTGTGCAGTAGGACATTATGTAAGCAAGAACTTTAAAACAAAACTCATACCACAAGTAGCACCTATAGTTTCTTCAGAAGTAAACTGGCTTCTATAGGAAAAGATGGTCTGAAGGTGGGTGGTGCAGAATGCCTTGTGTAATATCATAAAACATGTAATATTATCCCCAAACTGCCTATAACTGCCTATTTTCCCTAGTCTCCTTCAAACACATCTTTCTCCTTCCCCTCCCTTTCTTCTTTCTCTCTTTTTCTGGCAGCCTACCATTGCAAATGTGTGGATCCTTGGCTAACTAAAACGAAGAAAACGTGTCCTGTCTGTAAACAGAAAGTGGTCCCTTCTCAGGGAGATTCCGATTCTGAAACAGACAGCAGTCAGGAGGAGAATGAAGTCTCTGAGAATACCCCTTTGCTTAGGCCGATTGCTTCAGCTAGCACTCAGTCTTTTGGGGCGTTATCAGAGTCATACTCTCATCCAAATATGACGGAATCTTCAGACTATGAGGAAGAGGAGGAGGGAAATGAAGATATTGACAGTAGTGATGCAGAGAATGGAGTGACGGAAGAAAGTGTAGTAGTCCAGCTACAGCCCAATGATGAAAAGGATTACAGAGCAGCAGATGCTGTTTGAACTGCAAAATGGGCAGTGTTACATGAACTCCTGTCCCCAGAGACCTCTCACCTTATGTACCTGTACGTAAGAGAAGTGCATTGCAGCCCTTCCATTGCTTCACTAGAAGCACTTGTTCATTTAGCATTCTATAATCTCATTGCAGGTTTCTTTTCTTTTTGTTTATTCGATTTGTCTTTTGAAGACAAGCATCTTAACAGGACTTCACAATGTTAGTAATGGGGCTTCCACCACTAAATATAATGCACCCCCATAAGAGGTATAACAGCATCTTGTTAAATGAAGTTGAACCAAGACCGTACATGTGTTTTTCCTGCTACAAGGGTGTAAGTAAGCAGGGACTTATATTCAGTTGTTAAATGTATGGTAAGTACTACCCTAAACATCCAACCAACCAAAAATGTATGGGTGTTAATGTCTGTGAAGGCTTTCTCTACAAGAACCAGCACCTTTTAAAGAACAAGATATACTTGTTCTGTATTTGTCTGCCAAGAGTATTTCCCAACAAAGAGGAATTGGAACTTTGAGCTCTGTGAAGGATTTTGACTGTCTTTTCATTATCCTATTGCATTTGTAAGCACCTGGCAAAGAAATCTCAACATGACTTAGCCTAACCCATCTTTAAGGAAATAAACAGGATAACCCCCATGTTCATTGGCATACTTCACTAATACTCCGCTTTGAGACAGGGATTGGGACCAATGCAGAAAGGCAACTTTAAAGCACACCACCTACTAGAACATTTAACTTTGTGTATGCCATATTTGGAAACAATTTTGTGTGCAGTACTTCATAAAGACTCATAAAGGAGGTATACCTTGTAATAAGAATGCCTGATCCTACATTAGCTTGGTAAAAACTATGCAGAGAAACAAATCAAACTACATATTGAATTTGAAAATGAGTGCTCATAGCTTAACAGGATTTTACTTATACTGTATCATGAAAAGAACTTCATTATATAGAAGTGTAACTATGTAAAAATGTAGCCATGCTTCTGTATAGTAAAATTACAGGGTTTTTTTTAATATAGCCTTGTACAGGAAAGTTTGAAAGGATGTTAATAAATACGTTTTCCACTTTAATAGCCATTTTGCCAGTATATGTGGATCTACATTAAAACAGGCTATGTGAATTTTTTATCCTTCAAAAATGGTAATACCCCTTTCCTGCATGGCTGATGTTTAGGTAGCAGATTATCAGAAATTTCAATAAAACACTCGTCATGGATTTTTATAATAAAAAAATGCCATTCTCTGTGAAAAAGCTGCATCCGAATGAGACCTGTGAACTAGCATGATTGTCATAAGCTTTGGAAAATACTTGCTTATGCATATTATGCGTGTTAGTTTCCTGAATGCAGTTTAGGTGAGCCAGACTTGAACAGAATTCTCTCTCTCACACACACAACTCATTTATTTTTATCAAACCTTTATTTTTGTAACTATCTACCTTATCTATCTAAGCCTCTCTGAACAAGAAATAACTTCTTTCACATATTTATTGTATTTTAATCAAGACTTTATTATTTTTATAACTAAGATGGCAAACATATCCTAGTAGTACTTCCTCCTCCTATTTTCTCTGTAACAATGCTATGAGGTGAGTTGGGCTGAAGGAGAGTGGCTTGCCAAAGTCACCCAGCTGGCGTTCATGCCTATATAAGGTTCAAGAAAATGAACAAGAGGGGAAAAAATCATAAACTCTTTATAAATTACTTCAATTTTCACATTAGTATTTATACAATAAAAAAACCTTTACTGTGAGTCATCAACACACGCATACCTTATACTTCATACTTTTAAAGTACTGTATCTTGTTCTAAAGGAGGGCTCGAGATGTCTTAAATATTTGATTTCTAAAATGTGCAGCACCATTTATATATTGTCTATGAGCAGAGACAACTAGAATTAGCAAGTATTCTTAATTTATTCAATTGTTTTGCAAGCTCTTCAATTCACCCAATTAATGATCACATTTTTTCTTGGTTCCCTTTCAGTAGCTGTTTATTTTTATACTTTTAAGAAGTCTGTGCTTTGCCATTTGTCTGAAACAAGTTCCTCTGTTGAACTTGTAACTCTTACACCTGATTTGTAAAAAAAAATACAAATTGTCAAATATTCATCCTAAAAAATATTTTGAAGAATATTGCTTACTTGAATATGGCAGACATAGTTAACTATGCTGCTTGGGATCCTGAGGTACATCCCAGAATTATTAAGTCTCAAGTCCTATTATTAGCAAACAGAGTGAAGTTGGCATTCATGTTTTTCATCCAACTGATATACCTTTTTGTATTTGCATATAAAGTTAAATTATTCTATTTTCCAGAGTTATAAAATGGTTTCGAAGATTAGATATTAGCTTACATCAAATTTTATAGACAAGTTTTAGATTGCAAGTCCTAATGGTTTATCGGTTTGCTATGAAAAATAAGAACTTTAAGCAATGGTATATGGTCATGTTGCTGGTAAACTACAAGATGCTTTCTATCACTGAATTTTTTTTACTTTTGAGATATTTATAAAAGGGGAGTGGAAAGCCTCTGGGTGATAATTGCCATTTCCTTTCTTGAATTATCTTTAATATGATTTAGAGATTGGGGGATTGTTTAAAGGTGGACTTGCTTCTTGTAAGTTTCTTTCTAGAAAACTTTTTTTTTTGAACATATAAAGGTTTATACAATATCTGGCTGGACATCCATCTATGTATTACCATAATAGTTGGAACCTTTTCCAATTTTAATATAATTTAACTTTAAAGCTACCAACTTGTAAATGGTTATATATTCATGGTTTCATTTTAATGTTCTACGGCACCCAGTCATTTTGTGTCAAGATGGATGACAAGCGAATTTAATAAATGTTATTTACCAGAAATCAGTAAAAATTAAGAAATAGTGTTTGGAATTGAATAAAGCATTGGGAGGACAAATGCTAGAAATGGAGATCTTCTACTGAAGCTGGGCAGCTTTCAAAAAGACAAAAATCTAAATGTCAGAGTATAGCTATATTAATCCAGATTCAGCAATAGCTCTACATTTGGCTGTCAGCTTTTTTCTGTTGATCAAACTGGTTTTAATGACTTTCAGTTACTGCACAGCAAAAGTAACATTGACGTATTATAAAGATTTGTTCCCTCTTCCAGATCTGTTGAAAAATGTGATCAATATTTATTAAAGGATCTTCAGAGCTGGCCTACTCACTAAATTCAACAGGTTGCATGATAATTAAATTTATACCTATCTTAACAGAAAAAAATAGTGTAAGTATAAGATAATCCACAAGGGCAACGAAGCAAAAGAAAAAAAACCCACATAACACACTAATTCGTAATTTATTTGGTTGGAATAAATTTATTTCATCTGTCTGTAAACAAGGTGTTTAATAGTTATGGCATTTTTTGAAATGCATATTAAATCAGATGAGTTAGACTGTATCCCAGATGTAACAAAGTGCAGGGAAATAAATGAACAAATCAGCAACAAGAATTTGTTTAAGTCTGTACATTATCCACAAGGCTCAAACAATAGAAGCAAATACTAGAGTGTCCCTAAAGTAGTGCCATTCAGAAGCCATTCTTGTAGTTAAAATCCATCTCACAATAGCAACAGATCCTTTTTTAAAACATTAGTATGGCACAGAATACATATTAAAAATTTATCACAAGACAGCCAACTCAGTTATTCCAACCAAGACCATCTTTCATTTTCTGTATACAGAGTTCTGCAGTTCTCTTTTAAATGGACATACATGTTAGTACCGTGCTCAAACCGACAATTTGTTTACACATGTTTCAGATGACTAATGCACAAGGCAATTTACTTCACAATTTCTGCAGCTAGGGCATGACAGGCCAAATGAAAATTAGATTTGAAATGGTATTATTTGGACTTTTATTTTAAACTACCAACCTTCAAAACATATACTGGTATCGAAGTAGCAAGTCTTAATATCCTTTCAACGTTCCAACAGACAGATGTCAGTCAAGGTGCTACCTATATAACCAAAGGTGGCAGTTTGCTGACGGTGACACTGCAGTATCATATAAAACCCAAGCTGCAAATCAAAATTGGTCCTATAGAAAAAAAATGAAACTGGACACACTCCAGATGGTTACACTGGGATATCTAAAGTCCATGATGGCAGCCTTTTTACAGTTCAACTACAGAACAGGAGCTGGCAAAAAAAGTTACGTGCCTGAGCTATTGTGGTGATGGAATGTCCCTGGGGATTCATTCAAGATGGTGATGGTGGTTTGGTGATGGGAGAAGTGCATCGGCACCTTTTCATAGTTTTGCAGTTACCCTTTTAAAGCAGGATGTGCTTCAGACATCATGAAGAGTTTGCAAGTCTACACAGAAGAGCAACAACAAAACTAGAGCAACAATTTTAACAGCTTTCAAGCAGCAAATTGGTTAAACAAACCAGGCACTGTATTTTAAAAAATGTATTTATAGATAGAAGATGGAAGCAAAAAAACAAAAAAGTGGATGAGGACAAGGGGGAAGAAAGTAGAGATATGCATGCATTTTACCCCTCCCAACCATGCTCTACAAAGGAAGACTAATGAGCTGTGTAAATGCTCAAAGTGCTGAAGAGGCATTGATCAATCTTGATTGTACAATCGGCACCTTTATTTCACTTCATTTAAACTGGTTTAGTTCTCAATGTCACATTATTCGCTAAGACAAAGCAAAGTCTGGACTTAGCATGATTTTCTTCCCAAGGCTTCAATGTATCATGCATATCATCTGTTTGCAATAGATGGTGCCAGATACAGAATATGGATACAATGATTAACATACCAACGAAAAGAGTAACTGAAGCCATGACATCAGGGAAAAGATGTGTAAATAAATTGCCATCTTTAGGCTAGTAGTACGGTGAACACGAGGATTGTGATGAGAGTTGCTATGTGAATGGGGAGAGGTTGTTTAGATATCAAACCTCTGCAGGTATAAAGCCAGTTCATTAGCTTTCTTACTGAGTGTCCCTCTTTGGACAGTTTCTCTTTCCCATAACCATAACCAATGCTGGAGTACACAAGGAAACAAGGATGAACAGAAATAAAGAAAGAATAACACCTTTCCCCACCAATAGAGGGATACAAAGGAGACACAGGTTCATTCCCCATCACCCTGCATTGCTAATAAAGTTTCCACAATGTAGATTACTGTCAGGAAAGTTTAATAGCAATTTTCCCTAATACTTAACAGTCTGCCTAGCAACTAGAACCCAGAGTCTCTCAAGTATTTTGCCATTGAGTATGCCTTCTTATTCAATCCACCTCCATGGACCCCTTCTTTGCCCATTACGAAGACCAAGACTGAAAGAGAAAACAATTATAGTGTTAATTAAGCACTGTAATAAGAATACTCAGATTTTCACATTAAAACAATCATTTACATAGAACTATTCTTTGTTCAAATGTTTCTTTTTCAAAAGTTAATAAAAAGTGCAGGCAGATAAAACTCTAATGTCTGAGAAGTAGCATATTTATAATGTGGGAATTATAGCTGGAATACAGTAAATATATCAAAATACTAGATTGTTGGGGGCAATTAGCTGACTTTGTAAAAATGCCGCTTAGTAATAAGCAGGCATATACAATGGAATGAAGGCTATTGCTGAGCACACTGGGTTGTATCCCCCCCCAAAAATTGTAAGCCGCCCTGAGTCTCCGGAGAAGGGCGGCATATAAATGTAATTAAAAAAATATATATATGATCAGAATTATTTGCAGTATAGCTCAGAATAGCATAGTTCAGAAATATTTAGAATGTATTTGTATGTTCTCCTATATGCCACCAGATGTCACTAAAACATATAGTAATTCTGTTCTCATTACAAGAGTGTCCATGTATATATTGTTCTACTTTTTCTATACACTGCATACTTAAAAGTCTCAGCTGGTTAAGATGCTGAACTTGTATCTGAAAGAACCATATTCAAATCCATGTCCAAGCAGTGACTTGACTGTTGGTAAGTTTTTTTTTTCTTCAAATTACTTTACCCTAGAGGACTGGAGGAAAATAAGACCTGAACTTCAGAGAAATTACAGGATGTAAATGTAGTGAATACTAAATTTCAGTATCTTTCAGTACACATTTTCAGTATCTTTTCAGTACATATTTCTTATTTATGCTATAAGTGCAATCCACAGAAATGTTTGGAGGGACCTTTTGAACTCTGAAGCCAAAAGTAATACAAGTAATCATTCACTTACAAACATTCATTTAACAACTACTTTTAAGTTACAATGATGCTGGGGGGAAAAAGACTTACGACCAGTCTTCACACTTATGACTATCTCAATATCCTCACAGTTATGTGATCAATATTCGAGTGCTTGGCAATTGGTATGTATTTACAATGGTTGTGGCACCCTGAGATCACACGATCACCATTTCTGACATCAGGGGATGTCCAACAAGCAAAGTCAATGGGGAAAGCCAGGTTGATTTAACAACCACTTCAGTTAGCAAAGGAAGTTATGTTCCCAACTGTAGTCATAAATTGAGAACTACTTGTACCCACTCCAAATTCAGAAAATGATTTAATGGAATGCCTGTGAGCTTAATATAAGTTCGTGAACTATTTAAATGGACAGTTGAATGGTTCCTGCTCTCTAATGCTACATACATACGCCACAATTTTTTTTGAAAGTAATGTAGTCAACTCATTTACATTCTCAACATTAAGCCTTAATACTGTGAATATTACCAATATGGACAAAACAGTTTTATGAACAAATTTTATTGGACATAAATTGATGTTATTTATTGCCTGCATATTTTCTATTTAACAAAAAAGCAAATCAAACAATAGTTGAAGAAAAAGCTTACCTCGTCCAGCTCTGCCTACAGCAACATTATATGTTGGTTCGCCACCTTGGCTCTTTGTCCTGATGTCCATTGTACAGTCACCATCCACATAGAGGCTATCTCGGATCACAGAACACTTCTTTGCACCAAGAGTCAGGCCATTGGTAAAAAAACCTTCGCGGTCTTTTCCTACAATCATATCTATTTCTATAGGCTGTCAAAGAGAGAAATCCAGAATTTTAGTTGTATCTTTAATGCTGCATACTGAAGAATCTATGAATCTAGAAGTTCAATACCAAGTTCTCTAGCAATTTAATACAAAGGTGGAAATCTGAATTCAAGGGATTGTTCTTTAGCTATGAACTGCAATCTCTAAGGAGAAAACACATTTAGATTTGAGAGACATGTCACAGTTGCACTCTAAAAAGGTGAACCCAGAGCAAAGATTTAAATAAATAAAATGTAACGTAAATTTTACTTTATTATGTGTTTTCAATAATTCTCTTTAGTAGTTTTAAAATTTACTAATTGATGCCAGCTTTTGTTTAGACTCTTAAGATTGCATCCAATCCTTTCATGGGAAGCATGAAATACTTGTGGTTGTGTCATGCACCTTTGCTTGGAACTTTACTGTATAAAAGTTATTTTGAGTGCTAACAAAATTATATGCAGCTTAAGGAGATATTTCTTAAATAAATATTAAACAGAAGTATAGGAATAGGCACCACAGACATTTAACTATATGAATAGGCATCACCTTTAAATTCAGCATAGATCTGAGACAGAAGGTGAACCAATCCATCAACAGCCTTATGCTCACCACAAACCCTCTTAGATGCAATGTAACAACACTTTTAAGTCATTAATAAGTGTACATTAAATACTGAAGGACAAAATGCAGAATATCCTTAAATATTTATATAGAGAGCTTTAGGGCTCCTTAAACCAGGTTTCTCAAATGTAAAGCACACGGGGTTCTTACTCCCATTATTGCAAATTTGTGCTTTTGCAAACATAATGCATTTTAGCAAGTCCAAAGCTACTGAAATTGCTCAGATAAAAATGGATAAGTTTTCAGAAATGCCATGGGATAGCTATACAGAAGAGGGAAATGAAGCAACAAATATGGCCTGTTTTAACAGCTGGAAATAGAATAAGCAAGCTGCTTACAAATCAGTCTTTTTTCTCTAAATCCAGGCCAGCATTTTGTTCAAACAATACAGACAACAACAATAGAAGAGGCAGCTCAGCTAGAAAATGTGTTTCCCACACGTTTTTCCATTGGAAGGCATCTCCTTCCAATGGAACTGCAGAGTCATAGCAGGCCCTAGTCATTCCCAAGTACAAGCCAGGAGTCTACCTATCATGATCACTATCTCAACAATAGAGAAAAACCTCAGCAGCCACCAAGGGCACTGCTTTTTTAACCCATCCTATATACCTGCTGCAAATAAGAAAATATTTTAAGCCTTATCTTAACATTGCTGATGCCTAAAGCAAAATCCTCGTTATACTTGGAATAGATTATTAACAAAAGAGGAAAACGTATTTCAATACTTTGTCAATTCTTGTACATGCCTGTACTGATAGGCAAGCAGTTAGCCAAAATGGCATTCCGAAGAAGAGCCAGCCATGATCAGAATTGTAATGCAACATCAAATTGCACTTCGAATGCATTGGCACGACGAAGATTATGTATACAAATATTTATATCGTCAATAATTGCGGTGTTTCAGCCTGCAAACACCGGCTGATCAGCACACAATACGGAACCTTCTTAGAGGGATCATCCCTCTCCTTTATCAGCTCTACTTCTATGGACCAGGGCACTTTAGGATAAGTCCGAAAGCCAGGATGAGGGGGGCGGGGAGAGAAGGAAGGGGCGAAAAGACGAAGACTGCAGTGCAGGAACCGAGATGATTAATATCTCGGGAGAGGAGTGAGAAAAGGAGGGGTTAAAAAAAAATCAGCGGCAATGCGCCATCTTGGAGGCGAAAAACCTGGAGCTACTGGCGAGGAACGGATTCACAAAAGCCTCCTACGCTGCATTCGCAAATCCCTCCCCAACAGCGCGAGGCAGACTAAAGGATTCCTACGCTAAACTCCCTCTGAATCATCCGCAAGAGCGCGCGCGCCCGCCCGCCCGCCCTTTCCAGGGTCCGGCCTTTTCCCTCTTCCTCCTCCCGCTCTGTTGCCGGGCATGACTGAGTCCAATGCTGGTAGTAAAGCCGCCCCCGCACTCTACCGTACAAAATGGTGCTCCCCTCACAAGAAGGACCGGGCTTTTCTACCTTCACCTGGCCCCATGTGCACCTGAAATCTGTGGCGAAACTCCCAACGGCAGCTTTCCCCAACCTCCCAATATGAGGGCCTTTATTTCGCCCCCCCGCCTCAAGTCACGACTATCCCCTCCAGGGCCAGCTCTCGAGGAGTCTTTCCCTCCAAGCCCCTAAACTGGGTGAAATAAAAAAGGTGGGGGGACTCGCTTTCAGTTCACACATTCATCCCGCTGGGTCTCTCGAGAAACGGCTTTCCGCGGGAAGAGGCCAACGCCGCGGCCGGGAGCAAAACCCTTCCACGAGGGAACTCCCCGCCCTCCCCTCTCCCGCCTCTTCCCTCGCCACTTTCCCAGGATTTCTCTAAAGGACGGCGCGGGGGAGGGGAGGAAGAGAAAGGGAAGCGCCGGACGGGGCGCCGGGCGGCCCTTCCCACCCCGGCCAGGCAGTGGGAAGAGCGGGCGAGCCCCCTCCGCAAGCGGTGCTGCTGCGGACGCGTGTGAAGCGAGGAGATGGGAAGGTGCCCCGCCGGGCTTCTAGGGATCGGCAGCTCTCCGCAGCTCCGGCTCCGTTGCAGCCCTTTCCACCCCACCCGCAGAGCTGGGCTGATCCAAAGCCCAGCATCTCTGAGGAAGCCCCCCCATCTCCGGTCCCCCGGGTTCGCCTCCCCGCCTTTCCTCACCCCCCGCCCCTGCGGGACGGCTCCTTCCTTTCTTCCCGGGCGCCGCGGGCTTCCCCTTACCGTAATGCTGTGAAAGATGCCCCCGGCCGTCGCTGCCCAGACGTACTTGGCGTCACAGTAGCCGACAATGGCGGCCTCCTGGCAGCAGCCATCGCACATCAGGTTATCCACGTAGCTCTGCCAGCCTGCCATCTTCGGTGGGTGGGGGGGCGGGGGGCGGAAGCCGGGGCTCGGCGGCAGAGGCGGGCGGGCGGGCGGGCGAGAAGGGGGGACGGAGGCGGCAGCCGGAGCGAGGAGCCCCGCAGCGGACAGCTTCTCTGCGCGGCGGCGGGGAGGCGGCGAGGCAGGGAGCGGGGGAGGGGACCGAGGGGGTGGGTCCACCTGAGGCGCTGGCGACTGCCGCGATGGCCGCCCGCCCGCTCGCTTTTTAATGGCCGTTCCCCACAGACAGCCGGAGCCGAGGCCACCAGGCAGCGCCCAACCGGCCCCGCATCAAAGAACGGCGTCAGGAGGAGGCGCAGGAGGGGGAGACGGCCGGGGAGGAAGGGGGGAAGAGCAGTCGAAAGAGTGCGGGCTGCCGCTCGCTCTTCGCTGTACCGCGTATCCTGCGCTCGCGAGGATCCCTCCGCTGCCGGCTCCTGCCGCCGCTTCCGAACGTTGGGTTTAGAGCGGAGGGATACGCTGTACTACGCGGGAGAGAGAAGAAGTAGCTGCTGCATTGGTATTATTAGTGGGGAGGGGATTGCCGGACCCCGGCTGACGCTGTCTGCACGGTAACTGCTTCTGAGGGCGAGGATTCGTGGCAGCTGCAGAGCAACTGAACGAGGGTAACGTGGACTGGAGGAAAAGGTGGGGTGGTCGCTTCGGGTGTGTGTGTATGGAACTCTACCTGGATCAGCTTTGATCTCGGGCTTTGCTGTGCAGTGCTCCTCCTCCCTTTCAGCGCTGCTTTTTAAAGTTGGTTGTGGTCTTGTAAAAGCTTTGCTGCCCTTGGACACCTGCACGGCCAAAGTTCCATTCTTGCTGGGTTTCCATGTGGCATTGGAGGTTTTGATGCATTCTTGCAGCTATTTCCAGTTAACAATGCTCTGACTAAGCGTTTGGGTGGGGGGAGCCTTGCTCTTAAAACAGAGTAAGAACAGTGAAGTAACTACTGAGGGCGCAATATTGCGGATGTTTGCATAGGAATTCTTTGTATGCACGGCGCTTTTCGTGAACCCGTTAGGGTGATGCAAAAGCTATTACTAAAGAAAAGCTATTTTGATTTCTAAATCTATTTGTTATTCGTGTTAATCCTGTAAAAAGCATATGGACTTGAAATGTATTGCTCTCTGAAACAAGTTATTCAACTTCAGGTGAGGCGCTTGCTTTCAAGAAAGTGTATATGTGAGAGTTTGAAAGGGTATGTTTGCAGGCTGAGGAAATCTCAGTGTAGATTTCTTTTTGAAAAGCTTGGAAGAAGATTGCCCCCCAAATAAATTGTTCAGAAATATTGTCTGTCAAGAGCCAGAATCCATAAATGATTGGCTCAAGAGCCTGGATATAACTAAAGAACATACGTTCTGAGATTTCTTTACTTTCTTAACTTTCCTCCATAAAAAATTGGGGAACCTCTAATGAGAGAGAAAACCTAGATTGTTTATTTACTCTGTTACTGGTTAAATTTTAAGCCTGAATTAGGAACCAAACCTGAATCCTTATAAAATGGTAAAATATAGATGGATTTGTTCTATGTATCCCAGGATTTCCAGAACGCAGAAGACCCTTCGTATGCCCTGCCACCATTCCTTTTGTGAATCCTAGAATAGGTAGGGCCAACATTTGGCGGGTACAGCAGGTAAACCGTGTGTGTCTAAAGTCTTGGAGGGACCCACCCACACCACAATTAACAAAAATTGTATATTAACAAAAATTGTGTATAAAAATTGTAGGATAACATGTTGATTGATCCCATATTATTGTGACTTCCCGTTTCAATTTCTCATTAAAGTATGAACAAATCATTTGTAGATTTGTTTCTCTTTTATACCAACTTTCCTTAGAGTAATTGCACTATCAATGCTTGCGAAAGAGTGTTAGTCGGATATGAAACTTAAATACTTAGTACTTAAGCAAATTGTGGTTTTAAAGCTGTTATACTTGGCTGGAAGTACATCCTATTTTGCAATTAATTGAGATTACATCTAGGCCTCAGTCTTTATTAGATTGATAACTTTGTGAGAACCACAAACCATTTAAACCAAAAGACTGGCATGTAAGGTTTCCACTTGATGCAGCTTATCCTATGACCAGGAAAGCAAAGGGTTCATAGCAAGACTAAAACAAAATGGCTTAAAGAACTAAAAGGGATTCCACAGTGTCCTTGTCCCCAGGTTTTTGAGAACAATCAAGTCTTCAATTTCCTATATAACATAAGGGTGAGAATCACATGAATTCTCCAGAGGACAGGAATTTTAACTGAATAGGCACACTTCCTTAGTCTTACAAGATGTCATAATTGGACATAACCCACCCTGCTGAACCAAAACTGGACATGGATGCAGAAAAGTTCTATAAATTCCTTTATTCCAAGCAACTTATTTTCAAATTAAGAGGCTACAGGATTTCAGCTTTCATTGTCTCTTCAATGCAGCATCAGAACTCTTTAGATTTCATAACCCAGTTCAGAAAGGTTGCGGTGATTTCATGAACAATGTTTGCCCATTGAATATTTTGTAGATTATATATTTATCTAGGGATATATTTTGGCATGAGCATGGAAATGATAACTAAATAACTTGAGGGTTCTTCAGAAGGGTCTTGAAGATGAAAGACAGAATTTTATATCCAAGTCAATAGGAATCTGCCTATTTGCTTGAATGCCAAGACCACAACTAGCTTCACAGACTAATTTCTAGTTAGGTTGCTTTTTAAAAAGTTTTTTTAATCCCACCTTTATTATTTTTATAAATAAGGTGGTGAACATATCTAGTACACCTTTTCTGCACAACAACAGCCCTGTGAGGTAAGTTGGGGTGGTAGAGAATGACTGGCCCAAAGTCACTCACCTTGCTTTCATGCCCAAACCAGGACTAGACTTTACAGTCTTCTGCTTTCTAGCCTGATACCTTAACCACTATATCTTGCCTCTCATTTAGAAACATTAAAGATTGTCTCCCAAGGCTGATCCTGTTATTAAGAAGTGGAAGTTGACTGCACCCTATGTTGCAGATTGAGGCATTAAAAACTATCCTGTTATTTATTTGTTTTTACCACCCTGCAGATGGTAAAAACAAAGGATTCAACTTAGACACACTTGTCTCAAACAGCAAAATATTTTGAATATTTCTCCTTCAAATGTTTTTCAAGGAAGAAAAGAAAAATACACAATTTGTTGTCTATACTGTGTTTTGTGCAATGTTTTATCACACAGTAGATTTTTATGTGACTATTGGTAATTAAACTGATATATAAAGAGCACATAAAAGCATAGATGTGAGAGAGATCCTGTGCTCTAAAATGATCCGTGTATTTCCAATGTTAATTTTTCTGACCGTTCTTTTTAAGCTGGGAACTAGTATGTAAGTAAACCTACACTGAGTCTTTCCTTCAAATATGCCGTCAATTTCAGCTACTGTAATTAGCTTATATTAGTTAGGCCAAGACTTCTTACTCATAAAGTTAAATCATCATATTCTCCTGAGTCAGTAACAATTATATCACATAACAGTAGTGCATTTGAAATCTCCGGGTGGTTCATTTTTATATCATTTTCCTTGTGTAGCACTCTGATACATTTAGGATTCACAGAAATGGTACAACTGTAAGCAGTCATCAGTAAAATATAATTTTAAAACAAGTTTATACTGGCAGAGTAGAAGTACTGCATATATTGACTCAGTGACCTGAATCTAGTAGTTTAAATGTCAGTAGAAATGATAGAAGTAAAAGAAGAAAACTAGATAGGACTGGTACTTAGTCACCAGTAGGCAAGAGCAATTTCAATCCAGAGTTTCTAAAAAATCCATGGCTGATTGAGCTATCTATAGTGTGGTTCACAAGTAATGCTATATTATAACACAGCCTTTCTTGATGTTTTTATTTTGAAGGAATCCTTAATAATTTTCAGGTCTTGAGAAACCCCTGAATAACAATTATGCATACAGACATACAAAAACCCCAAATATAATCATTCACTTCTCCATAATCTGCATTTTACAATATGTATAAAGTAGTGAAGGTGACCTTGATGGAGATATGTAGAAGCTGTTGCCTAGGCAAAAAAGATGAAAACTTTTTTTTAAATCCAGAATGTAACATTCAGAAATGACACAGGCAAACAACTCCCTATTTGGCTGAACTACAAGGATGAGGAGAAGATAACAGAATCAGACCTGCAAGGTTTTGTATTATAGCCAATCTCAATAAGTGCTTTTAGGTTTCTGTGTAGTTGGTTTCATGGTCTGACCCATCTAGTCAGACTGAAGCAACCTTAATAGCTATAGCAAAGTGGAAGGTCAGCTGCTGGATTGTGTGAATAAAATGTCCCATCACATTGAGCACAGTGGTTAAAAAAAAGAATTTCCCCACCTCTAATTACACTGTCCCACAGAACCCCTATTGCCCTCTTGCAGAATGCCAATTGAGAAGAGCTGTTATAGGGGGTGCATCACATTATCTAAAAACAAAAACGTAATATGGAGATAACTTTCAAGAAGATCTGCAACAATAATTACAGCTCAGACCAGAAAGACAGGAGAGGATAAGAAGGAATTTCCTGACGAACCCCACTTAGAAGAAGTGACAGACTTGTTTGAGTTAAACCTGGTAAGCCTGGGCACAGCCATATAGTTTTCTTGCTGTGTAAATGATTTTGCCTTTGCCACCTTCTGGGATATTTTTTCATCTTTCTAGTCTAGCCTAACTTTTCTTGATTGCTTCCATTCATACATTAACTAGTGGGTGTGTCTGCAGGGATGGGCAGGGGGGCAAGGAACAACAGTAGTGTATGGGTGTGCCACAAGCTCTGTCCACTTGAAGCATACAAAAGATCCAGAACTTGCAGTTAATGCTACTGTCATCATTTGAGATTCTCCAAGGTCACTTAGGTATTGTTTCCTTTAGAAACAAAACCAAACAATCTTAAGGAAATCACAGTGTGTTGTGAATCATTAACTTACCACTGAGGCCATTTGTTAAATTGATGGCTGAGATATAACTTGAACAATGGACTTTGCATCATTTGTTCTGGGATGCAGGCTGCATATGACATATAAATGCATGATACACCAGCATTTAAAACAATGAGAAGTTTATTGAAAGAAGACAAGTGTTGGAACAAAAAATATAATGGGTGCTACTGAGGGAGAGGGTCTTGTTAATGTACATGTACCTATATCAAATTTTGGATTCTGTTTGGACTGGAAGTTTTATTATTGTGACTGTTTGAATTAACAAGAGTTCCCAAACATTGATTTTCTTTTCTTTTTAAGTGCTAAAACTATTTTATAGACATTAGCATGCCAATTATAGTTTTTTTCTTTTTAATTACTGTGTGTTTTTATAAGAACTAATTCCCAATACTGTTCATGAAAGCAAGTATTTCGAACACCTAAATTGAGTGACTATCAGAGGTAAGATACAAGAGTAGGGTACTAGATTTGGACTACCCTTAGATATCAGCACAGAGAAAACTTGTTCTATTTTGGGGTTTTCTAGATTCTTGCAGCCCAGACCAGATAGTTAGTTCTAGGTCAATCTATATAAATTTAATGAGATTATATGTACAAAAGTAGAAAGATTTGGCACTATACACAATGGAGGAATGGTTGACGAAGATAATGGAACTTGTGGAGGTAGCTAAATTACCTTCCTTGATTACAGAGAAGACAATGTGTTTATTGCTGACTAGAAATCCCCTATGGACATTTTGCTTAACAGAAAAAGAATGAACATATGATGTATGCTTTTGATTATTAGACAAAAGAAAAAAGAGGAAATAAAAGGTTTTTTTTCTTTTTGTAACTAAAGAATAAGAGATTATTTTGCATTTGTACTTAAAATTGGAAGTTTTATTTCTTTTTATCCTTTTGTCTTGCACTTTTGTCTTGTTCTTTCCTCTTTTCTTTATATTTTTGTAAATTTTTGTGTTTTCAAAACTCTTGATTCATATATTTTACCTCCCTGTTTAGAGTTACCATATATGTAACCTGGGTCTTTCTGCATTTAAACATGGGGCCTCTTGAACTATAAGCCTTACTGTGGTAAAGCACAGAGAGTTTGGTACTCTGCACCGTGCACCCTCAATAGTCGTAACATCACAATTGGTGATGGGGATGTGACAAACTCTTTTCCACTCTATCATTGGATAAAATGCTGATAGACCTACTCCTTTACCCTGAAAAGAAAGGACACAGCTGCCAATTACAGTGCAATTTGTATAATTATACTGTTTTTTGTGTTGCATGCTAGAGAAGTATGTGTTCCGGGAGGCCTCATCCTCCCTCACCAATCTGCCATATGGAGGCAACAGTCACATAATTTAGAAGATTGCTTTAAGAATTGCTAAAACAATAGACATGGAGTGCTTGAAAACTATAAATGTCTTCTATAAATGGTAGGCATTTTGACATGTCATGTTAATAGCTTTTGTTTAATTAACAGACACAAATGTGATAGATTACTTACTACCTGCACACACTGCGCATTTCAATGAATGTTCCTCATATTTCTTCATTTTGTCCTCTAGCAAAATTCCATGCAAGTTGCTTATGATCTCCCCAAAAAGGTAACTACATCTGAAATTCTGAGAGCCTGTCCTGGTGTCCATTAGGAAGATGGTTTTCCTGGCCAGATGAGCACAGCTGCCAACAAAGTATTAACATAGCTGCCCTGCAAGACCTAGAAATTGGAAACAAAATTGGTTTTCTAGTATGTTGCTTTGCAGCAGGCTAATGTCAGCGTTCCAGCAAACCTCCATTCCAATCAGTAACTCCAAGACAGCATAATTTCAAAAGTACCTTTATTAGAATAGCACTTGGCACATCTGTGGAATCTCGAAACTAAAAGTTTCCCGGACTTCCCACATTGAGGTTCTGTAAAAGAATCAACTAGAGCAAGAAATCTGGAAACATCTAACAGTATATTTGGTGCTGTATGAACACTATGTTGGGATGTAGCTCCAGGATATGAGTAACTTGCACAACATAGACAAAGTGGACAGGAGAGTTAACCCATGCCATGCGCATGAACTTTGTGCTTCCTTGTGCTGCCTCTCTGGAATCTGAACACATTGCCTGAAGAAGATGAGGCTTCTGGTCCCAGCACCCAAAGGTACTTTTTCAAGAGGGCTGAAGAAGCTTCTTGGATGAGAAGCGAAACATCTTCAAAGAAAAATCAGAAAGTCCAGTTGCCTCTTGAAAAAGCACCTTTGGGACAACCATGACTTGGATGACTGAAAATCTCCATAGACACTTTCTGGCCTCAGGTTTCATCCTTGGTATTTCTTAGTAGAATTCAGAAAGACTCTGGTCACATACTTCAAGAGTTGCTATCGGTTGGAAGTACTGAGTGGTAAGATCCAATATATATATATATATTTTAATTACATTTATATGCCACCCTTCTCCAAAGACTCAGGGCGGCTTACAATTTTTGGAGCACAACCCAATGTGCTCAGCAATAGCCTTCATTCCATTGTATATGCCTACTTATTACTAAGCGGCATTTTTACAAGGTCAGCTAATTGCCCCCAACAATCTTGGGTCCTCAATTTACCTACCCCGAGAGGATGGAAGGCTGAGTCAACCTTGAGCCTGGTGGGATTCCATTTTATCTAGTACATGCTGCACTTAAGCCATGGTTTATTTAAACTGATTTGTTGAATAATTTACAATGGCAGGGTACACCCAATATTTTAAGCCAGCATTGAGCAAACTTGCATTATGGCTTATTGCAGTGTACAATTACAGACAGCACAATGTGCTATCTGTAAAATACCACATTGTGGTATGCTTACAAACAGCTCTTCTAGTGATCAGTCAGCGATTTTAAGGTTAAGCAATACTGTACAGTAAAATACAGATATGTAAAGCACAGCAATTCAAAGCTAAGTCAAAGCATTAGCAAAGCTTGAAAAATCAAAACAAAGAAACATTTGTATATTCAGAAGAAATTATCTCAAATTTTAAGGCTTTTTTTCCTAATTTCATGCCATCCGGATATGTTGTGATTTCCAAAATTCCTCTAGAATGTTGAAAGGAGTTCTAGATCAAAGCATTTGGAAGGCACCAATTTAGAAAAAGTAGCTTTAGATAACACAGTGCATTTAGCTCTGTGGAAGTTATCGGCAGCTAAGTGGTTTAGATAAGCTCTTTTTTCCACGTTTACAAATAAAATAAAATAAATCAAAGGGGCCAAAACAGCCATTTGGAAGGGGCTTTACTGCTAAACTTTTACAGAGTAGTTGGCACAACATCAATTTCTAATTTTTCCTTCTGTAGGCAGGTAGGAAATATCTAGAAATCACTAGCAGAGCTGTAAGAAAATAAAAGCTTACTAGCCATATACCGTGTTTCCCCTAAAATAAGACACTGTCTTATATTTTTTTTGGCTCCCAAAAACACACTAGGTCTTATTTTCGGGGTAGGTCTTATATATTTTTTTAATGAAAAAAACACCATATTCATGTAGAACAATGTACATTTATTCATGTACGAAACCACGAACAAATCGCATACCGTGTTTCCCCTAAAATAAGACACTGTCTTATATTTTTTGGCTCCCAAAAACACACTAGGTCTTATTTACGGGGTAGGTCTTATTTTCAGGGTAGGTCTTATTTTCGGGGAAACACGGTAGGAGGTCCAAAAATACTCATAGAACTCAAGTCCATAAATATATGACAGAGTAGAAAAAAGGAAAAGGAGAAGTTTAATTCTCTAAAAACAAATCCTTTAGATTAAATTTAACAGGATTAAGTAGTCTAATAAAAACTTACTTATTTAACTTACTTCAGCCCCACCTTTTTGCTGCTAAGCAAACCAATTGTTAAATGAGTTTTGCCCCATTTTATGACCTTTCTTGCCAGTTTGTTAAATGAATCACTGCAATTAACTTAGTAACACCTTTGTTAAGTGAACCTGGCTTTCCCATTGATTCAGTTTGTCAGAAGATTTCAAAATGTAATCACATACCTCAGGACACTGCAATAGTCATAAATACATGCCAGCTGCCAAGCGTCCAAATTTTGATCATGTGACCATGGAGATGCTACAACAGTCATAAGTGTGAAAAAGACTTGCAAGTCAGTTTTTTCAGTGCCATAACTTCAAACAGTCACAAGACGAATGTTGTAAATCTAGGACTACCTGTATTAAAAAATAAGCAAAAGTATATTAAATGATGTATACAGAAAGAGAATGAATTCTCCAGACTTTATTTCTTATACATGGACATACTTACTTCATCAGCGCTTCTGAAAAGTTATGCCTTAGGAGTAGATTGACATAATCTTGCTCTCAGGTCATAGCTCAGCTGTGTTCACCATCGATACAGGCCCTGGGTGTGGTCATTTTTGATTTCACTAAAACAAACAACAACAAAAAATATTCTAGAGCTGTAATTGTACTTGAAGTCTACCCATGCTGCATATTTTTTTAAATCCAAAAATGTTGTGTTTTAATAAAAGACATGCGTTGTAGTGGCTTTTCATTTAAATTAAGGAAAACAAAAGGCAGCCTAGAAATATGAGCCTAAAACTCTTTTTCTACAGGAGATGTAGAGCGAGATAGACAAGCTGGTTTTGAAAAATAAAACCAAACTTAGTGTGAGGCAGGAGATACAATTCAAAATATATAATACAATATATCCACAATGGATTTTGTGTGTAAAATATTACGTTAAAGGCTTTGTTATCCTATGTATGTGTGCTAATTATTGTTACGTGTTTTTCTGCTGATTCTCCTAAGACATTTCTAGGGGCGGCTTGGAAAAAGCAACAGATCCCAGCATTGGAAGGGAAGGATGGTAATTCACAGAATTCAGGAAATTCGTCATTCAAAGAATTGTTTTAGGTTACTGATTTTCTTCAATAATGTGATATCTTTATATTCACGACAGGATATTTAGATATTTTAAATTAGCTAGTAAAGTTAAAAATGTCTGTTCAATTCCATTTTTATATTCATTCACCGCCACCCCCCCTCACACACACTCATATTCTTTTCATATAATTTTGCCTATAGTAAAATGCTTAAATACATCTCAGTGTTTCCCTGCAATCTGTGTCTGTTTCACAACTGCATTATTCTAGCATTACACTGCCTCCAGCCAGTTTTTCCTCTGTGGCTCTTTCTCCTGAGAGATACGAGAAGCACAAGGCAAAATAACCAGCATAGATGCCCACTGTGATTTCTTCCACCACCTGATTTACAGCCTTATTCTAGGCATGTATAAAGTGGATGTTAAAATTCATAATCGTCACATCCTGGCTACTGTGTGGTTATTTGGACATCCAGTAATATATTGAAGTCTATGAATAGTACATGCTATGTTTGATCAGCCACATACATCAGTTGGAATTTGCTGGCTTGTGCAGAATCCCAAGGTTTGTAGATGTACCGATTAAGCTTTTGTAAACTGATGATGACTAAAACAAATTGCAAGGATATTAAAAATGATCACACCCATGACATCATGTAAATATAAGTAGTCCTTGACTTACAGTCACTATTGGGACCAGAATTCTGTTGTTAAGCAAGGCAGTTAAGTGAGTCACATCTAATTTTACAACTTTTTTGCCACAATTTGTCAAGCCCGAAATTGTAATAAGTGTGGCCATTTTAGTTTGTCTTAGTATATATTCTTTTTCTTATTTTCTCTGTGGCAGTCATGGGGGGAAGGGTTGTGTGACACATTCTAAGGGGGGAGGAGTGGAGATAAAGAGAGTGTTAGGGCTAGGTGATCTTCTTTCCCGAGGGAAACGAGCTGTCTGGGCTTGGGCTCCTGGAGGTGGAGGTTTATGTCATCAAGCAACATTGTATTTCTTCTATTGGAGAATGTGACTTTTGGGGGTTGTTTCTAACTTCTAATATTGTGGGGTAATTCCGGGTTGGGTCAGATCTGGACTTACCATGGACTTTGCCAATTTGATGCTTTCCTAAATAAAAGAAATCTTTTTGAAGATGGGCTTTGTAATTTTTCTTTTAACATGGATTTCATTACTTGGAAACCTGACACAATTGTTGTTAAGTGAATCCCATTATTTCTAAGCAAATCTGTTTTTCTCCATTTTGTTAAGGGAAGGATGCAAATGGTGATCACATGACTCTGGGAAGCTGCAAAGGGTCGTAAAACCGTGACTGTCATAAAACCTGCCAGCTGCCAAGTGCCCAAATGTGACTGGGGGTGCTGCGACACAATCATAAATGTGAAAACCAGTCATAAGTCATGTTTTTCAGTGCCATTGTAACTTTGGTCACTAAAAGAATGGTTGTACGTTGACAAGTATTTGTACCCCAATTATGCACACACATTGCGAAGTCTGATGCAAGTTTTGCAAGTTGTGGCATTTGGATGATTATGTCATTGTGAAATTTGTAGTGCATGCATCCATGGCCAGAGGATCCCACAGGGTAGTTAAGGGGGGCAATGACAAAAGCAGTGTTGCACTGATGTAGTATACACCCCACCCCTTTGGATGTACAGTACGTCAGGATACAGGTAGTACTCAACTAATGACCGTAATGAATCCTGCCCATTATGAACTCAGGTTGTGATGGCCATTCAGCAAGGTGCCTACATGATTGCCTAACTTAACAATACCCATTCATACTGTCCCCATTGTGGTCATTAAGTGACCATGGTAGTCATTAAGTGGAGCCTGGGATATTTGGGGGGGGGGAATTGGGAGGCTCACCTTTAAGATATATATGTTATTCCATTTGGGGCCCTTTTTTCTTTTCCAAATAAGATTTGAAATATATTTCCAAATTCTAGAATGAAATATATTCTTCCTCTGTATATAAGACTAGACTCATGCCATCCTCACTGTGTGTGAGCAATCTCTGTAGAAGGTTGCCTTTCGACAATTCTGAAGATGCCTCCAGCAGCATTCAGAAGTTAGGGAAGGTAGTTTCTCTGTTTCCCATAAAAACTTTCCTTAGCTCAGAAATACACCCTTCAATGGCAGTTTTTACTGTAACAAAAAAGTTGTTTACTACTGGAGAGTAATCATGTTAACTGCACTTATTTAAATTGAACAACATAACTATTTAAAATTAATCAAATTTAATTTTTTTCCTGATTCCACCCACTACATTGTCCTTCCTACTTTTTTGTTGAAATGTAATCCAATGGTTCTTAACGTCTTTGAAAGAATCACCCCCTTGAGCCATTGAGGAAGTTGTCATCGCCCCCCTCCCCCAACATAACCGCCCCCCTGCCACCTCTTAGCGTCCCCAAGGGGGCCAGCAGAGGGGCGCTAAGAGGCGGCAGGGGGGTGTTCAAGGCGCCAGCCCTGCAGGCTCACCCCATTGACTGTTGTACCGCACCTGAACCGGCGCCTCGAATGCGGCAGCATGTTGGGAAAAGCTGCCGCCACCGCTTTCCCAAAGTGCTGCCGCTCTCGCATTCTTTCTGTCTGTCCATCTGTCCGTCCATCCATCCATCCATCCAAAAGGTCTGTCTGTTTGCCTGCCTGCCTTCTTGCCTACCTACCTACCAATATAGATCTCTCTCTCTCTCTCCCAATATATCTCACTCCATTGCCCCCATATCGCCCCCTTCTGTTGCTTTGCCCCCAAGTCACCCCTTTTCGTTCCATTGCCCCCCTGAAAAACAAAATCGCCCCTTGGGGGGCAATATCGCCCAGGTTAAGAACCACTGATGTAATCCATGGCATACTACTTTAAAACCAGTTTTATCTCAGAGCAAAAAAGGTTTGCAATCCACTGTAATTTTCCTTGCTCTTTCCTCTCCCAATTATTAAGAGCAATTAACTGTTGAGATTATTCAAAAGCAAATACTGTTAATACCTTCATAATTGTACTTTCCCTCCCCTCTAGTGTTTTATGCCTATTGGTTGAGTAGATTGGTGCTTTCCAACAACTGATGAGCTTGCATACAAATCTGGTTCTGATGTAGTTACTGTACTGTGCACCAAGCTGTTAGATTAGAATTCTTCTCCCTTAAATAGAAACTTGTTTTGTCCATAATGCCGAACAATGATTAAAGTTACAAAACAAACTTCTGCAAACCTTTGTATCGTACTTTTTCATTCAATCCAACAACAGCCTCAGAACTATTCAATTCTGTTTTTTATTGTTCTTTTATGTACCATTTAATGAAACACATCCAGAGTTACTTGCAAAACAAACCTTGTCTTTGAAAAAAAAAACCCACTTCAGATTTTAGGATTCAAGAGCTACAATAAACTATGCTTAATCATAAATGGGTATTCACTTTGGCCAGTCAGAGGAAGGTGACTGCCATGTCTTTTTAATTATAAATTGTAGACTAATGTTATATGGAAACTTCAGTTTTCTACATTGAGAGATCCCAACTCCCAATGTTAAATCATTTGATCATAAGAACCCTCACTTGCTAATTGAGTAGGACTGTGCAGAAATTATGTTTTATTCTAACCCTCAAATTCCATTCTAAGCATTTTCTAGTTTGAGCATTCTGTGATGAAACTTCCCTAGATTTCCATGTGAGAATTAGGCCTTTTTATAATCTAATCCTTTTTAAAGCCATCAAAACATGTGGCTGTCAACATTCTTTGGTTTGTTTCCCTAAATTAATATATTACGTAAAAATAATCTCACTGCTTGTCAACTTGGTTTAGTATTACAATTTTTTCCATCTGATCTATGTACAATTTAATAATTGTCATATTTCCAGCTACTTGTTGTAAGAAAATCCTTCCCAACATCTTCGTTTTTCTCTGGTTGGTTTTCTGTTAGATGAATTCATGCATGGACATATAGATGTATACAAGCACTTATGCCTGAAAGAAAGGTGGAACTGTACATGGTATTCTAAAGATAGCTGTTCTGCAGATCTATATCACAGCTATTATTATTAACCTAAAACAAGTCAGCCCTTTTTCCTAGACCTACAGCAGAAAAGTGGGATAATGAAGCAATAGCAATCCAGATCTAGATTTATTTCAAGCATATAAATGGACTTCTTTCAAGCATATAAAGAACTGAAAATCCTGAAGGATGGTGAATTTTCAACTCTGTTTCATTCACCATATACTTTTAGTGCTATGAACCGATGCGTTGTCTGTGAAGGAAACATTTAATTGTTTTTCATAGAATTACATGCATTTTTGTTTTTCCTCCTTGTGTAAAAATATTTGGTATTTATAAATAGACATAATATTGCTCCTTTATCCCTATTTGTGAGCATCTATTGGTGCTTTGCCTGTTTACAGACTCCTCGATTTCTGGTTCATATTGTTGAAAGTCAAGATTGTGGGAAATTTCACTTGTCAATTTCACTAATAACTGGAGAAACCCAAATTTAATAATGAAATTGATGTGCTTGTCTTCTAAGCTTCTGGAAGCCTGGAGGGAGAGAGGTGGATGATACTAATCCTTCTTAGAGGTCATTGGGGACTTGAGACTACCAGGGATTTACACAAATAAATCAAAGTGGGTGCTGGCTATTTTGTATCATCATCCATTATAATGGCTGATGGCTGTCCAAAATGTACAATGAAGTTCCAGAGATCCAAATTGCACATCCCTGCTCTAAGCCAGGTAAAATTCTTGCATAGCACAATATGTGAACTTGGTTACAGTAGCCAATGTAGTTATTGTGAGTCACTGGACCCCGTTCTTCACCGTCCAAATTAAAACAATGGGAAAATTGCTTATTCATTATATATTTAAAATAAGCAAATGGATGGATAATAATTGCAACTGTGCATTAAATGAGGTGGGATAGTATTCCTAATGATTGAAATTCTTGCAAACTTATATATGATTTCAGCCTGGGTATGTTGTTTTTTGAGTTCCCTGTAAAATGGAGTCTAAAATAACAAGAACTACATTAGAATTAGACCCTTCTTCTTTTTCTTTTTCTGTTTTGCCTTGTACCTTTAAAGTATAAATGCATGTTGTGCTTTGTTGTGCTTTAATTAGGTTTGGAAATTTACACATTCTAGATAAATGCATGAAACAAAACCTAATTCATTCCAGTTTTCTCATTTGTTTCTTATTTTGCATCACAGTTTTCCACTCAAATAGTGACCACACAAATGTGTGCATACATTAGAGAAAATGCTTACAAAATCATGTATAATAAATCAAATTTGCATATAAAAACATGTGGCTTAAAAGAAAACTATTCATCAATATGGCAATTTTCCTGCTGGAATTTTGTTAAGTAATTTGGAATTGGCTGTAGAAATTGAATGAAATAAAATTGTGGCTCTTAAAAAATGAAAATTGTAGAAAATAAAGCTATCTGACTTTGCTGTGCTGAATAGATTGCATGGTATTATTAACTAAACCATTTATATTACCTTTGGATTGTTCTTGTAAATTTTGCAAATAAAAGCAATATCTTTTAAAATATTCTGGCATTAAAGTTCCAATTCTTTGCCGTAGGTTTTAGATATTAAATATTTATCATAGCATTTAACAGTATTTATAAATGTTCTTTGTGGCTGAAAAGGACTAGAGTGATTAAAAGTTTGTTTTGTATTTCTGCAATGAAAATATAAACATATTTAGAAGTTAAAAACTATTCTGCTCTAGGAGACATGCATAACTTCATTTTGGGGCCAGGTGAATGGGGGAAAATCAATAATTTTCTTACCTTAAATATTGATTATTTTAGAAATCATAACAGTGAAGATGCTGCTGCTAAATTGTTTAAGAACTGTATGTGAGGTGGTCTGAGATGACCAAACAACTGCAGATCCTGTTACAAATATCCATGGATTTGAGTCAGAATGTAATCCATTTGTTTTTTAATTCCTATTTTTACCATCACTATTCTCCTACCATGGAATCAGTCCTCCCATGTCAAGTTTGAAACCCAGAATTTACTGAAATAAGTTAAAAACCTGTTAATGTTACAGGGATATTAAAACATCCTTGAACTTTGAAAGGTAAAATGACATAAGGCTCATAGACAGGGTATTTTCCACCCTTGCGTGGAATCTAACGTGCTTTTAGTTTTACCTCATTTCCTACATTAGTTTGCGGTGTAGCTTCTGATACTCGTAAAACCACATTGTTTCCTATTTCCTATATATTGTTTACCACAAGTGGTTTTCAAACCATAATAGTTGAAATATATTTAACGGACTGAACACATTTTTGCTTTCACTGTGGTGGTTTTACTTTGAAGTGGTCATTATCCCAAGCAAGAATTAACGATTAAGAACATTATAACTATTCAGGATGATTCTGTGCTGCTAATTACATAATTAAAGACTGTTATATTAGAACTGGAAGCAGAATGGAAGAGATAAAATTATTTGCTTTGGACTATATAAAAAAGCAAAGAAATAATATATATTCTTCAAGTAACTTTGCCTCAGTCATCCTATTAACACTTGTGTGAAATAATATACTCTGAAAATTTTTTGCGAGCGGAGTTGATAATTTTTGTTTTGAGTAAGGGCTATATTATAGAGATAATCCTTGTTTAGCAATCACAGTTGGGACTGGCAACTCAGTAATTAAGCAAAGTTTTCACTAATTGGAACCATAACTGCTTATGATCTTCAGTGTTCCTTTGCTTTATAGACCTGCGAATGTTGTAAATATGAGGTTTGGTCATAAAGTTGCTTTTTCACCATTATAATTGTGAAAGTCATTAAATGAAGCAATTCCATGAAATCACTTGGATTATCTGCAAATGGACAAGTCAAGCTCTTCATTTAGTTTATAATGCTAAGAAGAGGTTTTGTGCTGTGGTTGCATTTAATTATAAAGTAAAATATTTGTTGCTTTACTTCTTTTTATACTTTTCTTTTTCCATATATGATGAGAACAGGAACTTCTATTTCTAGTTTGTGACAAGTGAGAGTTTTCATGTAAACATTCTGCTACCCTGATGAGCAAGATACATGGAAAGAAAATATTTATGCTTACTTTAAAAAAGTGTTTTGTCATTACAACGTAGTGCATGTGTGAAAATTTTCTTGGCCCTCTGAAAGTATGTACAAGAATCAAATTAAGGATTAGACTTTAAAAATAGAATTGCGCTCTGAATAAAGATACCAGTTTTCATCCTGCGTCTTCAAGGGATAAGTCACATTTCAGTTACTTCTGAAAGCTCTTTTGTTTTGTATGAACATACATAGAAATGACACAGACAAGCTGCACATCTTAAGAGTTTAAAGGTGATGCTATGGTAAGCACAACAAGTAGTGAACAATTGGGCTAAATAAAAAACCGCATTTCTCTTTTTCTGTATCATTTTTCTTAAGTTTTATTATAAAATAAAAATATAGAAAAAGCAGAAGTTAGGAAACTAAAAGAAAAAAGTACAAAGAGAGGAATAAAGTGGTGATTCCCAAGTGTTTTCAGTGTAGAATAATTAAAAAACACCTCAATTTTTTGCTCTACATTTCACATTTCTAGCCATTTCTATAACAAAATCATTCTATTCATCAAAACCTAAAATCAAAGTTTCATTTCTTTCAGTTTTGAGCAAAAAGTCCAGAAAGAATTTCCAAGTAGAAACAAAACAAGATAAATTTTTCTCTTTAATTAAAACACCTTCATCATCTCTACTATCTCCATTACTTTTGTCATCCACTTTTCCATTGTGGGAATTAGTGTACCTTTCCACCTTTGTGCATATAAGATCCTCGCTATTGTCAACATATATAATAACCAAGTTCCAAATTTTCTTTCAAGTTCTTTGTCTATCAGACTTAAAAGGAAAACTTCTGGTTTCAATTTTGTATTTATTTTAACAACCTAAAGGCCCCGTTTCTCACAGATAATGATTTGGCAACTGATGTGTATTCTGAAAGTGTTCTACTGCCTGCCTCTCATCTTACTGCTAATTCATCTTGAGACGTGGTCAAGATGCAAATAGGCTCTTATATCACTCAGCAAGAAAGTCTGTTCTAGCAGGCTACTAACAAGAACGGTTGCTAAGAGCCATGTGCCGCCTGTGGGTTTCTCAACCCAGTCAGTACTAGGAACTGTGAATATGCAATAACTGTAAAGTAGTATACTTATTAAAAGTTTTAAGTAAACATCAATGTTTAATTTATGCTGTAAGGATAGCTTAATGCCAAAATTATTCTGGTTATTTAATAAAATATAGTGCTCTAGGATAAGCTCAGTAAGATGTCCTCTTGATCACAACATGCCTGTATATCATGATTAGACAACCTTCCCTGATAGCTTTACGCTATAGAGCTTCATACCTGCCTGGTCCTTGGCTAGAAATTCTGAAAATTGTAATCCCAGCCGTTTTGGATCATAGCAGTTTCGTGAAAAGTAAATGTGAGCGCTGGAAAATCCATGCCATGATTGCCATAGACACGCTGGGCAGAATGTATGCAGGAGCTAGTCCATTAGCTATGGTTGGTAGGACATACAGTATGTCACATGCTTAAAACCCTCTTTTCAATTCAACTAGGTGATTTAGTTGCAAAACGTTTCACGGCTATTTGAATTAGTCAATATATATTTAGCAGGGAAGGAAAAAATAAGCTGCTTTGTAGTCTTTGATAGCTTATTTTAAATTGTATTTAATTTCAGACAGAATAGAATAGAATAACAGAGTTGGAAGGGACCCCCTGATCAGGCAGAAAACCCTATACCATTTCACACAACTGGTTGTCCAATCTCTTTTTAAAAACTTCCAGTGTTGGAGCATTCACAATTTCTAGAGGCAAGTTGTTCCACTGATTAATTGTTCTGTCAGGAAAATTTTCCTTAGTTCTAGGTTGCTTCTGTCCTTGATTAGTTTCCATCCATTGTTTCTTGTCCTGCCCTCAGATGCTTTGGAGAATAGCTTGACTTCCTCTTCTTTGCGGCAACCCCTGAGAATATTGGAACACTGCTATTACCCCTAGCCCTTCTTTTCATTAAATCAGACATATATCCATTATTCCAGCACCCATTCTTTCTAAGTTTTAGATTCCAGTCCCCTAATCATCTGTTCCTCTTCTAATTTGATTTAATTTTGAACAGGATTGTATGTATACCATGCAAAGCTACATTCTTAGATTGTGTCCTGTTGCCAGTTGTTTCTCAGCAACCTATTTGAAATTTATAGAGCTGGCAAATGCATTGAAAATGAACCTGAGCCTCAGTCAACATTTACTTTGCAATAGTTACAGGACACCTATTGCCTTGAATTATATAACTGGGTGATCTTTTTGTGGAAACCAAGGTAACTCATATCATAGCATAATGGGACACCTCAGTTGATGACTATAATGGAGCCTGGCCATTCTGATCGCAAATCATGTTAATCACAAGTCATGTTGGTTGTAAATCTGGTTGGTCATGTGACCAACCTGATTTTGTCCTTTTCTGTGCTGGTCGTTAAGCAAACACTGTAGTTTTTAAGTGAACCAATGGCTCACCATGAGTGTAGTTTTGCCAAAAAACAGAAGTAAAGGCCAGCTTTCTGCAAAACCATCATAAAATGCAGTCACACGACTACAAGAAGCTGTGAAAGGCTGTAAATGTGGTCCAGTTGCCAAGTGCCAACTGGTCACATGTCGTGGTGGGGAGGGAAACTATTGGAACTTCAGATTTGGGCCGTAAGTAGCACCCCGGCAGGTCCATCATAATTTTAAATGGTCGTAAGTCAACCTGAAGACCTTTCATACATGTCATGTTTTTAGTGTTCAGAATACTTAGTAGTGAACATGCTAGTGGGGATTTCTGGCATGGAACGCACCCAGATTTGAAACAAATGCTCTCTTGCAGTAATAAAGTACCTCTCTTCATTCCCTCCCCCGTGCTTGATGTTAATGCCTTCTCATTTTTAAAAGCGAGAACACTTCATGTCTCTAGGCCTCATTACTTTTAAGTTACAAACAACAAAAAGCAGCAGGCTAGAAAGAAATAAGAATTAAGGATAATATAGCTTCACGTTCTTTCATTTCACATGCAGGAGAAATGCATGGATCTTCAATTTGGTACACTTCAAATGCATTGAGCTATAAAGAACTGAAGAAGCTTCTTAGAGGAGAAGCAAAATGGTTGCAAGGAAAAAGCCAAGAAAACCCAGTTGCCTTTTGAAAAGCACCTTTCGGACAGCTATGACCTGGATGATTGGGAATCTCCACAGACTTTGGGTTGTAAAGCTTTCCAGCCATCTTGATCAACGATCTGGCAAGTTGTCATCCAACGTGTCCAGACAGCATAGGCTTGGCAAATGTATGAAGAGATTCTTCAGAAGTTTCCCATACTACGTTGTTAGGGCACAGGACGTTGCACTAATTCAGTTCAGAGGTGCTTAGTATGCCTTTCAGTGGCCTGTGGTCCCGAGGACAAATAAATAGGTCATGCATTTGTCTTTTGTCTGAACAGCTTGATTATTTTGGCCAACAAACAGTATAACTGAAATTAAATACTTCAGAGAATTCCAGCTTAGTTTATAATTTCATAACTAGCTGCATTGTTCTCCCCGTATCCGTCTGTTCACTTGATAAATTAGCTGTGAATGCAAGGCTTGGAGAGCTTTTCTTGCATGTGCAATTAAGTGTTATTTAACAAAGATAATGCCAACTTCCAATCGGAATTTCTTCTTGAAGTTCAGAATTAAAGGGGTGTTGAAGGAAGCTTTGCATATCATTACATTTATTACCATGGCTAATGTAGTTCTGCTCAGTCTTGCTGAAACCAACAATTCATCTGTAATCAGTCAGTATTCCCAAACCTCATTTAGCTTAAAGAACAACAGCAGTAATAAGTTTTTATGGCCACTCAGATGTTTAATACTGCTTAATCAGTGTTATCTCTGACTCCCTTCAGCAGCATGGGTGGGAAGAGGGGATAGTAAAGTGAGCAGAGATATATTGTTGCACATAATTTCATGGGATGAAACTCTAGCCCACTTAAGCCATGGTTCAAATCCCTTAGGTATTGAATACACAGTGATGAAGTGCCCTGTTTCTCTCTTTTGCTTTCCCATCCTTTTAAATGGTTAAAGTCTAGCCTGTAAATAAATACTCTGCTTGGGAGAAACCACAAGCAATCATATTCTCTGATCAGAACTCCATAATAAAAAAAGTGTCTCCATGGCTCTGTTTACAGTGACTGCTTGAATCAGCAACATGTTCTGCGGTTAAGTTCTTTCTGAATTAATTTTTTTTTCTTTTAGCAATTGTTAAACCCAATCATATGCAAGCTTATTTGGAAATGATTCCGATTAGCTTCAGTAGGAAAACTTGCCTGACTCTTGTATAATTCCATGCACATTTATCCAGGAATACTCTGTTGAATATGGTGGGGTTTATTTCTGTTCAGGGGTTTGCAAAATTGTTCTTGTAAATCATCTTTTAATCAACTAAAGAAAGAAATGTTCAGGACAAGTCTTTCAGGTGTTCAGCTTCCATCATGACAGCAAAGCAAATAATCTAGGGAAATAATAAATCCATGCAAATGGAAGGCTTTCTTTAATTGCTTGCACCGTTAGCTCATTAAAGAGAGAAGACATTTGTACAGTACTGATTGGAAAGGGTTTCTATAATAACCTTGTGTTTGATGAAAGGAAGCTGCTACATGAACTTCATTTGGGAGTTTATTTTTAATTGTTCATTAAATTTCTACAATGCCCACCTCACCTAAGTGACTCTTGACAGTTTACAACTGCATAATAAAACCATATAGATACATGAATAAAAGCATAGGTTAAAAACAGTTTTAAAAAGTTAAAATTTGTAAGTACAATCAGGTTTCTTATTTCAGAGTTCTGTTTCCTTGTGGTTCCCATTCCCAGAAGCAGGAACCGTCATAGCATATGCAGTACAATTTTGTAAAAGATAAACAAATCACTTGCAAATTATTTGGGAAATACCTGTTTACTTATGGCAGACTGTTTTGTTGATGAGGAAATGGGAAGAGCCCATACATATTTTTATGAGACATTTTGCCTTCCCAACACAAAGACTGATGGCAAAGAGGTTTATTTTTGCAGACTTTTGTCAGCTTTTATAATCTGCCTGCATATCTTGGAAAACATAAGTTGTGTGGACATCAGCAAGTCATCTTCCTTAAGAGAGTTGCTCTGGAAGGTGTGCCTTTTGCATATCTTATTTTTTACAAGATTTAACTTGGTAGTGGAGTTTGTGACTGATAGCAGAAGGTGGCAGAAGTCAATATTTCTGGATAGGGTTTTATGAAGCTTTGAGGAGTTTTCAGTCAATGCTGACTATTCTGCGTGAGTGAGACCCAGTGGTGATGTCAGATGAAGTGATGGAAAAGCATCACTTTAAAAAGCAAGATAGTAAATAAAAATTGCAGACACCTTATTTCTGAAAGCCTTTCATACTATCTGTTGGTGGTGCAATGGCTCAGTGGCTAAGATACCAGGTTTGTCTCCTTTCCTCGAGTTCAAGACCTGAACATCATGCAACCATTTTCACTTAGCAGTTCAAAAGCATCAAATGCAAGTAGATAAATAGGTACCACTTAGGTACCAGTGCTCCGTGACATCATGCTGGTCGCACAACTGTGGAAGTGCCTTCAGGGAGTGGTGGCTCAACAGATTTGAAATGTAGATGAGCTCCACCCCCTATAGTTGGCAACAACTAGCAGAGTAAAATCTACAGGGACTCTTTTTCTTCCTTTCTTTCATACTATCCCAGTTTTTATAAGTTTTCATTCCTCAAAGATAAAAGTATTTACAATTAAATAAGGCCTTTGTTACTGGTGCTTATTTCTGTGTATTTAAGATCGGGTGGGAGGAGGAGAAGATGGAACGAATGAGGCCCCCAGGAAAAATTAAATAATGGCTCTTTTCTCAGTGTTCACATTAACAAAAACACCGAGAAAGTTTCAAATCCAAATATCAATTTCTTGATACTGTACTTACTTTAATTACAGATACTTCTCACTTAACAACTCTACTTAGCAATCAAAGTTATGACATAGCTCCCCAGAACTATGACCTGATTTCAAAGTTATGATGGTCAAATTGTCCACCACCACCACCACCACACCCCCAGTCTCATGGTAGCATTTTGGCAGCCAGCTTACATTTATGGTCATTTACAGCATGCTATGGTATGTGAGCACAATTTTTGATAGGTTTTGTCAATTTCTGGTGTTTTCTTCTGGTTTCTGGCAAAAATACGCATTGTGTGAAATGGTTCACTTAACAACTGCAACATTTGTTTAACAAACTCTGTGTTAGCCTAACAATTATGGTGTTCACTTAATGATGACTGCAAAAAAATTGGATGTAATCACATTTAATGAATGAGATGATTCAACATAGTATGATAGACTTGCGCAAATCGTAAATCACTGAACCAGTAGTTAAACCAGTTGGATCCCACCCCTGCCTATATCCACATTTAATTTCTCATCATAGGGCAGAATTTTCTTTGCTGAAGTAGTATCATTCTGATGATAATGATTGAAACATGAGAATTTCATAGTTTCCTCAATGTACTCAATTTGTTTATGTGTGCATGTAATCGGTGGCCTTATCACAGCCCTTCATGATCCTGGAATTATGCAGGACTAGCAATGAGATTGAGTGATTGCTCATAAGCTTTCCATGCAGAAAATGTCAGATTTAGACCTTGATATCAAGTTATGAAATCCAGGACAGCAACTGATGCGTAGCATGGACAGTACTAAGCTAAATGAACTCTGCGGATGATTAAGAGACTAGAAATGTAAGTCCATAAAAGAGAAATTATGGAAACCGAGTGTGTTTAGCCTTGAGGAGAATGAGAAAGGATATGATAGACTCTTAAAATTCCTGAAGGGATGTCAGGAGGAGGCCAAGAGACATTCTGTGCTGACTGAGAATTTAAGATATATTATACCAGTCTTGAGTGACATGAAGCCACATGTGGGTTAGATATTAACAAAAGCTTTTTAAAGGTAGTTCCAATCTTCAGCTACTCAAATAGATAATAGGAAGGACATGCAATTTATATCCTCTGCAGTTTACTTTAACTTTTCAATCTTCTTCCAGTTTCCATTTGATGAAATTTTGAATGCTTCTATGCACTTTATGCAGGTCTTTGCATAATGTGTTGAGCTGGTTTATTTCTGGTATGTTCGAGAATGGCACAGAATAGAGGAAGTAAAATGACAATTTCTTCTTGTTTGCTCTCTATTTCCAAATGTCCAAAGTTGCTGAGATATGTCTGTATAAGGTGGCTCTTAAACTATTAAGAGATAACATACTGTTATCTCAATAAAAGAGGGCTGTACACTTTGCAAACAGTGTTATCACTTAGTCATACCACTTCATTTGATCGTAAGCTTCATAGGCTTTTCTCCTTTTGAGGTATACTATGTAGAAAGTGAAGAATAAATGTAATTCAGTTTTTTAAAATACTTGGAATCTGCAGATTTTTGTCTGCAAATTAAAAAAAACCATATTGCTAATTACTAATGTGACATGTTTATACAATATGATTAGTATTGCATTTAATCAATTATCAGCAACATTGCTAATTCCAAGAATAAATACCAGCCCAGATTATATTTATTTTCCATACTACTGCTTGTTTGGGAACTTTATTAAGATGTATTTAGAGTACATTATTTTCCTTTTTTTTTTCTGCACATGCCTACTCAGAAATACACTAGATTAAACCTGATGAGGGTTTGGTCTCAGATGAATGTGAAATAGTCTATTGGAAACTTTTGCATCTTTGAAAAGGTCATTTTTCTTACCTTATGGAAAGAGAACTACAGCTCTTTGGAAAACACCACCAGTGGCCTCTTGAACCCTGTCCCAAAGGCCCCATGATGTGTTTGTCTGACGGTGGAAGTTTCCCAAACAAAGGCAGAGAATCTGCTGTTGGGCTCACATCTTCCTGCCAGCTTCTGCTACTGGCAAATTCAAAGTTCTGGAATCCTAGTCTCAAAAAGGCCTCAAGGGATTGTGTCAGTAGCAGAGCAGCAGATCTCACTGATCTTACTCCTCTCCATTTTTGTTCATTGGTAAATATAAGTCCACCATTTGGCTGAAACAATCTTGGGGCTGCAAGAGGAGAACCCTGGGAAATAGTTTTATTAAGAATAATTTTATTAAAAGTTTCAGATAGAAAAAGAAAAAAAGATAGTGGAAACAGTATAAGAAAGCGAGGAGGGAAGGGAGGGAGGAAAGAAAGAGAAAGAAAAAAGGAAAAGAAAGGAAAGAGAAAGAAAGGAACCCCACCCATTCCCCTCTTTGGGAAAGGTTTTTGTGACCTTTTTCCTGCCTCACTTCACTTACCTGCCGATTGCTGGTGTGTCCTTCAGCACTGCAGTTGTTGGTCAACTGATTGCTTTTTCAGTAGCTTACATTTTAACCTGGAGATAAAATCCAGATCTTCTGATTGTTGAAACATAAAGAAAAGAGGCAACTCCCAAAACCTGTGTCGAACCAGTTGCTGTGACAAATTTGCTGACAGTGTTAAGCATCTACCATTAAATGACAGTCATCTCACAATGCTTCTTTTTTGTTCTCTTTTAGGTATTTTACTTTTACTGAGAACTGGACAGAGCAACTTACCTTAGAATTTCAAGATGGACTTGGCAAATCTCTCATTTGAACTGTTGTATGTGTATGCATGATGATCTGTGAATGTGATGTATAAATAAAGTAAATAATTGTGGGATAATGTTGTAAGAAAGATGCATAATTATTAATCAAATCACATTCTGGCTTGGTGCACATTTTTCCAGAATAAAATCTGAACTTTTATTTTTTCTGATTTAATGTTTAACATTGTGCTTTTCAGTTCTTTTAACTTAGAGTAACCATGAAATACCTATCCCTTAGGTTCAAATGTCCTTATGGCAACCTTATAATATGCCTGTTACTCAAAACTTGTTTATTGAATATAAATACAGGCAGGTTGGATCTGATGCTGATGCAGCAAGATGTAGGACTGAGCACTAGAGCAGAGAAGATAAAAAAACAGAATCATCTTCAGGATGGAACAAGATATTTACCTGTTGGTTCTGCAACAATTGTTGCATGTTAAATATGTCTCTTTTTTTGTTAGTACAGATAGTTTTTGACTTACATCCATTCATTTAGTGACCTTTTAAAGTTACAGCAGTACTGAAAAAAAGTTACTTACAACTCAAACTCACATTTATGACAGTTGAGGAAGGGGATGGGAATTTTAATGCATTACGGATTTTTAATTGTGATTATTGGGTTTCATGTTTAATTTCTTTTTAATTGTATATTTGTATTGTTTTTATTATTGTATGCCGCCCCGAGTCCTTTGGGAGATGGGGCGGCATAGAAATCCAATAAATAAATAAATAAAATAAATAATTCCCACAGCCATGTGATCAAAATTTGGATGCTTGGCAAACAGTATTATGGATGATTGTTGCAATATCCTGGGATCATCATTTGTGACCTGTTCAGTTGGCTTTGAACAACCAAAGTCAACTGAGAAGATGGATTTGCTTAATGATTACATAATTAAGAACTGCAGTAATTCATTTAATAGCCATGGCAAAACTGCAATTATAAAATTGGGTGCAACTCACTTTACTTAGCAATGGAAATACTGGTTGTAATTGTGCTCATAAGTTGAGGATTATCTGTAATTAAAGGCTGCTTTTATCATTCAGGATTTTTCAGCCAACCCTGGCCAAACTTTGTTTATTCTCTACTATATTTCATTCAAGTCTTTCATACTTTGGAAACAGCTTGTCAAAGATAAGCTGCCGTGATCTTTGTGATAGCAGTAATCAAAACTGACCCAAAGAACACCAATAGCAAGAGAAGACAATACACATAAACATAGCCATGCAAATATTACATTTGTGAAAAATATGATAGGATGACAGCATATCTAAGGGTCTAGTGAACAGCATCTTGAAGGTGTATAGAGAGAGGAATTCTGGGGCCATCCTGAAAAGGCATTGTTAGAAAGATAGAAATTTACAAAATATACCGCTGAACTAGGTTACTTACCTAATTAAGGTGCACTTGAGATTTGCTTCAGAGCAATTGGGAATTTATGACTGGATTACACCCCACCCAACTATCACTTACCACTGAACACTGACTAGCTCTGCCAGGGAGACAGGATGGGGAAAGGTCATTGTTAACAGCTTGCAGTCCATATTTTCTCCTCTTTTTTAAGATACAAACTTCCAAGGTGGTCAGCATGTATACTTTGTGGTTTTCATCTACAATCATAATTATAGATTACCGGTAATTAAAGAAATATACTAGAAGTTGTGATCTCTCACACGCCATGATTATTGTTAAACATGTATTTAGAGCAGAATTTTAGCTCTTTGTTAGATCCTGCTATTACAAAGTATACTTAACTTATTGCTGTGTGATTGTAGAAGCTGCATTTCCTTGGCTTGTAATAGCCCTGGATCTTGGGCTGGGTGGATCCCAACTTTAAATTATCTGGTGATGAAATAACCTATTCATTTTGTGCTCCTGTGAGTCATCTAGTTAGTTAATGAGGCCTTGAATAGAGAGATTTTGCTTCTGTCAAGTGGGATCAAGATGCAGTCACATGTCTGTTCAGGTCTCCATTTGCAGATAACAATCCATGAACAGCAATATAAAGTACATTTGTAAAAAAAATGCTGCAGCTCATCTGAACTTTCTTCTGTTAGAAATGATGCAGTCTTGGGGCCCCACCCTTAACCCACATAACTTGAAACTCTAAAGTTAATCTAGTTACTTTTGTAATAAAGAATTGAAAATATATGGCCTGGAGTACTTTTTTTTTAAATCCAGTATCATAAAAGGATTTATGCCTTGTTTGAACTCGGCTCCTAAAGCAATGTCTTATAAGTCATTTCCAGAAATGAATAATGGAGATGACATATTGTTAATTGCCTTGGTAGCCAACAGATTTTTATGAATTCCAAAATAGGCTACTGAACAAAGCTAAATTAAAAAAAAACTTGGAGGCATCAGCTTGATTTAGAGACCTTCAAGGTTTGCAAAAATGCAACAATGAAAAATGACTATTGTTAAGAGTAACCATAATCTCGTCTCACTCCATGCCAATCAGAAAAACAGCCAGAATAATATTAAATGTACATTATAAAATGCTGGCTACAACGACAGAATGAATGGACAAAAATACAAGTTGTATTTTTGTCAGCCATTATGGTACCTGATGGATGTGAAGGGTGCTCAGAATCACTTGACTGGACCACTCTGTAAAGCTTATAAGTAAATAAGCATACCTTATTAAATATTTTTTATCAAATATATAAAGCCACCCATCCACATGAAGTGACTGGTGACCAAGAACAATAAAGTCATCATTTTTTCCAAATTAATTTGTTTGTATTACATTAAGTGTGGCAGTTTCTGCTTGCTGATCATTGCCTTAAGGGAGCAGTCAATCTTGATACAGCCAAGAGCTGGTTTGTTGTTCTTTTTGCATTCCATATTGTTTGTAATAATTATCTCCAAATCCATAATTCAAAGACATTATTCTCTGGCTCTTTGTCAATGTCCAGCTTTTACAACCATATGATTAAAAAAACCATTCTGATATTTGTTGAAAATGAAATGTTTGTGATATTGCGATCAGTTTATTGCCTTCCTTCCTGGGTTTAATATGTCCAGAAAACTGCCCATCTTTATCTGTTCTGCTGAAAAAAATAAAACTTCCTGCTGATGTCAGAGGCTTTGTATGGTCAGTAAAACAAAAACAAAGCTCCTTCATGTATTTCTCTTGCCTCTTTGTTATCCATCTTATGTTAAATTCGCAATCCTATGTATCTGTCTTTTCTAGAATCTTCCCATTAATTGACACTTCTCTTATGATGATGGATTATGCACGACAAATTAAATCATTAATTTTGTTGGATTAGGAATTAGTATAACAGTTCAATAATTTCTACATTTTCTTGCATCTATTATAGTCAATGCAGACACAATATTTTGAAATCCCTAGGCCATATTGCTTAATATTTCTCAGAATTTTAACTGTCTCCTCTGCTGCAGGTTTAAAACATTTTATCTGTGCCTGGCGCTTCCCTAATTAATTGCTTGTCTATTGCTTCTTGCTGTAGAAAAATCAATTTCTGAGTAATAATTTCTCAGTGCTAATCTGCTTTTTACGCAGAAACAAACCCCATTTCTAAAGAGGTTAGCTAGCTTTTCCATTTTCTTCTAATCTCACTTCTTTCCTTATTCTTCTTGAGTATGATTGTTTTACAGTGTTTGTAAATTTTCTTGTGATTTTTCTGATCTTTAAACCATTGGAGTTTTCTTATTCCTCTTTTTTAACATCTTTGAGATACCATTCCTTCGTTGCCATTGACAGCATTGTGTTCTGTCACCAAGTATACCTATGGTGCAAAGCTTTCTATCTTCCATCTTTCCCTTTTTCCTAATGTAACTCCTATGCTCTGGCAGGGTCCGCTTATCTTATTATAATCTTCCATCTTTCCCTGACCATCCTATAACTTGTTCTGAAAGCCACTTGGATCTTTTCCTCTTTGAAATTTGAAATGTTCTGGATGTATTTGGTTGGCAAACTTATTCGATTCAATTTTCTAATGTTTCACAAACTATACTCTGGATTGCAATTCTCCATTCTCCATTTCTTTTATGTAGTTGACTTGATTTCAGGGTTGACTATCTAGTGATGCTTGATTAAATCAGATGCTAGCAATAAACAAATAAGCATCATTAGAAATGCAATTTGTTTTTTATGTTTACTCAATTCAAAGAGTAAAAGTGATTCCAGAATGTTCTTTTCTCTAACTTATGGACTGCAGTTATTTTTTAAGGGGGTATTATGCCCTTCTTGTTGCAGATTTCTGTGTTTTTTTCCCACCGAATTCCCTCCAATCAAGATTTTTCATTGTTATCTATCAAGGTGATATAATTGCTATAGTGGTTTGTCATTGTCTCCTTTCCAAGTTTGATTTTGGAATGCCTTTTCCTATAAGGACTGACTTCTCTTAACAGTTGTAAAGGCCTACCTGCTCTCAACCTCATTGTAGATTAATCTTAACTTCCTTTTTGAAGGCAAAGGTTGTCCTGCTGGAATTCACATTCTCACCAGCATTACTCAACGTCATTGGGACTACTTAGTTCTCTCATTACATCAAGGTGATGAGAGGTGGGGGGAGTCAGATTATAATATCATCATTCTTATAAAGAATAATGAGTAGTCAATAGGCTGGAGATAACTCCTTTAAGAGAGAGGCATACAAATTCTCACAGTCCTGTTTAAGACATTTGTGACTATCTGCTGTTCATTCCAAGATGCTGGCATGATGTAATATTCCAGTTCATATCAGTGATCCCACCTAATTTTGCAGAGTCAAGTGCCTATAATTAAGCATGCTGTCAGAATTTGTGGCATTCAAAATTGACTAGCTGTTCTCTGTCAGACCTTATGGTTTTGAGCTGTCTTTGACCATTTGGCTAATAATTCTTAGAAGTGAAGTCTCGGTACATCCAGACAATGTTGGATTGTGGAGGGCTGCACTAGATAAAGGTGGCCTAAAGTTCAGTCCTAATGAGAAAAGCTGATGCAACTATTACCTGATTCAGTTTGTGAGAGGAATCATTGGTATACATGAATACATACTCTGGAATGCTCATGAAACCACTATCATAACCATTTCCTACAAGTAAGAAATATTCAAGTAAGATTTCTTAAAAGCAAGAGATACAGTGAGTGAGTGTGAAAGTTTTTATCAGTGGAGAAATCTAAACAGTCTTTTATAACTTGCTCCTGCTCCGGCTTGCTCCTGATCTCCGTACCTTCCGCCACGAGTTAAAAACCTGGCTGTTTTTACAATCTGGGCTATGCTGACTCCTTGGGTTTTCTTGATTTTAATTTTGGGGGTTTTAATGTTAATTCGGCTTAGTTTGTTTAATATGGTTTTTAGGTAATTTATTGTTGTATTTCCTTTTAATCTGTGAGCCGCCCCGAGTCCTTTGGGAGAGGGGGCGGCATATAAGTCGAATTAATAATAAATAAATAACTTGAAAGCAAATACAGCCACATCAAAACAGTCTCTTGGAGGTTTGTAGTGAGTGTTATTTAAGAGACTCAAACTTCATTGCAAATGATCTGAAAAGTTTCACAAAATCCCTGCTCCTGGTCATAACTTTGTTTTGATCCTCATACATCATTATGAGAGGAGAGCTTTTTTCCTAATAACAATATAGTATACTGAACATATACTGGGTTTTTTTTAGAAGAGGTAAATCCTAGATAATGAATATTGTAATTTTGTCTAATACCATAATAGACCTACAAGTTGTTTATATCATCATCACCACCGTTATCATTAGAAACCAGCAGTTCCAAATATTAAAAATCAAAATCCTTGCTTGATGCCTTTATAAACTGGAAATGTGTCTGAAAGCATATCTTTCACTTTGGATGTAGAAACTGCATATAAAACCCATGATCTAGTTTATATCTTCTTCAGCAAATCCAAACCTAGATAGATTACTAAAGAAAGATATTGTCTATACAATTTGTGGAATTTTTTTAAAGCATCTGGTGATAAAAATGTGGCTTGGGCTCCTTTTATATTTGCTCAAACAGATCACCAAGTCAAATATTGTCTGATCCCTGGCTGTTTTTAACAAAACCAAACTTGATCATTCTTGACCACCAAAAAACACCTTTTGCAATCTATTTACTAAAAGAATTGTTAGGATTTTGATATTGATCAGATAGAGTCATAATTGGAAAATAAAGTTTTGATTTTGATATAATTGTAATAGCTTCATTAAATGATAATAGTATTTTGGAAAAAGGTATTTTATGTAAACCTAAAGTTTACATAAGAACAAATGTCTCAAAAATTATACAGTAACTTTCTGTAGGACATCCATCAATTCTTCATGCTTTATCATTACAATACTCAAAATTAAAATAGTATTTTTAAAAATTTCATCAAAGTAAAGGAAGTATTAGTATTTGCTGGAAAAAAATCTAATTGTAAGTAATAAGTTTCGGTAACAATAACCAAAAAACAAAAAAAGCCTATATTCTGT
Source organism: Naja naja (assembly GCA_009733165.1). NCBI lineage: Eukaryota > Metazoa > Chordata > Lepidosauria > Squamata > Elapidae > Naja > Naja naja. The sequence continues at coordinate 159,267,754 of CM019151.1, forward strand.
TCTTCATGAGATTCATTCACAGATTGACTACTGTATGTAGATATCAATAAAAAAAATTAAAAGGAAGATTTATATGTTTCCTCATCATTAATATTTGTAGTAATATTTTCATTTTTTTTCTTCTTTAACCAAGACTCATTTAGTCTCCTGTTTCCCTCTATTTTACACAAATGGTTTATAGCAAATTCAAATCTTTGCAATAAGATACTGAGAACATAAGCAGCACCCTGCTGGATTGACTCCGTGGCCCATCTAATCCAATAGTCTTTTCTCACAGCCCACCAACTGCACAAAGGAAGCCCAGTAATTTCCCAGCTGATGGCCTTCAGAACAGGCACACTGCCATCAAGACTAATATTTATTGATCCCTAAGACTTCCTTGAATTGGTCCAATTGTTCTTTGAGGCCAACCAAGCCAGCACCACATCTTATGGTGGCAAATTCCAAAGTTATGTATGTGCTAGCTAGCTATGCTTTTCCTGCAGTGCATCATTATTTCATCAACTATAGCCTCCCCTTCCAAGAATATCTTCATAGAATGATATGGTGATATATAAATTTAATAAATAAACAGTATATGCAGGCCTTGGCCACCAACGGTTGCCTTTTCTAATTTAGATCAATTCCTTATTCAATACAGGAGCTGCAGTTTACGATACCCTACAAACATCTTTCAACCTGCTTCGTAGGAATGCACAAAATCATAGAATAAATCAACCAAATAACAGGCTGTTCTAACCCAGTGTGTTTTGGAAGAACTATAACTTTAATCAGTCCTTTGCATCAGCGCCTTTTAAACTTGACCTACTTCCAGAGAATCTAGAATTGTATTGGCATGGCCCATTTGGGACTAAAAAAAATCCATGACAGTATGTTTAGCACATCCTTACTGTTTTGTTGGTAAATACACACCTCCAATGAAAAAAAAACATTATTTCCTGAAGCCGTTTTTCCTATTGCTCAACTGCACTCTCCATTGAGGCCTTGAATATTGTAAATTAAATTATTAGTAGACATGACCATGACCTCCAGGGCTCTTAATAGTTTATAGTGGCTAAATATATGGCAAATTGAGCCCTCCATATCTTTCCATTTCAGGGTAAAAAAGGCAGTGTATGATCAATATAATCCTGCTATTAATAAACTTTTTAGAAGTCTGTCTCCCAAATCAAAGAGATTTCATTATGGAATATTTGTTTCTTGCTTGAACCTTTTAACTTATGAACAGTTTCCTCTGGCTCCATCTTTAGTCTTTTCTTCCCACTGAAGTTTTTTATTCAAAAACTTTTATAAAGTTAGTTTATCCAAAAAAGTTTATTCAGGTGTTTTGTTCCTTGGTCAAAGAGCAAATGAAGGAGAATAGATCTACATTATTTTCTTCAGTAGGTAAGTTCTCTTGATCCAAAGAGCATTCACTTGGCTGCTCATTATTGAAAGTGGTTCACTGTGTGGGGAAAATGTTCTTTATTAAGGAGAAAGATTTCTTTGAGACCCTGTTGGAGCATTGCTAACTTCATTATCTAGTGAAACACGCTGGGATTGATTTTAACTTCCACTCCAGTGAAAGTCAGTGAGAACCTGAGTGAGATTAATTGAGCTAAACCTATCTAAACCTGTGGTGGGTAAATTATGGGAAACCTTCTCATAGCTAGCAGTAACCCTCACTGTTACATCTTAAAGTTGTAACACAAAACATAGTCTATAGTTTACAGGTGAGAACAGGAATTGAGTGCTGGCAGATAGTATTTCAGATTATTACAGAGGGTGTATTTTCATAGCAAAGCAAGCCATTCCAATTTCAAAAAATCAAGTCATGTTGCTCTGGCGTTTCTTAATCTGAAAATTTTTCATTACTGAAACATTTTGCCTATATATAGACTGGGAATAAGGATTATAACTATTGGCTAATAAGATTATGCATATATTGTCTCCAATATCATTCAATAAAATGTTTATAATATGTATTCATATGCAACTGTACACAATGCTGGCCTAGAAACCAGGAGATTAAGCCTCCCTTAGGCATGAAAGATGGCTGGGTGATTTTGGGCCAGTCACTCTCAGCCCAATCACATCTGAGGATGGTTGTTGGGAAAATAGGAGTATTAGGTATGTGTGCCATTTTGAGTTGACCCAAAATACATTTTAAAAGGTGTGTAAAATTATTATTAGTCACTCATTCAGCCATACATTTTGACTGGATTTTATATATTGTCCACCTATCAAGTTCTTTCTAAGGATAGGCAGATGTTGTTGAATAATATTACAGGTATTGCCGCAGACTGTAAATATTGTTATTCATGTTAGTGGAACACATAATGCATATAATTCTCCAGCAAAACTATTGGCTATTACTATACTGTACTAAGCTACTAAGTCATGTTTATTTTAACTATGGTTTATTGAATAAGGCATCTGTCAAGCAATTTAAAAAAAAAGATGCCAAGATACCGATGATATTCATTTGTATCTGGCTTTCCTACCTTCCAAAACCTTTGTGTTACAGCCTAATGCAATATATAAACATAAAAGTATGCTGTGTATGCAGTTACATGTATTCCATCCACCTATCTTTCCAACTCACAGAATTTGCAGATTTCATTGCTTTTCAAAAACCTGCTTGATCAGATGCATCAAGAAACCAGAACTAATATGCTATCATGGAAATCAATTGTGCTATTGTAATTCTTCAGATACAACAATCACTAATAACTCACATCATTTAATAATGTCAAGGTAGACAGTTCATGAATCAGTAACTGATTAAAGATTAAACAAATAGCTATTAAAAAACAATGGAAGATAGATTCATTGTTCAAGAGCTTGACTGGGACTGCTTCTTCTTCATGAAGCATATAATGTGAAGAATGAGAAGTAAGCTGACCAAGTTAACTATTGTCACCAATAATAAAGAAGACAAAGAACACAAAGAGAACTGTGCTGGATTGACCATGCATGGTAGCAGGGGAAATTCCCTTTTGAATTATTGTTTCACGCCTTCCAATTCAAAGACATCATCCTGCATCAAAACAACCTTAGACTAGAAGTGAGTCAGTTACATGATTAGTGTTAGTTATTCATGTCATCTTTCTTCCATTGATTCCCCGCCCCCCAATACCAGGCTGTTCCAATGCATTGAACTGAACATTACTGATGGCTCAAAGGTAATCCTTGAGCTTTCTGATAGAGTCAACTATGCAGAGGTTTTTTTCACATTGAAAATATGGATCCTGAGAAGGGACATGGTGACTCAGAGGCTTAATGATGCTGGGACTGCTGGCCAGAAATGGTCTGCACTCAGGTGGTTCAAGCCCTGCTCCATGAGACAGAGTAAGTTCCCATTGTTCGATCCCTAGCTCCTATTCACCCAGCAGTTCAAAAGTATGCTATATTGTAAGTAGATTAATAAGTACAACTTCGGTGGGGAAAACCTAACAGTGATCATGCATGCGGAGAGCAGAAGCCAGGACCAGGGCTGGATGGATGCAAGGCATCATAACACGAGGCGAGGTGAGACCGGAAGTGGAACTCGGAACAGCCAGCAACTGAAGTGTGGCTAGTTAGCTGGTGTAAAGCTAGTTCGGTCCCCCCACCCCACCCCCAGTGCACCAAGGGTAGGCATATAAGCTCTGAACAGCATGAACCATTCTAGGCTGTCAGGACTGCATTGTACATCTAGCATGTGTAATTTCCCTGACATTGTAGGCAATACGCTAAATAATAAATATGGATTCTGAAAGTTCTCCTAAACAGAGAAGCTTTTCAATAGAGAACTGAGTTCTGTATATCGGGCTATTATTTCACATCAGCTGCTGCTACCTTAATTAAATTCAGTTAAACACAGCCAATGGGACATGAGAGAAATATATAAAGATGTCTTTTTGCCTTCACAGAATTCTGGTTTGGAAAAAAATGGTTTCCTTTTCAACTAGCTCCTTTTGGAGACCAGATTTGAGTTAAAAGCAAAAATGTTCTCCTTCTAAGACTAGGGAAGACCTGCTCTTTTGTTCATACTTCCGAATTTTTAAAAACAGCTCCATTGGATCACATACCACAAAGTCAATCTAAAAGGCTAAATCATCAGTTCAGCAGGCAATGAAGCACTCAGGCATTTCAAACTGTCTATATTCATTTTAAATTGCTTCAAATAAATGCTTGAATTGCCAGGAGAGTGATACTTTTTTTTCCCTTTGGTGTATGCTTAACCATTTTCTTCGGCATATCAAATTGGTGAGATTAACAGTGTAACTAACAGGTCGTGATCCATATGGCTTCCACCACCACCTCAGTAATTGCATCCTTCCAAATGAATCTTAGCAACCAGGCCACAAATCAAAAATCAAACCTAATTATTGGCCCATTCCATTCCTCTGAAGTGTATTTCACCACTGTATATAACATTTCCCCCAGTATAGTTGATGCTTTTTATTTGCTCTAATAAAAAAAATTCTAAGCCATCATTTGATTAAGAGTAGTTTATTGAATAAATCACAAATGTCTAGGATTGATTGATCGATTGATTTAATTATTTACTATTTTTAGGTTGATCTATTTCCAGAAGCTCTGAGTGGAGTATAGTATTAATACTATGTTTAAATAATACAGCTAATAACCTGTCAGTCCAATGTGCCACCATTTGGGTTAGCATGGTCCTACTCATCCCCAAATGCCATTCTGAGGAGGCAAGTTGTTATGGATTTCTGAAAGTTTTAAGGAGGAGGTGGTCTGGATATCTAGGGGTAAGGTGTCCCAAAGGAAGTGACCATCATGTCAAAGACTTATTTATTTATTTATTTATTTATTTATTTATTTATTTAATTCATATTTATATGCCGCCCTTCTCCGGAGACTCAGGGTGGCTTACAATGTTTGGAGCACAACCCAATGTGCTCAGCAATAGCCTTCATTCCATTGTATATGCCTGCTTATTATTAAGCAGCATTTTTACAAAGTCAGCTTATTGCCCCCAACAATCTTGGGTCCTCAATTTACCTACCCTGAGAGGATGGAAGGCTGAGTCAACCTTGAGCCTGGTGGGATTCGAGCCTGCACTAATTGCAGGCAGCTGGAACTAAGTGCTAGGCATTTAATAGCCTGCACCACCAAGGCTCCTTATGTCCAGTATCCCTAAAGAGGACATTTCTTTAGCACTGAGACCTTCAGCAATCCCTCTCTCCCAGTTCTTACTACATTCAATAAATGTAGTAAAGCAATCATAAAGTTACCCAAGCCCCGAACCATATAGAGTTTTACAAGTAATAACTAGCACCCTGAATTGCACTTGGAAGAAGGCAGGTGCAGCTTCTGTTGTTGTTGCAGAAGCAAACCTTGGTACTCTCATGTCTACTAAGGCTGCTGCATATTGTGGATAAGATGGTCTTCAGGGCAGCCTACATAGAACACACTTCCATAATCCAACCACGAGGAAATAAGGGCATGAATGACTGTGAATAAACCTATTGATCCAGGAAAAGCTGCAACTGGTGGCCCTCTAGGCCTAGAAGAGACCTCAGATAGTAGTCCAATTCAGTCTAGGAATGTGTTACCTCATTGAAAGTAAAACTATCTCTGGATTCAGATGGTTTTCGTATCTATAGCTACTATGTCATGATAAGAATCAGTCTAAACCTGTTTTTCCTCATCCAGATCCTAACACTTGGCAAGTACCAAGTCAAAATTTCATTGCATTTCTTCTAGCTTGGGGCAAAGTTATATGCCTGGGTATTTTCAGCATATTGATGGTATGCCATCCCATGCCAATAGGTGAGATTTCATGCAGGTATGAAACCATAAGGTGATTGAACCCTGAGATATCTTATAATGGATTGCACAAAGATTTGGCCTTTCCCCACTTATCATCACAAATTGAAACTAGCCTCTTAGGAAGGAAAAGTAGTAGTGTGTTTTTCAATAGGTGTAGGGAGTCCAAAATGATACCATGGTTAATGGTGTTGAAAACAATGATATCTTGAGAGAACCGGGATAATCGTACTCCCTGTACCTTGTTCCTATCAAAGATTATCAATAAGAATGATCAATGAATTTGATTTCACCATAAGCTTGAATCCTTATTGAAAATAACCCAATTAATTTGCTTCAACTAGGGCTCTTCATAATTATAATACAACAGCCTTTCTTTTTTAAAAAGGAAGATTGGTAGATAGTTCTCTAAAATTGTTGGATTGAGTTCACAAAACATATTAGGATGTAATCCAGGTTTGCAATTAGGGAAACTAGGTGTCTCCCAACTTGCAAACAAAACCCAGCAAACTATTGCAGCTTAATTTTGATCCATACACTAAGTATGCAGTTGGCTTATTTCAGCTTTATGACCCCATAATGCTGTCATTTGCCAGTCATGCTTATATACTTGAATTGTTTCAATGACCATTATCATTTTAAGAGTTTTGAATAAAAGTGTGACTTTTCTGATCTCTCATATGATAATATACTCCTATTTTGTCCTTGGCTTTATTTGTGTTATATTATAATTTACCGTCCTGGAGGACACGTAACTCAACGTGATGCACTGAGTCAGAAAATATGTTGCAGCTTTGCAGGTTCACCTTTCTAGTAGCTGGGGAGCAAGGTCGCCTGCTCCAGGGATAAATGGTGGTGCCCGCTTTTATTTCAAGCTTTCTTAGCCATGCTAAGAGAGGGGGATTACTCCAATTCCTGCCCCTGGAAGAAAAGAAATGAGCTTTTGGTACTGCTAAATTAAAGAAATCAGGACCTTTATTCCTGTCCATTCTGAGATAAGCATTGGGTCTCTCTCCCTCTCTCTCTCTCTCTCTCTCTCTCTCTCTCTCTCTCTCTCCTCCTCTCCCTCTCTCTCTCTCTCTCTCTCTCTCTGTGTGTGTGGAAGAGGTCTTAGCTTTAGCCAAATGGAAAGCACATCAATTGAATGCAGGATCCCAGGTGCAACTTACAGCCTCTTCAAGTAAGGGCTAGAAAATTCCTGCCTAAAATGCAGGGTTGCTGCTACCAGTCAGGGCAACATTATGAACTGGATGGACTAATGGTTGATTTGGAACAAAACAATTGTTATGTTACTGCAGAACACAAAAGGAAGACAGTTGATTCCCTTCAGTGCTATGATTCTGTCATATGATACATACCATATTTTATTACTTTTTGCTTTAGGCAATTGCTTGTGCAACAACAGTGACTCACATCCCTTCCACTTCAGCAATCTTCCTCCCTCTTTAGAACTGTGTTTTAAGAGGGCAAAATACACAAATACTTATTGTAGTGTTTATCCTATCATAAGCTTGGATTTTTTTTTCTCTCTCTCCCTCCCTCCCTCCCTCCCTCCCTTTCTCCTTTTTTTATTTTTATACTTCAGGAAAAGAATTTGGCAATAAAAGTCTGCATTGGACTTTTTGATGGGTGCCAGCTGCTATGCAAATATTAAGTTACACTTTGTTTTTCACCACCAATATTTTTCTGGTTGGTCACTGTCCTTTATTTTAGCATCAGAATGCCTGAAGATGAAAACAAAGAATAACCACATCGAAATCCAAGAATTCAAATTTCAAACACATCCTCACCACAAGAGCTGATAACAGTGGGGCAGACATGCTTCAAAGGCAGCAGAATGTCCTTTGTTAGAGATTTTGAAGAGATTGGTCTGTGGGCCCTTAGCAATATTACACCAATGGATCGCCTTGGTAAGGGTGGACTGGATGACCCTTGATTTAATTTCAGATCAATGGTTTGGATGATGTTTGTGGTATAATTCTGTGGTAACCAAAATATCAATGTCACCTGAGCACAGAACTGTATTGACATCAGCCAGCAGAAAACATTTCCACAGTCAGTGTGTTTATTTCTCAAAAGCAATTTGAAAATGACCTTGAATTGTTTTCACTGCCACCAAAGCTTTATATGATGAGAACAAGGAGAAAAAATTATTTCTTGCCCCAAGTTGCTACAGAGCTTCACTCCCTCTCAAAATTTTTCTATCCTTCTTCACACAACAGTGGAAGGAACTTTTTCAAAAAACATCATCGTGCTTGTCAACCATGAAATGTGAGGAAGAAAAGGGAGAAATAGAGAGAAAAAAACCCCAATTTATTCTGCTTTTGCTTAGCTACTGTCTGAAGGGGAGTTGTGAAGCTGCCAAGACAGCATTCCCTTTATAGGACCTGTTAAGGCCAATAAACCCCAGGAAGATGTGTAACACAAGTGGGGATACAGACTGTCCCCAAATACCACTGGTGGGAGGGAAATCACACTTAAACAGGACCAAAAACCAAAATAGAAAGGAAGTTCATTCTTTATATTTACTGTACTTGCCAAACATACAAATCAAGATACTAATATTTTAGAATGATTGTTTTTTACGAAAGTTTGTAGGTATTTGTGTGTGAGAAAGACAAATGGACAGACAGAATTTCCCACAATTGGAGCAACATACCTTAGGAGTTTTCCTTCCTCTGGTATGGGAAAACGTATCAGGGACCATGGGGCAAAGAGCTGTTTAAATTGGCAGCTCAGGATGAGAATGGCAAAAATTGCAGTGAACTCTGCCCATTTGGTTGTTGATAGCCTGCCTGTTTTCACCCTTATCATCGCAGTCCATTAATCCTATAATACTGGATTGAAATACTTGAGGACTTAGCCAGCCACTATATGAATAGGTGGTGTGTTTAATGATCAAACTTTGTGAAAGGATTTGGCATCAGGTTGCAAAGGGATTTGCTGTCATAGAATGGATATGCTTCAAAATTAAAATTATAAATGCTACAGTGATAGTGAATATTATTGGTGCTTTGTTTCCATAGTAGAACTTGGACTTAAACTGATTAGCTGTGGATTCAAGAAAAACAAAGAAACTTTTCCTTAGGAAGTCCAATAGCTTCTGAAATATATGATGAAAGCTCCTAGTTTATTTATTAAATAATTTAATGGGGCTATTATGAGATAAGACATTTCCACTTCTCCAGGATCAACAGTCATATGCAAGAGGGCTGTACTGATAGATTCAGGAGAATATCAAGGTTTGAATAAGGAGGAAACCATATTTAAGGGAAATAACCATTCAAATATGGTATAAAAATGCAAAAACTCAAAACTAAACATGAAAAGGTAGATAGGAGTAGGAAGGGTGTGGACTGACAGAAAAAGGACAGAGGAAGAAATGTTTGGTTAGAAGATAGGGAAAATGTTCATTGAGTGAATCATTTCTGGGTCACATTGAGAAACAATGCTTAAAGTTTCCCACTGAAAGAAGAGACTCTTGGCCATTTTATATAAATCAGCTGAATAATACAATTATTTATCAGTTAAAATAGCACAGCATGGTATTCACCACCACTGTCTATGTATGGGATATGTATAGAATCTATAAATTTATAAATGTTGTGAATTCCCTATAAAAGCACCTGAAGTAAGTCTACTGTATCTCCTCCTTCTCCTCCAAAATTGGAAGACTTAAGCTTGCTCAAGTGTACCGTCTGCTTCAGATTAGAATAATATAAGAAAATGAATTATCAGGCTGCTTCTGCTAATTATCATAATACAATCAATAAGATGTTTAGATTGGATTTGACATTTTTATCCACCTATCAAGTCCTTCCCAAGAACGTGGGATAGGGTGATACTATTGTTTGATGGTGTGAGAAGTATCATTGTTATTAAGCCATGCTTATGCAAGATTTTTTTTAAAAAAATAACTTCATATTTATCTTGCCTAATCAAAGAACCTTGGTATAAATCTTTCTTCCACCTACTTTCCAAGATCCCAGGTATGTGCTTTCTAAACTTTCATTATAAAAGCTTCCTAGTTTCTATGCTGCCAGATTCTATATTTGGCACACTGTGGGCTGAGAGGCAAGAAGAAATACTTACAAAATGAGATCATATAATCCAAAATGACATACTGTTGTATTAACAGTGTCAATATTTAATTTAAAGAAAGCTTCTGCTTCTGTCAGATCATTCTTTATTTTTCAGGCTGCCAAGTTCATAATCTGCTGCAGGTTCTAATAATTGGCAACTTTGGGAATGATGAATTTTATATAATGGCGAATAAGCAAGTCAGACTCATTTCCATTAGTGGTGAAAAGTTACAACATGGCATTCTTACAGTTGATTTATTTACAAATATAGATTAGACCTCCTTCCCTCTTTCACACACACACACACATGCACAGCCACCCATCCTCATATAGATTCATGGGACCAGGGAAAGATAAGTTGAAATAGGAAGGAAATGGTGGAGAGGGGGAAGTCTAATGAAATAATCTTTCGTTGTTTCTAATGACCTGCAGTAGAAGTATTTCATCCCAAACAATCCATCAGTTCCATTAAATAGAGGAAAAGAGGAAACTCAGAATGAAGGAGCTTGCTTGCTTATTTATTTTTTTATTTATTAAATTTGTACACTGCTCAACTTCCAACTTTCTGGTGATTTACAAGTAAAACATAGATCCCTGCTCCAAATAATACAGTAATGAAAACAAGGAACCAAAGATGGTGAAGAACAAAGACCTGGGCAACAATAAAACCACCCATTTCTATACCTGTAGCCAAGCTTAGCCAAGGCCTAAGCTAAGTACTAAGTCTTAAGGACCCTCTAAAACTAGCAGGGAGGGGCTCCTCAGATCTTGAGGGGACCCTCATTCCAAATGGCAGGCATTATGACAGACAAACTTCCAGGATCCCAATAGATGGCATTGTTTAATCAGAGGCTGAGCAGATATGTGGAGAGATAGATGGTTTTCTCTAAACTGTATGCTATGTAGGACTTTACAACTAATGAGCAGCACTTTCAATTGCACCTGGAAGCAAACTGGCAACTCGTGCAGGTCACAAAACAGAGATATTATATGAGCATACCAAAGATGCCCATCGCTGCTTGTGCTATTGCACTCTGGACAAGTTGACCTTTCTGGACAGTTTTCAAAGGCAGTCCCATGTAGAGCATATTGCAATAGCACAGGCCATAAATGACTATCTGAAGGTTCTCCCAATCTAGGAAAGGGCACAATTGGTAGACCAGATGGAGTACAAAGGAATTCCTGGCTACAACTGCCACCTCTGTGAGTCCAGGAAGATCCTCAGATGGTATGTCACCCTTGAATGGAGAAGTGCTTCCCCATTAAAGGATAAAGAAGGAACATCCCAGATATGGGTGGCAATGCAGTAGGATTGAGTTGGGGAAGATACCTCTCCACACAACTCCAGACACTAGGACAGAACTTCAACATCTCACTTGGCCAACTATGGTTGAAATATATAATTTGTATTATCAGTATGCAAAACTTCACACTGTCTTATGATGCAAAGCTCCACACTGTCTTATGATCTCATCCATCAATTTAATGAAGATGTTGGAGGGCAGACAGAGTAGAAGCTAGTTGCCCCCCACAAAGGAAGGTCATAGGGAACAATATCCTTCTTCCAATCAACTCTTAACAGAACCAAGATAAAATCTTGTTCCTATTCCCAGCCTGTGGACCCAACTCAGAAGGATACTGTGGTCAGTGGTACTGAAAGGCACTGAGAGATCAAGGAGCACAAGGATAGAAGCACACCTCAATCCTGGCTCTGCCACAGATCAACTACATGTGCAATATCAACTGTCCAGGTACAAAATCCCAGCATGAAAATCTGACTGAAATGGATCTAGATTTTTGCCTTTTCAGTGTGCAATTCTTAATTGTAGCTCTCCAATAAAAGGAATTGAACAGTCTGATCTATGAATACTATTAGAGCTGATTATAAAACGTGTCAAATTCAATTATTCCCTTTTAAATTTAAGAACACGTAATATCAAATACAAGTGCAGTATTGCTGAGACGTAGAGGTGGAATTTGCTTGTGCGTGAATTACTCAAAACTATTATTCTTACCTAGAAGGCACAATTTTGAAATTGAAATATGAATATTCCATATTTTGTGTCACCTTGAAATAGGAAGACATCATCTGATAGATCTTTTTCCAGATATATTGAAATCTCTAGAGAACCTAATGGGTGGATTTATGTCATATTAATTAGCTTTATCATACTTCCCATTATCTCATGCTAGAGAGACATTTAATTTTACAAAATCTGATGCTTCCTGAATAAGCTGGTCTCCAGTGCTAAATTAACTTCTCCTCCCAAGAGCTACCATGCTGCAGACCAAGCACTTGGATTCAGATAACCTGAGATATTCTAATTTACTGAAGCAATTAGATGTTGGGAGTCCCAGGCAATAATGTTGATGGATGTCTCCCTTTGGATGCCTAGTAAGGAAACCCAGTCCAGCTCATCTTTCCTAAGTTGCATCATCTTCCATTACTCTGCTGTTTCTAGGTTACAACAGACAGGTTTGCCATCAGAAAATGTAGTACTTAATGAGATAGTCAAATTGTTTGTAAAAATCAAATACCACTTGGTAATGAGTGGTACCTGAGAATCTGTTATTATTGTACTCAGAGACAAGCTATCTTTTATTTGATACATTATTAATATGCTACTTTGCTTTATAAAATATATAACATTTACCTGGCTTTGAGGTTGCTTTTAATAAAGAAAATTTTGTAAAGAAAAAAAATAATGAAATTCATAAAAATGGTCCAGTAACATCCCAGTTCAGTAGCTCATTTGGGAGTGGGGAAGGATTCGTTCTTCCACTGCCATTAAATATTAAATTGTTTCAATCACATCATTTTGTTCAGACTATTTTGGATGCAATGGGCATGACTATTATGTTAAATCCAGACGCAAATCTTGTCTGTTACATCCAAAAATGACTCAATGGTGGCTCATCAAGTTAAAATTTCTTTGTAATGTTGAGATAATGTAACACTGAGACAACATAATGCTGAAATGGCATAAACAGTAAAACAAAAATACAACAGGCCAGAAAGGTGAGATAGGCTGAATTTGGGTAACTCTGAAATAACAGAACTAGCCCATCTCCAACAGTGTCACAAATGATTGGCTCCATTTGAGACCCCAGCCTCTTCTTTAACTTATTCAGGTTGAGTTATGAAAGAAGGTGGAATAGGAGGACAGACTCAGGAGGGGTGAACAAAGGTCTGCAACCAGACATGCCCCATTTATGTTCCAGTGTCATGCTGGGCAGATGGGTTCCGTCCCCCCTCCCCGGCTGGCGATAGATGAAGGAGGGAGTGTTAAAAGGCCAATGGAATCAAACAATCACTTTGCTCATCATGTGTTATTTATTCAAATACAGGAGAAGCAGAGCAAGGATCAACAACAGGAATAATCAATTTCACGCTGATGCAGTTTCTGTTAGTTTAAAGATGGGTAGATAGAGCTTCAGTTCAACTACCTAGAGTGGCTTATCCCTGATAATGTAGCAGCATTTCTCAATTCAATCTCAATGCCTAATTCCTCCAAAAATATCCCAAATCTTTTTAAATCTCCCAAGTCTTTGATAAGGGTCTAAAGCAAGAGTGTCAAACTCACATGACGTATTGCAACTTTCCCCCCCTTTGCTAAACTGGGGGTGGGCGTGGTCAGTGTGTGACACATCTGGCCTGCGGGCCATGAGTTTGACACCCCTGGTCTAAAGACTTGGCTCTGCCAGTTGGCCTCAGGCCCCAATGGGGAAACAATACAGTGGAGTTCAAGTAACAATAGATCCCACTACTCCCCAATCCGCCTCTGCCATTCCCACATGTCCTTGATTTTAATCTTTGGTTTTAATTATTCATGTTTTAATATAGATTTATTTTTATGCTGGTAAGCCACCCAGAGTTACCTTATGGTAAGATGGATGGCCAATAAATTTTATAAATAAATAAATATTTATTCCTAAAGTTCTGTATCAGTGGAAACCTCTCTCTCTCTTCCTCCCCCCCTCACACACACACACAGACAGAACTTCTAAAGTACTGGCAGGCATAAAATATTGTCCCACACTGTGTATTGGTTCATGATGTTAATTCAAACATTTGGACAGAAATCTGTAAGAAGGAAACTAATTGTTCCCGTAGAGATCTTGTCACCCCAGACAAGAAGAGCTTCCTCATACACAAAATCTCCCTGCCCTTAAAATGTCAAGCTAACCCACACACTGTGTATATTAGCAAAGTAATTACACTTTTTTTGGTGGGGGGAGGGAAGCATAAGCAACTGCAACAGCCCAAAAGAAAAAGAATGGTTTCTCACTACATCTATCCTCAGGGTAATTCAATCTCTAGTTCTGACTGATTCTTTAAATTGCATATACATAGCATGGCATGGATGAGCTGTAGTTGTCTAGCAGTTGTTTTGTGGTGCATCTGCAGTGGTGTGATTTATCTTTCTCTTTAGTGGGATAATTTGCCCTGGATCTATGCATACTCACATCACAAGAAAATGATGCGTATGTCAACCAGCAAGAAACATCTGCAAACTGCATATTGTTCCAATCCTTTGGACTGAGTGGAATTAATCTAGATTTAAAATAGAGGAAAATGGTCTACAGTTAGAAGACTAAAACCAGAAGAATTAAATAATATGACCCAGCTTTATAAGCAATGGTATTAAATCAGTGCTGTATATTTTACTCAGGGATGTTAGGGAAAAAGGAAAGCAATTTAATTGATAAAATGATACAATATCAGTTTTAACACTTTAGAGTTTTATTCAGCTCCTGGGAAAACAATGTAGTAAATGACAGGAAAAACATTCTTGATGAAACTTTCCAATTTTTTCAACCAAATACAGTAACTACTTTCTTGGCATATGGAATAGTAAAGTATGTATAAATTAGATATTAAACCCAAAGTGAAGGGGAATAATGTTAATTCACAGCATCAGGTAATTACAAAAATGTCAGTGGAGATCCCATGAATTAATGCAAAAAGCATTAGTTTACAAAATACATTGCCTGTCAACTTTGTTACTAAAAATAGGAAGGAGGATCATAACTCAATGGCACAGCATATGGTGTGCAAAGGATTCCAGGCTTAATCTGTCATAGCAGGTGGTCAGAAAAATTCTTGCTGAGGCCTCTGAAGATTTTTATTGTAAAAGATGTACGTTTACTTCTTTGGCAGGACAGTTGAATATGTTCTTATGATGCAAAAATAACTTGCATCTTCTAGTAGGAGAAAATAAAACCAATTTCATCTGGGGAAGAAAAAATCATAGATGTTCAGTGGTACTAAAACTTCGCATTTTAATGTCATTGAATATTCTATTTATATCTTATCCTTTATCCATCTTCCTTTCTTTGTTACATTTCCTTATTTTATTCATACTTCATGCTTAAACCCAATTCCCTCAATGGTTCCCCCCCTTTTTTTCTCCCCCTGCTCATCAAAGAGATCTGAAGTTTGTAGAGCATATTGAGAGGATTGTTTTTAGAAGTAGATGAATTTGCCAGTTTCTTTCAACCTCTTGTTTTTTTCTGAATATGTTTTCCACTGTTTCTTATTTTTAGGACTCAGCTCAGATTGTCAAAGCTGACTGTTTGAAAGGTCTATATATAATGTATACAATCTTAGTATACAGTATATATTTCAAAATATGCAAGCTTGTTTGCAGTCTACCTGGCACAGATTTAATAAATAATTTATTATGCATTTATATATCCCAAACATACTTCTAATCATTGGAAAATTGTTTTGCAGAGTTATGGAACTGCAAATGTTGACCATCCATTTGTTGGTTTGAAAAAGCAAAATTAGACAAATTCAAAAGTTAACTAAATGAATGTCTGCTGAAGATTTAGTCATTTTATGAAAGGAAGGGTCTTTTTTTGCTATATATTCATTATAGTTTTGGATGTTACTAATTTCAAAAATAAATATAATAAATATATTTTTAAAATTAGAAACAGATCAGCTGCCCCAGTGGCTTTTCTTCCTGTATGTGAATGAAAGTTGGTTTCTTCTTTTCTTTGTTCTCCTCTCTCTTTGCATTTTAGGAATGTGGCAAAATTCAAGGTCAAAGAAATCGAAGGCAACCTGGTGTCTCTCTGTGTATGTGTGCATGGGGGGATATTTCTCCATTGTGAAGAATTTCAGTCCTTGTTACAAAAATGCTTGCTCTTTTAAGGGAAGACAAGCGCATGGGTTTTTCAGAATGAATTACATTTGTTGCCAAGGAAAGTTTCAGAGCTCCCTTTTGATGGAGAATAAAATCAAGGTTTTTCTCCTGGCATTTTGCAAGGGTTGTGCAAACTGTGACCATTTGGTATCAGCGTTGCTGCCTTTGTTTTTTGTGGCCACATTCAAACATCATGCTTTATGGAAGAAATGAGGCCACTGGATTTCACTTTTTAAATTTTTCTAAAACTGTTCTCCGATTCTGCTGTCTGTGCGCCTGCTCACTTCCAGCACTTTAATGGTATATGTCAAATTAGGTCAATGAATACTGAAGGTAATGTGGTGTGCTAGTGCCCTCTGTTTCACCTCCCTGCCCTCAGTTTATTTCCATCTCATCTTTCTGTGTTCAGAAAACTTCTTAACAAGATGTTTCTGTCTTTTCTTCACATCTGCTGACAGTCCCCAGTGTCAGTCCCCCTTTGCAATCTCCATCACATAAGAAGGTTGAATATGTTCCCAGTCAATGTCTGGGAGTCATGCTATAAAGCTGTCAAGTCTCAGCAATGAATGTTCTATATTTCAGTCTTTCTACACCTCTGTCCTGGGTTCTTGGACCACTCCTTGCATGAGGCTTGGCTCCTGTGTTTGAGTTTTGGATTGGCTTAAAACAACGGAGTTGAGCAGAGTAGTCTGACTCACAATTTCTCTTTGCAGTTTACATTTCATCCAATGCTCTTATCCCAGGTCATACTAGTTTGGAGGTCCATGCAATATGCTGCAATGGTTTACTGACCCAGTTAAATAAGTTGTGTGAAACCAGCCTAATCATATTCGGATTGGTGCTAAGCATTGATCAAAAGCAGATTGGATCTAGAGGAGTTTTCTAATCCTTCTGATATTCTGGATCCAACTTCTACGGTTCACAGCTGATAATTACCATGATTTTTAGTATTATGAGCGGTGTAGATCAGTGCTTCTGGAGAATTCCAGATCAGAGACTGACCTAGAGGCTTAATTGATCAGAATCTGGAAATGCTTAAGAAAAGGACCCAGCCTCTACACTCATGGTTCTATTTTCCTAAGAATTTTCTTGCTCCCGATTTATTAGCCTCCCAGTGTATTGTAAAACCTCTTTGTCCATTCACTTGCCCATTCCCTTTTATATTGAAAAATCTAATAATAATGTTGGGAAAAGACAATGTCTGTTAGAAATAGTTCTGCTCGGACTTCCGGTTTGGGACTCTTTGAAGACAGACCGAAATCCGCAACTGTGCGCGGTTTCGATCTGTGCTCACCGCTGGAGTGCCCCGAGCCGGCTGGCTTTGGGGCTAAGCCACCCCATAGAGGTGGTGAAGAGGGGGGAGACCAGTAGCAGAGCCGAGGAGAGCCTCATCTCTCCTCCCCAGCTGGCTTTTACTCCCTTTCCCGAAGGCAGCTGCAGCAGTGGTCAGAAATTGCCACCTCAAAGAAGAACCCGACCGGACAAGATCGTGCAGGAGGAAGTTGGAAAGAGAAAGTTTGACTGACCAGGCTGAACAGATAAATCACCCATTTAAGGTACCTGGAATTTGAGCAACAAAGAATAATACTATCCCTAAAAAAGACTTTCTAAGGCAGCGAAAGGAAAGTGAAGGAAAAAGAATTGTTTTTTCTTCCTCTTTAAAACTGACAGTTCTAATAGACCTTAAGCGTTAAGAAGCAGAGATTTGAATAAGAATTGATATTAATCCTCTTTGACATCAATAGGCTATTCTTAGCTGAAAATAAAGTGTCAAAGGGATAAAGATTCTTGAATAATCAAAAAGCCTTTTAAAAAGAGAGAAAGAAAGCAGAGGAGGAAAACAAAAAGAGGGTGGAATCTGGAAAAATGGAAGATACCACCTGGAGCTAAAAAGTATTGAGAGTGAAAGATTTGAGAAGGATACATCTTAGCTGCAATCCTGTTACAAGATAACAAAGCCCCTCGAAAGAGAAAGTGAGAAAAGAAGCAAGAAACAACTATAGACTATTGTATGATTCCTGGAATTTTGGCAGTGGATCCTAGTGAAATGGACTAAAATTAATTGGGGTTGTTTAAAAAATAAAAAACTTTTCAAAATGCCATCACTCCTTGAAGAACTGAAAATGATACTTAAAGAATTTAAAGAAGAAGCACAAATGAAAGGAGAGACTTTTTGCCCTGCATTTCAATTTATGGTCAATTTATTTCAATTTAGAGATTCTGAAATATCAAAACCAACAAGAAACATTTGCTGAACAAGAAGGGTGGGACGAAGAAGAAGCCATCTTTAATGAGCAAGCAGTTTTAAGTGTGGTAAAAAAGAGGAAGGGGGGAAAGGGAGTTAAAAAGTTAAGATCTGAAGCAACAACCCCAAAAAAGTGCAATTTGAAAAGTAATTATAATGCCAGAAAGAAGCAGAAGGGGGGATCTCAGCAGGGAGATTTGGACAGAAAAGGGAACAAAAAAGAGAAGGAAAAGAAGAGGGGGGGATGGAAAAGAAAAGAAGCTATAAAGGATTGGAACAAGATAGAAAGAGACAGAAAAAGCATACATGGATTAAAGGGATTAATTTATTTAAGAGACACAGGGATAATGGTTAGAAGTTTCATTTAAAAAGAGAATTCTGCAAGGGTACATGGGATAATATTGCTATATTATTAGAAAATGTGTTAGATGTAATGGAATATTTTTTTTTAGTAATTAAATGATGTAAAGAGGATAAGAGAATAAGGGTTTTAATGATTTAAAAATTTAAAAATTTAAAAGAAACATGAAAGGATTTAATGTTGTTTTTTTAAATATGGTAATAAGTTAATATGAAATACAGATGATTAAAATGAATGATAATTGATGTTATTTGTTAATAAGATGAATATTAATATTAAAGGTGGAGCTGAATTTAAAATAGAAATATGTATTTTATATATATGTATATCTTCCTTTTTTTGTTTCTCGTTAAAGAATTTAATGTGTATTTGTAAGGGAATGTACCAAGCAGAATTCAGTTGATAGCTATGTTAGAAAATGATTTGTGAATGTAAATATTGAAAGATATAGAAAAGAATGAAATAATTAAAAATAAGATTGTAGAGAGAAATGGAAAAGCTATGGAAATTGTGAAAATGGATATAAGATATGGATTAGAATACATAAGATGAATATGTAACTGAATTTATGTCTGTATGGAGAAGTGACAACCTGGGAGCACACTGTTCTCAAAAAAAGATGTTTTATGTTCTTTATGTATTTGTTTGTCTATGTCTGTTTTCAAAAAATAAAAAAATTATTAAAAAAAAAGAAATAGGTCTGCTCACTTCATAAACAAAAGAAAAAGTACACAACAGAAACAACAGTAATTTATGAACTGTGATACCTAATTGTCTCATTTAGTATTAAATAGATAATAACAAAGGACTTCATATCAATTTCAAAACAAATACAATGTAACTTTAAAGTAATAATCAAGCAACAACCTTGCATTGTATAAGATTTCAAGTAAGCTAGAATTAAAATTAATGAATGTGTTAAATTTTGTAGAAGCAAAGATTAAACAAAAAAATATTTTTAAGGCTACAGCCTAATTCAAATTGTAAATGCTGCATTTTGTTGCCTTAAATAGAAAACATAAGTAGTTATTATTCCTGAACAAGGAAGACATGAACAGAAAATTTTGGAACATAGTACTATAAATTTGAAAATCAGGTGCTGCTGTTAGATGCTGCTATTAAAAAAAATATCAACAAGGGGGAGTCACGGAAGTTTATTACTAGTAATAATTGACAATGAAAAAGAATTGGTACCAATCAGAAAGCATATTATAAATCTCTTTATTCAAAATTAAAATATTATTTAAGTCACAGTATATTTCATTATAGGTAGTCCTTGGTTAACAACCACCCTGCTTAGTGACTGTTTGAACTTACAGTAGTACTGAAAAAGTAGCTTTATGATTGGTCATCAAGCTTATGACTATCATAGCATCTCTGCACACATGGAATCATCATTCGGCTGCTTTATACAACTGGCATGCATTTACAATGGTTGTAACAACCCCCTCCCCCTGGTCACATGATCACCTTTTGCAAGCTTTACAGCCAGCTTCTCAACAGAGAAGACAGAAGTAAGTTGCAAGTTGTGGTCACATGATGTTGCATTTAATGAACCTATGGGTGGCTTGCTTAGAGATGACTGATGTCAGAAGTCTGGCACAGTCATGTGACACTTAGTGACAGAATTGCCAGTCCCAATTGCAGGATCCTTGGTGCTACCTGAGCTTGGGTTTTTTGCTTGCAGACATTTTGTTACTTAACTAGGTAAAATCTGCACTAGAATTTCAGTTGTTAACTGAGGCATACTGTATATTGGTTTTGGTAAAATGGCTACATTTAAAATGACTGTGTAAAACTCAGTTTGTTTTCAATAGTCTTGAACATTGCTGGAGGGACCTGGAAATAGCTGTCCACCAATAGTTGCCATCCAACCTAACTGAGCTTGAGAGGATTTGCAAGGAAGAATGGCAGAACATCCCCTAATTCAGGTGTGCAATGCTTGTCATGTCATACCTAAAAAGTCTCAAAGCTGTAATTGCTGCTAAAGATGCTTCAACAAAGCACCTTTGAGTGAAGGGCCTGAATACTTACGCCAATGTGATTTTCAGTTTTTTCCTTTTTAATAAATTTACAGACATTTCTAAAATTCTGTTTTCACTTTGTCATTATGGAGTACTGATTGTAGATTAATGAGGAAAAAAATGAATTCCAAAAAGTGTAGAATCAGGCTGCACTGAAGCATAACAAAATTGACAAAAGCGAAGGGGGGGTTGAATACTTTCTGAATGCACTGTATATTTCTCCTTAAGAGAAAGTGCAGAACATCTCATTTTGAACCCCAAACACTTGTTTTTGTTTTTGAAACAAATGTTCTACATTCAGAACAGGTCACTTCAATAATTTTAATAATATTTTGCTCTCCAAACAATGTTTTCAATTCAAGGCAATGTCTTTCCAAGCTTGAAACACTTTCAAAATAGTCAAATTAGTCCATTTTAAATGTGGAATAGCTGTCCTCAACTCAAAACAACTGTTTTGAACTTAAAACAGGCCATTTCAAATTCAAAAGCATTCCGATTTAAATGCTTTGCACGCTAACACTTACCGACAATGAGGAATTAATATCTCCTCTCTCAAAACATACTGAGAAAATAGAATGAGAGATGAAATAATTATACAATTGTTACTGTTGAAGATGCTTTGCAAAATGGATGGATCACAAAATTCCAATTTGGTTGAGTCAAATTCAATTATTCCTTCATAAATTGGCAGCTCAAATCTCACCAGGCTCAAAATTGACTCAGACTTCCATGCTTCTGAGGTGGGTAAAATGAGAACCCAAATTGTTGGGGGCAATATTCTGATTCTGTAAACTGCTTAGAGAGGGCTGTGAAGCACCATAAAGCGGTATATAAGTCTAAGTGCTATTGCTATTGCTATCTAGAATTTATATCTTTCACATATGAATGGGGGAGGAGCCAAGATGGTGTAAGAAAAATTGCTCTTCACCTAAGATCCTCATGCTTTTCTGGATGATTAGGATAAAAATTAGAATTCAGGTCTGTTTACTCTTTTTTTTAATCCCACCCCTTTTATCCTTCTCTTGTAACTATATTGTTTGATGTTTTAGTTTTTAGAGTTTTATTGAGTTTTACTAAGTACCAGAAGTAAAGGATTAGGAACAGCAGTTTGATAAAGAAAGCTGCAAACAGCTGCATCAAAAAGCATCATCAAAAACATACATGTAGAATCTTGTATATCTGCTTCACCTTAAAACATGGGAATCTTGACAGTAACCTATAAAATCCATATTAAATGCACCATGTTTGGGTTGGATGATTTGAGATTTAACCTTAAAACAATTCTAAACAGAAAGCCATTTAAATTTGTTTCAACAGGTAATGTGAACTTATACCATATAAATTTTAGTCTTGATTGTGTTGATACGAATGTAAGCAAATTTGTGCATAAATTAGTCCTTTTTGGTGGCAGTGACCAATTGTGAGTCATTTTGTTCATAACTTTTTAAAGATTTTGGGAGGATCATCTAAAAATGTTTATTATGAAACTTATCCATTATTTTCCAAGGCATTCAAATTGCACAACTAAGAAACTAGTTTAAACTATATAGAAATATAGATATTACAAAACACTGCAAAAATGCAAATAAAAAATCCATTAGCCCAGAGTATTTAAATATGTGGAGAAATTGTTCCAACAGAAAAATTAAAGAAAGAAAAACCTACACTAAAAATTTATTTGTATTTTTTTCACAATTTATTAGTCAATTAACCCCATTTTTTTCAAGTAGGTTACTTTCATCTGTATATATGTCATTCCGGATAAAACTATAGAATGAATACACTATTGAATTTATTTAAAAATAGTGTGCGTTTTCTTAAGATCGTGCATGTATTATATATCTATATTAATATTTATTCCTATAGGAGAACTGATTTAGTGTAATGGTTAAGGCACCAAGCTAGAAACTGAGAGACTGTGAGTTCTAGTTCTGCCTTATACAGAAAGCCAGCTAGATGACCTTGGGCCAGTCACTGTCTTTCAGCCCTAGAAAGAAGGTAGTGACAAATTACTTCTGAACAACTTGTCAAGAAAATTTCAGAAACTTGTGTGAAAGAAAAAAGAATTCACAATAGAGATATTTCCATTATTTGTTTATTTTCCTGTTTTCTTTTTAACTCGATACTTTTTTTAAAAAATTTCAATAAAAAAGACAAAAAAGAATGAAAAGAGAAGCCTTTGAAAGAAAATGTTAAAGGTTACAAATTACTCAGAATGCAAGTTGTCTGTTTATCAGAAAACAAGAGATTGAAAGTGACACGAAGCAACCTCTTATTGATTGTCTCCCAGCAGTCATTACTGAAGTCTGCGATGTGCTGCTTCAACTATTCTAGGCTATGATGGTGCAAGCAAGGATTCCGTGCATGCAATCCTGAAGGGTAGACATGTGCCCTTTCTGCAACTATGTTACAGCTTGACGTGGGATTTTAGCGCTTTAGCTCTGTATTATCTAAAATGGGTTCATGGTGTGTATGTCAGAAGAAAAGAAAATGTTCACTATGGACAAAATGTGCAGTCTCAAAATGGCTTTTCTATATTTTGTCATAACATTTTCTGTATTGTGGATCATCATTGCATAATTTTATGTGACATGAATATTGTAGCTAATGCATAGTAACTTTCTGTTGCAAGGCAGTAGAACTTCCTTCTACCCATGTGGAGGACATTAAGTGGCAACTGAACTTAAAATTGTGGAAGATTTAAAAAAATGAAACCAATAAAAATGCTCAAAGAATGAGATTGATAAGGGAGAAAGAGTTAAAACATAGAGGCAAATTGAAATAAGGAATAGATCATATTCCATGGAATACAGATGCAATGTGTTTTCTACTTGAAAAATGTGTATTCTTATGTCTTAAATTGACTTTAGACTTTCTCCATTATTAGGAACCGAGGAGCAGTTGGTAATTATAAATTGGACTGCACTCTCATCACCACAATTTTTAAAGGGTAATAGATATTATCTGTTGTGAACAAATCCTGCTGGATCTGAGAGTCTTTCTGTTCATTTTCTTGAGGAGTAAGTAAGCTATTATCTATCCTGTCAGGATGAAATCACTAAAGTAAAAAATGTTTTAATCATAAATGTATTTTATTACAACTAAACAGAATCTCTGACCATCTGGGTTTTTGAAATTACTTAATTTTAATTACATTCCAATTAGACCTTGTCTTTTTTTAATATTAAGCCTTGTCTTTTGCTAACATTAAACTTTTCATTAAGTATACAGATTCCTGAAAGACCAAAACATTGGTGCCAGAAGGTGAGTAAAAAGAATAATAATCTTCTTCCTCTTCCTCTCCCTTCTCTTTTCTCCTTCTTCCTCTCCCTCTTTAATAGCTATTTCATTTACTATCTCTTCATGAATGCTTGTGTTTATAATTATAGAATATAAACAAAGACAAAAGACTCAAGTCCAAATATTTCTCCAAGTGCATAATACTCTCTATTGGATACTATTGGCATCTAGTATTTTAATTATTTGGATACCTCAGGCTTAAGAATGTGAATAAAATTCTTGTGATTGTTTGGCCTACTATATATTTTCTTGATCCCTACCCAAATTCTCCTTTTGAGGGCAAGGTGTGTATGAGAGTATTGTTCACATTTGGTATATTGCTACAATGGCTCTCACTTTGCTACCAAAGTTGCTACCAAATCATGTTCAAGTTTTGCTCATGATGTGTAATGCTCCTCACAATAACTGATAGATGACCGATGCAGGCTACCAACCTGTTATTACCACCAGGGAAGCCTTCTCAGTGTTGATTCCTTCAGTTGGGAATGTTTTCCCTCCCAAAATTCACAACATATAATTGCATATCGTTTTAGGCACATGTTAAAGTCCTGTTTCTTCAATCAGCCTTTCCCACTTTGAATACTATATATTTTGTTTTTACTTATGTTAATTTTGTTTTTTCCTTTTTAAAATATATTGTCTTTTCATATGGTTTTATATTGCTTCATTTGTATTATTTATATTTTGTACTATGAGTGAATTTGAATTGCTTTCAGTCATGTAATAATCGGAAGACCTATAAAATATTAAAGAAGAGTGAATGAATACATAATTTAGTTGACAGAAGTCAGTGGACTAACATCATCTTCAAAATATTTCATGAACTGAGCAAAATCTAAAATAAAAAATCTACAAATAAAAAAAAGAATAGTTTTAAGAAACTTGGCTTTAAAGATTTTTGGAGTACTGAAAATAACACTGGTGCCAAATTATATGTTGAATATGTTTATTCAAAAAGTAAATTGTTTATGGAATGCCAATAACTTTAGAGATCCAGCTTTAGAAAATGAGATTGTTGGTGTATTGCACTTCTTTCTGATGACTGAATTAGACACTTGACAGCTAACAAGAATCTAGGAAATTATGTCAACACTAAGAAGCTGAAAAGCAGCAGGAGAAGAGAACATTAGAGGTGAACAGGTTTTAATTTCTTTCTGCTTTTCTCTTACAAAGACTCTCAAAGTCTAATTTGGAGGAATAAGTAACAAGTAAAGACGTAGCAACGAATATAGGAATACTGTTTCCCTACCTTTTTTCAACTATTTCAGAAAGAGCTACCTCCTAGTTGCACCAAGTGAAGACAGCTTATAAATCAAAGGATTTTCTCCCAACCCCCAATAGGCTCTCAGTGTGTTATTTTTGTAGCAGTGTCATAATTTCCCAATGGCTTTCAAAGGAAACCTTATATGTTGCTTAGTCACAATTTTCAGATTGACCAGAAGATCTATATTAACTGTCATGGAGAAGCAGGAGGACAATTATAGCAGTAGTGTTACAAAATCTCCCTAGAAGATAATTCCTTCACATATCACAGTTGGCTGCGTTAAGTTTGCATGAAGAGTCAGACACGGAGTGCTTCAGTGAAGAGTTTATTAGTGACTATTTATTTATTTATTTATTTATTTATTTTTGGGACTTGTATGCCGCCCCATCTCTGAAGACTCGGGGCGGCTCACAGCTAAAAACATCAACAGTATATACAATAATAAATAGTTAAGAAAGAATTAAACTAACAAGCCCAAAAGTTAAATGCTAAAAGTATAAAACCACCCCACCCACAGAGGGTCATAGCCCGGATTGGTCAAATAACCAGGTCTTCAGATCATGGCGGAAGGTGCGGAGATCAGGGGCCAAGCGGAGCCCCAAGGGAAGTTGGTTCCAGAGGTCACGGGCGTGACAGAAAAGGCTCGTCGGGAACCGCCAGCTGGCATTGGCTGGCGGACGGGACCCCAAGGAGTCCTTGCCTATGTGCTCGCACAGGGCGGTTGGCATTCGATGTCGGCAGGAGTTGCTCCCTTAAATATTGAGGACCCATGTCATGAAGGACTTTGTATGTTAAAACTAAAACCTTGAATCTCGAGTGCAACTGGCAACCAATGCAGGCAGCGAGGAGGGGGTAACATGGGAGAATCGGGAACTCCCATCACCACCCCGCATTCTGCACCAGTTGCAATCTCCGGATGGTATGCAAGGGCAGTCCTAAATAGAGAGCGTTGCAGTAGTCGAGTCTAGAGGTAACAAGGGCATGAGTGACTGTGCAGGGCATCTCAGTCCAGAAAAGGGCGTGAGTTGATGAACAAGGCGGAGCTGGGCAAAGGCCCCTGGCGATGGCTCCCACCTGCTCCTCCAACCGAGCCGACGTCCAGGAGGACCCCAGGTTCAGCGCCCTATCCACAGGGGCAACACCGCTCCCTATGGCCAAAGATGGATAATCCTGACTGGGCCGAGATGCCAGTATGCACAACCACTCAGTCTTGGCGGGTTGAGTCAAAGCATGTTCCCGCCATCCAAATCTACCACATCCAAACACTGGGTCATCAGGGAGAGGGCATCGCTGATTTGGTTCGGGTGGAGATGTACAGCTGGGTGTCATCCGTGTACTGATGGAATCTCACCCAAACCATGGATGATCTCACCCAGCGCTTCATATAGATGTTAAATAGCAGGGGAGAGGACTGACCCCTGAGGGACCCTGCAAGAGAGCACCCTTGGGGTCGACTGCAGCTCCCCAGCCAATACCGACAGACCGCCGAGAGGTAGGAGGCAAACCACCGGCATGGTGCCTCCCATTCCCAGCCCCCAAGGCGCAAAAGGATACCATGGTCAATGGTATCAAAAGCCGCTGAGAGGTCTAATAGGACCAGGACAGAGGAAAACCCCTGTCCCGGCCCTCCAGAGATCATCCATCAGCGCGACCAATGCCGCTCCATGCTGAAACCAGGTCGGAAGCCCGATTGATATGGATCCAGGTAGTCCGCTTCATCCAGGAAAAGTGGAAACTGCCGAGCCACCACATTTCAACAACCTTCGCCAAAAGCGAAGGTTGGAGACTGGACGAAAGTTATCTAACACGGTTGGGTCCAGGGCAGGCTTCTTCAGGAAGGGTCTCACCACCGCCTCCTTCAAGGCAGAGGGAAAAACACCCTCCCTTAATGAAGCGTGACAACTGCCCGAGCCAACCAGGTGACCTCCCTGGCGGCATAAGCCACCCAGGAGGGGCATGGGTCCAACAAACATGTGGTGGAGCTCAGCCGCCGCATGATCCTGCCCACTTCATCCTCAGAAACAGGATCGAAACGTGCAAAGGAGTTTTTAAGTGTTCAAATGTTATTATTTTTTAAAGACATACAGGTAAGTCCTTGTTTATGGGGGATAATTGGGACCAGCAACTTGGCCATTAAACAAAGTAGTTGCTGAAAGGACAACTATGCTTATGAGGTTACTTCAGCTTTCCTTTGCTTTACGGACCTATGACTGTAAAGTTCATCACTGTCATAATTGTGAATTGCTAAATGAGGCAAGAATTAATTGTAATTGGACCAAAGATTCACCATGCCTCTGTTTAAAAATAAAATGCTTTCTGTAAGAGATGACCAGGCTGAACCAGAGGGAGGAGTCAAGAATGTCATGTCTTGAGTCCCTTCATACTCACAAGAGATCTAAGTTCAGCCCACCTTGAATTCTGTTGACTCTAATCTACTGCCATTGTGTTTTGATCGTTAGTCGTTCAGATTTTTGTACAGAGTGTTAGCATGCAATAAACCCATAGTCATTTGAGCCACTTGGCTTCCTTATTTCTTGTTCCTGACACTTTCTCCAAAATGGCTTTAGGGTGTATACAGTTATTGGTTTTATCGTGTTTGGATTCATTAAGTAATATTCTTTTTTATTCTTGGTTGTAAACTGCCCAGAGTTTGGTTTAAGTTGAGAAGCTATACAAATGTTTTAAATAAATTGATGTTAAGGATCAAGTTGTACTTCTAATATAATGGAGTAGGTTTTGGGGCTGGCTTGACAACTTTGGGCTATCACCATGTAAATTTCCATGACAATACAATGCATATCACTCCTTTAAAGCTTAAAGGATTATATCTAAGGAGAGATAGAGTGCCTCTTGTACTGATTTCAAACATAAACACTTCCTAAATTGTACACTGAAATATTTTATTAGAGATAAAATCCACCCTATGCAAATTTCTTTCTGGAGTAGGGAAATTCAGATTATTTGATAACTTTACCATTTCCCAGTGAATTTTAGTTTCTGGAATTTATACAGAGAGGTGCATTTGGTTCATTTTTTAAAAGAACTTTCTCTTTTTTTAGAATAATTATTGATATGCAAAATCATGTTATCTGGAATGTTTTCTCCAATTATTAATGTAATTAATTTTTCTGCTAATGTTTTGTTTCAAAGCAATCATACCCACAAGCTAGAGTTAGGGAACCTGAAGTCCCAGAATTATGGCCCTTAATTTACAGAAATCAGCTGGATGAATGAAACCAGAGTCCCAGCAGAAAGGTAAAAGATCTATATTGCAGAAAAAGGGAAGCCACATTAGATCCAGCTATTACTACTAATTAAAATACAGTTTTATACAACTCTGTGCTCCTGACAGGCACCCTAGCCTTCCCTTCCTGCCCTTAGTATCATGGGAGAAGAGAAATAAATCAGCCATAGAGCACATGCTTAGCATGAAGAATACACCAGTTTTGATTCTTGGCAAGTCCAGATAGGGTAAAAAATCAGCAGAACTGGAGTAGAAGTGTCTAATAATCTGATTCCAGATTCCTAAAAGAGAACATTTGATGATTTGGGTTTCATATCTTATTTCTCTGTTTTATAGATAGTTGTGGTTGGAAGACAACGGATACTTTGGCTCCGTTCTCTTGGCTTTGATCTAAGCCACATTTGACCTGCCTGTCTGAATATTCATGACAAAATCCCCCACAGTGTTATTCTGGTACTTTGCTGAGCACCTGACACTGTGGTCTAATGACAAATGGTCTTTATTTAGAAGACATGTGTGTCCCTAAATGTTATAAAACAATGCTAGAGACCTAGAAGAATGGGAAACCTCAGAAAAAACAACATGCAATGTTAGAATCAGCATGAAAAGAGGACATGGAGACCTTTTGGTGTGAGGAACAGCAGCATTGCAAATAGTTGGTTATATATCTATATCTTTTAAGGGCACTGGGTCACTTCCCCAAATCACTAGCAACTGCTCCTAAGCATGAGTCACTTAGTGGTGCCTTTTGAAGCATTTCACTTTTAGGAAACATGATAGGTTGGCAAAGTGTCACATTCCTCTCATCGGCTCGGTATTTCTGCCTGTTGGGATGACTCAGGGCAAATGTCTCCATTACTCCAATTTCAGGGCTTATATGCAGTGTTTCAGCATTACCATCAAGAAATATCCAGATGTGCCCATGCTGATCTTGGTCCATTCCATGCAGGTGTTATCGTCATGTGCCTTTCACTGGGATGATGTAAAATGCCATAATTAAAATGTGGTATTTGCCATCATTTAAGGTAGGGTTGATTTAACCAATTTAGGTAGAGTTGAAAAGTAAGCTAGATAAAGGTTACTAGTCACAGGGCTTTCTGTAACCTTCTGAATTACAAACAGTCCACTCCTGAGAAGCTATAATGAAAAGATCTATTACCTTCTGGTCCAATCTTCTGAATTTTCGTTTGGCCATTGTATGACCAAACCTGAGATGGGCCATTGACCAGATCCAACAGAGCTGATAATATGTTCTTAACGTTTTGACAGAGTAATATTTATATTGGTGTATGTTCTTCTTTAAAGTTCTAACCTTTGATCATGACTCATTCAAACTCAGTGAATCAGTGAAATGATTTAGGACTAAGAGAACAGATAAGGGAAATTATTTTTTGCTAAGAGATACAATAAGGAATATTAGACTAATATTTTAAATAATAGAGGTAAAATATATTTTTGCAAAGAGTAGGGTTGTTTTAATCATTGTAGAGGAGTGGTGTTAGCAACTCCAGGATTTCTTAGAAATAATGCATTTTTTTGTGAAATTATACTTGGTTTATAGGCTTAATATACAACTTTTTATTTTTAACTAAACTGATTTCAGTACTCAGAATTTAATAGCAATAACACTTAGACTTATATACCACTTCATAGTGCTTTACATACCCCTCTAAGCAGCTTGCAGAGTCAGCATATTGCCCCCAACAATCTGGGTCCTTATTTAACTGATTTTGCTGAGTCAGCCTGAGCCAGTCAGGATCAAACTGCTGGCAGTGAGCAGAGTCAGCCTGCAATACTGCATTCTAACCACTGCTCCAAAACACATTCTAACCAAAACACACACATACATAGGGTTTGTTTTGTTTTGCAAATAATAAACAATAAAAATGTAAATAAGTAATGTATGTGGGAAAATCCTGGTCCTGGTCCAAAGCAGTGTTTAAATTGCTCTCATCATTAAAACAACATTTTCAAAACAAGGATATTTTTGCTCTGACTAGGTAGGAAAGATTTGGCTTCCAAATTCTTAACTTCTCCCTACCCCACAAAAACTGGATATCTCTCTTTGTCCTCAAAAGTTGTCTAGTCTATGCTTGCTATTGCTAAAGATGGTTGGGGAAAGCTGCTGATATGGATGGCTCCATTTGGCCCTGAAAGCAATGCGTAAGACCCAGTTGCCACTGGATTATAAAGCAGAAACTGAAATTATTGACTACATGGGAAATAATTTCAGTAACCATATCCCAAAGATGCTTTTCAAAGGCAACTAGATTTTCTTGGTTTTTCTCCTTGAAAACATTTATCTTCTCACCCAAGAAGCTTTTTGTTTTAACTGAATGGATGGATAAGAAGCAAAATGTTTTCAAGGAGAAAACAAGATAGTCCAGTTGCCTTTGAAAAGCACTTTTGGGTCAATCATGACCTGAATCGCCATAGACATACAGTAACCATACTTCATTTTTCTTTTCCCATCTCTTCATTGTGTGATCTCTTGCATATTGTGTAAAGATCAAATGCATTCCTAGCTATAAACATATAAAAACTCATTCCTTGTACAACTCAGGATCCAATTTGGTGGATGGTTCCATACAGGTGAAACTCGAAAAATTAGAATATTGTGCAAAAGTTCATTTATTTCCATAATACAACTTAAAAGGTGAAACTAATATATGAGATAGACTCATTACATGCAAAACAAGATAGGCCAAGCCGTGTTTTGTCATAATTGTGATGATTATGGCTTACAGCTCATGAAAACTCCAAATCCACAATCTCAGAAATTTATAATATGACATGCAATCAATAAAACAGATTGTACATAGAACAATATCGGACCTCTGAAAAGTATCAGCATGCATATGTACTTAGTACTTGGTTTGGGCCCCTTTTGCAGCAATTACTGCTTTAATGTGGCATGGCATGGAAGCTATCAGCCTGTGGCACTGCTGAGGTGTTATGGAAGACCAGGATGCTTCAATAGCAGCCTTCAGCTCTTCTGCATTGTTTGGTCTCATGTCTCTCATCTTTCTCTTGGCAATGCCCCATAGATTCTCTATGGGATTCAGGTCAGGTGAGTTTTCTGGCCAATCAAGCACAGTAATCCCACTGTCATTGAACCAGGGTTTGGTGCTTTTGGCAGTGTGGGCAGGTGCCAAGTCCTGCTGGAAAATGAAGTCAGCATCCCCATAAAGCTAGTCTGTGGAAGGAAGCATGAAGTGCTCCAAAATCTCCTGGTAGACTGCTGCGTTGACCCTGGACTTAATGAAGCACAGTGGACCAACACCAGCAGATGACATGGCTCCCCAGATCAACACAGACTGTGGAAACTTCACACTGGACTTCAAGCATCTTGCAGTGTGTGCCTCTCCATTCTTCCTCCAGACTCTGGGTCCTTGGTTTCCAAATGAGATGCAAAAGTTGCTCTCATCAGAAAAGAGGACTTTGGACCACTGAGCAACAGACCAGGTCTGTTTTTCTTTAGCCCAGGTAAGACGCTTCTGATGACATTTGAAGCCCATGTCCAGGATCCATCTATGTGTGGTGGCTCTTGATGCACTGACTCCAGCCTCAGTCCACTCTTTGTGAAAGTCCCCAACACTTTTGAATGGCCTTTTCCTGACAATCCTCTCCAGGCTGCGGTCATCCCTGCTGCTTGTGCACCTTTTTCTTCCACCTTTTCCCCTTCCACATAACTTTCTATTAATGTGCTGTGATACAGCACTTTGGGAACATCCAACTTCTTTTGCAATTACCTTTTGAGGCTTTCCCTCCTTATGGGGTGTCAATGATGGTTTTCTGCACAACTGTCAGGTCAGCAGTCTTTCCCATGATTGTGATTCCTACTGAACTGAGAGACCATTTAAAGGCTTAGGAACCCTTTGCAGGTGTTATGGCTTAATTAGCTGATTAGAGTGGGACACTTTGAGCCTAGAATATTGCACCTTTTCACAATATTCTAATTTTCTGAGATTGTGGATTTGGGGTTTTGTGAGCTGTAAGCCATAATCATCACAATTATGGCAAATCACAGCTTGGCCTATCTTGTTTTGCATGTAATGAGTCTATCATATATTAGTTTCACCTTTTAAGTTGCATTACGGAAATAAACAAACTTTTGCACAATATTCTAATTTTTCGAGTTTCACCTGTATATCACACAGCATCTACTGAAGTAGTCCATTTTCTGAGTTGGCACAATTCATGCTGTGTCCAAACAATCTCAGTTTTCAGAAGACACTGACCTAACCACTATTAAACCAACTAAGCAAACACATTCTATATTTGCAGCCATGAGATTTTGACTGACCAGGTTTTCCTAAACCAAGCCAAAAGAAGACAGCTGCTTTTAGCAGAGAGAGAAGCTAGAATGTGCACCGAGCCTCTGATTTCTAGTGAGTTTTACTTTCTTCCTTTTTTTTTCCTGGCAATTTATCTTCAGGCTGATCTCAAAGCATTATCACTTGTCAGCATTTGATATGAGGATGAACAGCTCAACACAGGAAGAGAGGGTGAATCATTGTTCACAGCACATCTGAAACAGCTACCTTTTTAGCATATGTTGGGTTGACAGCCATAGACCCATGGAGATATGTAGGCTTGGGTTTTGTTTCTTTCTCTGTTCTTTCTTTCCTTAGTCTGCAAGATCTCCTTAATATCCAGATACGATGAGAAGGTCCCTTGAAAATATATTAAAAGAAAGCAAAAGAAATCATGACACTTCCTACTGGATTGGGACAGCAGGGCTGGAGGAGGGTCTTTAACTCTTCTCTGTCATGTTATTTTTCCATCATAAAGTTGTTGATGATTATTTGTTCCACCAAAACAACAACAACAGCACCAAATCACAGACTTGTACTTTTTAAAAGAAAGATAGGAAATGATGATAGCCAGCACTTTATTCTCTAGCACTGATCACTAGCATCAATGATGTTACCTAGTTTGGGTAATGAAATGTCTATAAGAAAACAACCAAGCTCAGAGAGCACCAAGGACCCCTCATTTCAACCCTGAGCTACAAATGTTCTCCTCTTCATTGGTAAATTATTCTCCTTTTCCTTAAGTCAAATACAGTGAATTGCCCTTGACTCACAATGTCAGTGTGAGTCAAGGAAAGGCAATCCACTTGTATGATGAATGTCAAATAAGATGTTGTAATGATGAAAGGACAAGAAAACGCAAAAAGAAGTATGTCCTGTGACTTACAAAATTTCATAGGACCCTCTGTCTTCTTCCTTACTGTAGATTTAGCATCTGTTCATATTATTTATGCTCAAGCACCTGCTGTAGACACTTCTGAAATCAAAAGGTGAACAAGATAAAGCTTCCTTCATTACTTTGTTATGGGATACTTTTTTAGCCTGCCATTTACTCTTTGGAGCAACACTGATCAACCTTGACATTAGCTTGTAAATAGCTTCTATCTTTCTTACTAGTAGTAACTTGAACCAGCCACTTGGCTTCAGCCTAGCAGGGGGGTCTATGCTTATCCAGACTACAGTGCAAGGATTTTCTCTAGCTCTTGCAAATGGATTTCAAAAAATCTGACTTCTAAGAGTGAATGAAAACCCAGAGGACTTCCAGTCTTAAAAATAGTAACAACAAAGAGGTTGGCACGGTTCATTTCAGGAATGTTATTCTCACATCTTGGGTGGCATTCCTGCCCTATGCAGTGGAACAATAATCCTTTAGTTCTTGAGGGCTCTAATTATTTAACATTAGGCTGGAAATATGCAGCATTTCAAGGCTTGCTCTTGCAAGCAGCTTCCTGTAGAATCTTTTATATAAGCACAAATCATTTGACTTTCACGTTCATCAGGTAGATTTTTGATAAAATTAAATGAGATGGAGGAGATTTGAAAGGAGATGGTGAATTATTTTTAAAAAGGCAATGGATGAAGTAGAAATCTAAAAATCTAAATCATTTTACTTAATACAGCCAACTTCTCCTGAAGCTGAGAGTCTGAAAAGGCAATCCATAGGAAGAAACACATCCATTGGATGTGTGAGAGAAAGGCTTTTAAAAATAATTTAGATTTTGTGATTCTTTTTGTTTAGAAAAGCACCTGACCAGCTTTCTTCCTGGAGACATTTCAGCCTGGGTAATTCTGCAGGTGGCGAACAATTCTAATGACTCCTACAGAGACACCTAGTGGGGTTAAGTAGAGTGCCATACTAGAAGTATGCACGCTTTGCATGGATTAACAATGCCTCTGTGTGGCTCTCAGGATGGATGGATTAGGAGCAGGATTTATCCCATTTCCCAGCCTTTGGACTTTGAAGCAATATATAGTCAAGACTACAAGTAGACATCTGTCTGTCTTGCTATCAAACTAGCAAGCTAGCTATCCAAAATGATATTACTATGGAAAATAGGGTGATTGGTTCCAGCTAAGCAATAGGCAAATAAAAATTTAAACATAGAACTTTATATGTTTATTAGTGAAATAGGGCATAATGGTAAAAGAGGATAACCGATTTCCAATGCATACTTGCTATCTCCTGTATTCTGTTGTAATTCTTCAAAATTAGCCTCTTCTCTTTTGAGCTGTTTTGGGCTGTAAATGGAACCTTTTTTTATTCCATTTAATCATCCAATGATGATTATAGTGTCTGAAACCCCAACAGACACTGCTAACATGTGCTAGCCTCAGCCACATGTGTGCGAGACTCATACTAACTCAATTCTGACTTACATTAAATGTGATCTAAAATAAATATCATCTGAAAATCCCAAACTGGATATCCCCCTTGGAAGCAGTAGTCCACCCTAATACAATGGAGATCAAGAAAACGGGCAGGTACAGGGAAATGTTAGAATACAAGGGAATCTAAAGAATAGGCAGGAATTGGAAGGACAGGGAATAAAATTGGACTAGTGGACTTATATGCCAATAAAACAAGATATAAAAAAGACAGTGAGGAATTTGGAATAGACAATGAATTACAAAAATTCTTCAAGCGCATGGAAATGGATAAATTAATTATGGAACTAAAAGGGAAAGCTGACATGGAATACAATGCAATATGGGAAACATGGTATATCTGGATTGACAATAGATATAAGAATAGAAAATGTAAATAATGTATATAATAGTTATGAGGGCACAGAAGTAGTATGTACTGAAAGACTGATAGGATGTATAAATGTATATATATTGTCACAGTATTGTTCAATTAGTAATGGTATTATGTATAAACGGAAAAATCCAATAAAGTGTTCCAAAATAAATAAATGCGATCTGCTATCAGTTTATGACTTGTACAAAATCAAATTTCACCCTACTCAAGCTTGTACTAATCATGACCTATCTGATAAAAAATGGTCACAACGCATCAAAAGTTAAACTTGTGTTAAATGATGGTTGTGAGCAGTAAGCTCTGTGAATAAATATTTGGGTTGGAAAGAAACCATGCGTTTATTCCTTCCCTGAAGATTAGAAAGAATCGTGAAGGACCTTTTACCTGCTTTTTTCTCTCCCCCCCCCCCCATTTCTGTAAAATACACCATGTCAGAAAAATCTCCACAAGGGACATTAGGAAGTATCTTTGTTTAAAAGAAAGGTAATGCAAGTTCTAGTTATTCTTCCAACTTCCTCTAATCTTCTAATTTTTCTAATGTGCTTCACTACAGTTGTCAACATGCTGGACTGGATGAGAAAAGTTGTAAACCAGCACAAGCACCTTCTAACTGGCTGTTTCCACAGTGGTAGTTATATGCTCAGTAGACACATAGGAGAGTATTTACACCCACTCTGAATGAAGACATACTTTCCATCTTTCTCTCACTTTGGGTATTATATGAAGTACCTCAGCTAAATTACTGGCTTATGATATTTGTTGCATAACTCATTAGTTTTAAAATTGCTTTACCAATTGCCAAAGTGGGAGTTTACCTGAGTTAATATCCATCGAGTGTTCATCTAATACATGGGTATTGCCATCATGTGATATTTCTCGACATTTTTCTCTTTACAGAGCTGAGGTGGGCGTGGCCTGCACATGATACATCCAGCCTGCGGGCTGCCAGTTTGACACCCTGATTAATGAATCCTTAAAAAAATCTGTCCTTGTCTGTGGAAGATATATGGATGGGCAACACAGTGCTGGTCCTTTCTATTAGGACAGTAGTTGAATGCTGTTGCTATTAATTTAAAATATGACTCACTTTTCATTTTGTTAAAAAGCTCATAATGTTTGGATATCAGCAAAATTGCAGTGATGTCATTCAGTAAATCAATCAGTAGTAAACAATTAAAATTAGCTGGGGAATTCTGGCAGCTGCAATCCCAACGTAGTTGGAAATCAACTATTTATGCAAAGCTGAAGAAATCATTTAATTGCTGCCTTAAGTGAGGTGATCACTTTACATAGCTGTCTCCAATGGAGACCTCCCTTTCCTGAGTTTCAGGCATTAGATCAGGCATGTTTCTCAACATTGGTAACTTTAAGATGTATGGACTTTGTGGAAGGTTAAGAAATATTACATTGGATAAACATGGTGCAATTTTCTTTAATTTTTAAAATTCACTTCTCACTGAATATTGAGCACATAAGCAAATAAAAAAGTGTGATTAGTATAATAGCTATAAGGAGGACTGTCCATTCAAGAGTACATGACAATATGTAATTCATTCAAAGCATCATGATTTAAGTGTGATCCCAGTTACGCACTAAGTGTGGGATGCAGATGCTATTACAGAATATATAAATGAGGGGGCACAGTTAGGTGATTATCCCCTTTCAACACAGTCTTGATCTCAGTTAAGAGTTAGGCATTCATGATTTGCATTGAAAGAAAAATCAGTATTCCTCTTGGCATGGTGCTCAAGTCTGTGCATGCATTCATGACAGTTTTGTGTGGGGTATGAGTCAAGTATGTATGTCTTTATTATAGAATGTTCTGAGTCAGATAAACTGGAATTTCAGACATATTGACAACACTGTTCTGTATTGTGTTAAGTGCACTATATTTGGCCATTAATCTTGGTATAAATACCAGAATCTTAATGGCTGCTCCTACAGCTGACATATTTATTAATCTATTTGTTCAGCAAATTTTCATGTGTTGCTTTTATTTCTCTGCTACTGTTGCTGCCATATATGACCATGTGTATTTTACCAAACATAGGGATACATTGTTCACTTTGAAAAAAAGGGATGAATTCATTATTTATTATTTATAAAATTTACTGGCTGCCCATCTTACCCTAGAACAGGGGTGTCAAACTCATGGAATCACATTGTCGTCATGTGACATATTGTGACTTTCCCCTCCTTTGCTAAAATGGAAGTGGGCGTGGCCAGTGTGTGATGCTCTGGGCCGTGGGCTGCAAGTTTGACACCCCTGCCCTAGGGTAACTCTGGGAGGCTTATAGCCGTAAAAAGATGTTTGCACATATACAAATAAAATTAAAAGTTGCTGTGATTCTGCAGACTCTTCTGCTTTAACATTTTTCTATTCATAACTTGCATGGTGCAAAGGGCCATGGAAAGATACATGCTCGGCATTACAAGACAAGATAGAAAGACCCACACATTGGATTTGAGAGCAAACGAAAGTATACGATATCATCAAGAGAGTGAAGAATTGAAATGGAAAAGGGCTGGTCACATAGCAAGAAGAACTGATGGCAGGTGGACCAAGGCAGTCATAGAATGGATCCCACTTGATAAAAAGCATCCATGAAAAAGACCTAAAATAAGATGGATTGATGACATCAGCAAGTCTTGTGGGCCCAGTTGGCAAAAGAAAGCTCAGGACCATATTGTTTGGAAACATGCGGAACAGGCCTTCATTTGCTGTGGTTAAACAATGGCCAAAATGATGATTATGATGACTTCGCTAGGAATTGCAGCATATAACAATCACATTCTTGTAATGGTACGTAGAAAAGGTTTAGGAGAAAGGAGGAAAAACCAATATGTCAGGAGCTAATACAGAGAAGACCCCTTTCTCATGTCACACCAGATGGTTCTGTTTAATAGAAGGGACCCACCCTTCTATTAAACAGAACATTTAATTGAACGTTTAAATTGATTTTTGGGATAATTGTTATAGTTTAGCAGGTTGATGCAATGGCATCCATTGCAGGCCATAATGGCAGAGACATGACAACATGCACATAATGAATCATAAGGCAAATCCCAACTCTATGTACTTGCGTCCTGATACAAGTAAGGATTGCAGTTGATTGGTGCCATGCTGCCTGTTTTGTCACTCACTCTTCTCATCCCCTCCATCGTAATGCATACCCATTAATTTATATAAACTGCTCTGCTTATACAAGCTATACATATATATACATGCACATACACATACATACACATATAAACATAAACACACATATATCAAAGTTATCTGTAAATAAATGACTTTTGCTTTGAAATATTGAAACCAAGAGTACACTGCAGGATATCCTTAAGACAGAGGGTGTACTAATGTCCAATATTAATACTTATTAAAGAGTAACACACATTTAATGTTGCAGTAAAGTGGGTCCCTGGTTATCCAAGTTGAATAAAGCAACTGTGATGACCTGGAGTATATCAAAAATATAACAAAAACCAAAACATAAATAAAGGTCCTTTAATGCCTTCAACTTGGCTTCACTGTTTAATTGTTCACAGTTGAAGATTAAACTATTTTCAAAATAACATTCCAAGCAAAAGAAACACAGTTCAAATTCAAAGAGCAGATAATGAAGCAAAAACCAAAAACAAACCACACTGAATAAAGTTCCACGGCAGACCAGGATAAATAATTACAAACTTCAGGAAGATAACCAGGTACAGTCTGTTGGAAGAACGCCAACCAAGATAAACCTCATCTAGGAATAAAACACTAATTTGTCTCCAGCGTTTGTTAGCATGCAGGTCCAAACTCTTATGCAGACCTCACACCTGCAACCCATGAAAAGGATCATGGCCCTCTCCTCCTAAGTAGACCACATTTTTTCCTGATCCTCTCCTCCCTGCGTGCCCTAGGATGGATAAGGGATGGGCCTGGGTCCTCCTCTGACTGCTCAGCTGGCCTCTGCCCTTCCCCAGCCTCCTCCACCACCTCTGGAGCCATACTTCCACTCTCTGTTAGCTGTTCCTCCTCTCCCTCAGAGTCAGTCTCCACTAGGGGCATGACAGCAACTGATTGGTCTTTTTCTGTTTCTCTAAGTTATAGGTATCTACAACCATTTGGAGATATGGCCAGAACTGGCAAATCAAATGAAGATCAATGATTTGTTCCTTCAAGCCATTATTTCATATCATAGAATCATCAGGAGTGCATCCAGTCAGAAGTCATATATCATAGAATGTCTGGGATCAATTGCTTTCCTTTGGAATATGAACCAATCATTTTCCTTGGGATATCATACGGAACTTAACTGTCCGGCTGACAGGCTGGGATTCAGTTCTTTAATAGGCAAGCAGAGCAGGAACCAATAATAGCCAAGGTTGGCGGTGCAATTATTCTCACAAACCATTAGACATGGGAAAGATGACAACTGAGTGCCATCTAGTGCTCAGTGAGGGCAAAGCAAATGCAAATTGTTGCTCCAAATTGTCAAGATGACATATTTTATCTTAAGAAAAAAAGAAATATAATAATATTGGAGGCTTGAACCATTGCTTGTGAAAAATATGTGAAATAATTAAAAGCAAAAGCAGATGTCCTGCCCATATATGCAAACTGAATCTTATCAGGGACAGATTCAGAGACAGTGTTAAAGTAAAGCCTTCTTTGAGTCCAGGCTGGCAATTTCATGAACTTGATTGTAAAGTCTTCTTGACAGCAGTACTGAAGTAACAGACAGTTGCCTTTATGTGTGTGTGTGTGTGTGTGTTTTAAACTCCTATAGACCTAGGAGTTCCTGGCGAGCTCTCATCCCAGGTCAGCAAGGCAATATTTATTAAAATCTGAGTATTATTTAGGAAATTCTAGTAAATAAAAACAATCAATATAAATTGGTTATCAGGAGCTATGTGGTCAGAAACCCAACATAGATGATAAGAATTTTTTCTTGTCCTGTATAGGATCTCTGTTCAATAGCTAAATTTGAGATTTCCAAAATTACAGACAAGCTACCATACTAACCAAAGAAAAAAACAAATGTAGTATTAAAGAAACATATTTATTATGACAGTAATATTTTTGAATGCTAGATTCAGATTTCTAAGAAATCTTCAGTCAGAAAAGATAATGAAAAATCCAGGAGGAAAAAGGGACAAAAGGAAAACGTATGACCAGTTTATTACAGTATATCAGCATCAAATTACTGTTTTAGATGGAGCAGCTGACTGATGCTCAGACTGGATTCTGTCAGATACTAGAAATGGTGTATAGTTGTACCAAAACTTTTGCATGAAAATTTAAATATAATATAATTCAGTTAGAAGGCATCAGTTTGGATATTTGTAATCCTGTACTTAATTTGGCTCTTCTTAAACATTTAAAATAGGTGTATTGTATTGCTGAAGAATTTGCTGTAGATATATACTGTATATCAAACTAATTCTATTGTAGTAACTAGTAATTAGTAACACTGT
Organism: Naja naja; assembly: GCA_009733165.1. Taxonomy (NCBI): domain Eukaryota; kingdom Metazoa; phylum Chordata; class Lepidosauria; order Squamata; family Elapidae; genus Naja; species Naja naja. The sequence goes on from CM019151.1 coordinate 159,308,729, forward strand.
TTTTATTTTTTATATAACTTTATTGAGTTTTAAAAAGTATAAAGTTAAAAGTTTAACAAACAGAAAAAGAAAATTTGAAAAAGAAAAAAGCTCAGGAAAGAAAAAGAGTGAAATTGCACAAAAGATAGAAGAAAAAAATAAGAAAGATAGAAAAAATTTATCTCCAACTTTCTTTGGTACAAATATAGATTTAAAAAACACATCAATTTATTACTCTATGGTTAATATTTGTCTACATTATTTCCATAATCTCATATAAGACCTATCATCAAATCCTCAAATCAGCTTCAATTGCTTTCAGTTTCTCGCAAAAATCTAAAAGTAGAAATTAAAATTTGTCAAAGTCTTTTCATTCATCAAGGCTGTCAATTTACTAGTAACATTGTTGTATGTCCTATTTTAACATGTATCATATAGTTATTTTCCAATCCCTGTCATAATATTAGAAGGTTCTCATTGTAGATAAAGAGGTATCAATAATCAAGAAAACTACCAGAGTTCTCTACAATCTGCAATGCAAATAACAGGGTAAAAGGGTAGGGAAAGGTCAATGACACAGTGCTGCTCACCATCTTTATTTTTCTGACCTTTCCCCACCCCCTGCCCGCCAGGCCATTAAATGCAGAGGTTGCTGTATTTGGCATTCTGTAGACAAGAGTTCCATCTGATGGTGTAATAGAGCTTCATGCGCCCTGACACTTTTTTTCTTTTTTTTCTTAAGGAGCTACAAGCTGAGGAGTTGGTTTGTAAGGAGCTAAGAAGATTTGAACTTTTGTTGTTCAGTTGCTAATCATGTCCAACTCTTCATGTCCCCATGGACACTAGGCTCCCCTGTCCTCCAACGTCTCCCTGAGTCTGCCCAAACTCATGCTTACTGCTGTTAATGGAGATTCTCAATCATCCAGGTCATGGTTGTCCCAAAGGTGCTTTTCCAAAAGGCAAGTGGTTTTTTCATTGAAAACATTTCACTTCTCATTTAAGAAGCAAAGGAGAACTGAATAGCTGAAGAAATTCCTTGGGTAAGAAAATGTTTTCAAGGAAAAAAAACCCAAGAAAGTCCAATTGCCTTTTGAAAAAACACCTTTGGGTTATGCCCACTGCTTCAATGACACTATCTAACCATCTCATATTCTGTTTTTAGATTTTTTTTAAATGCAACTGAACCTTCTCTTAATCAAATAAAGCTTTTGATTCCAAGCTTTAGTTTTATCAACTGGTTATATATAAATATAAATATAGATGATCAACTAATGATCTCCAAATATGAATCTGCATGGTTATACTTTCTAGTATCATGGGAATTATAGTCCAGTGGCTCCAAAGAAGGCATCAAGTAAGAATACATAGATACATAGACAGACAGATAGATAGATAGATAGATAGATAGATAGATACATACATACATACATACATACATACATACATACATATCATTAAAACATCAAAATAGTCAAGATATATTAAAAATATCTCAAATCTTTCTGAGGGAGATGGGTGGTTCAGAAATGTGAAAAATAATATGTAAAGATATAAATACATTAATTCGATGAAAATTAAATGTGAAAAATATACATTATTTGATTTGTGATACATTTTAACTTCAGAATCTTTAGTATAGTAATATACTATATATTGTACTATATAACATATGTATGTATACACACATATATTATAATATATAGTATTATACATAATATATTACTATAATATAGTAATGACTTTTAATATAATAATACATGCAAAATTTAATAATTGTGCATAGAGTCAACTGTTGCATGCATAGTATTAGTATTGTTATTTTAAAGATTTTAAGTGCCAAGTGTAAAATTAAGGTACAGCAGCAGAACAACTACTTTAAATTAGAGATATGTTTTCTTCCTTCAGCAGTTTCCTGGTAACAAAAAGATCATGTGCTTTTCACCTGCATGTAGCATTGAGAGGGTTTAATTGCTCTCAGATCTTCACCATGGAGGCAATTCCCTTTGGTTCTGGGCAAAAATTCATGCAGATGATGAAACTTACTAATGATTGATGAGGCATGGAGATGTTTTCAAAAACATTGTAACATGGTGCTCCTTTTATTGAATTAAAGCATTTCTCAAGAAATACCTGTGCAAAGACAAGATTGTGGTATCTATGCAGGATTTCATAGCAACCACCTCTGAGAAGATCTTGTCCTGTGGGAGAAGGTTCATGCTACATGAACTGTATCTAATTAAAGATAGTATTCTTGGAATATTTGTCTAAAAAGGAATAAAAAGAATGAAAAAATCATATGAATTTGATAAGGTTTTGAAGTCTGGTATCCTTGCCTGCCACTGTAAATTAAAGAATTGAAAAAGCATAACAAAATCTGTTTGCTTCTAATCAGCAAGATATTTATGATTCCGCCTTGGTAGTGTTGAAAGAAATATCCTTCTGGGTTCAGTTCCAAGTGGGGAAAAAGACACTGGAAACATGGAGGCTGCTTGGAAAGTTTAATGATCACATGCTTCAGGTTGAGAAGAGATCAAGAAAAAAGGACTGAGGTGCTGAGAGTGCCTGGGTTTTTTTACCCTCTGTTGGGATTTGAATTGGAGCTTGTATTCTAACTGGTTGTCAGACTCCCATGAGGGGCAATTCTGTAGGCTGTCCTGAGTTCCAGGCTTTGTTGAGCCTTTCTGGATAATTTATGCCCTTAAAAGGGCTTTTGGTAATTGCTATAGCTTTACCTGGAGATCTTTCTTATGTTAAGTACTCTGGCCCAGGCCTTAATGGCCCACCCATTAACAAAGGTGGGGGTGAGATTCTGCTTCTGGGGTGAGTTTCTGCTTCTGAGTTTCTACTCTTTTTAGAGGAAATATTGTGCCTTTTTAATATTTCCTAGGCTATTTCAATTTTCTAGGAGAGGGGTGGGTGCTAACTTCCTACAGTAGCAATATGCAACAAAATATATTTCTACAATTAAATATATTATTTATTTAGATTTTTTAAAAGAAAAAAACCTATCCTGTTGCTACCATGTTGTACAAAAATGATATAGTATAAAATTATAATATTGTAATATAACAATTATATCTTACAGTAAGATAACCCATAACTTGGGGAGGTGTGGTTCTGGAGAAGACAAAAACCCAACTTTAATGGTTCTTGAAAGATGGATTTATAGAAACCAGATCAGGTTTTTTCTTCCAGCCACATCTCTCTTTCGTTATATATAGTAGCTTGAAAGTTGCAAAGGAGGTGTAGGAAGTTGGCACCCAACTCTCCTAGAAAAATGAAGTATTCTGGTAGATATTTAAAAGGCAGAATATTTCTTCTAAAAAGAGTAGAACCCCAGAAGCAGAATCTCACCCCCACCTTTGTTAATGGGTGGGCCATTAAGGCCTGGGCCAGAATACTTTACATAAGAAAGGTCTCCAGGTAAAGCTATAGCAATTGCCAAAAGCCCTTTTAAGGGCATAGATCATCCAGCGGGGGTCAACCAAGCTTGGAACTCAGGACAGCCTATAGAGTTGCCCCTCATGGGAGTCTGACAAGCAATTAGAAACAAGCTTCAATTCAAATCCCAACAAAGGTTATAAAACCCAGATACTCTCAGCACCTCAGCCCTTTTTTCTTGATCTCCTTCAAGCATGTGATCATCTTTCTCTGGAGCTCCAGACCATGTGGTCCTGTTCACCATTAAACTTTCCAAGCAGCCTCCATGTTTCCAGTGTCTTTTTCCCCACTTGGAACTGAACCCAGAAGGATATTTCTTTCAACAATTGGCACCCAAGCAGATGGGACTCCAAGCTAACCTAACCAATGGACCAGGCCCAGGTAAGATTCCCTTGCCGGCAAACAGACCCATTGAGTCTGTGGGTGGGTTTTCCTGGACCTGGGCCAGTTGGAACAAAGGTTTTAAAGGGGTTTTGAGTGTTGAGCTCAAAGGCTGCTTGGAAAGAAGGTGAGTACCTCCAAATTCTAAATTTAAAGCACAGAAAAATGTGGGAAATGTGTGTATGCCTTTGTGTGTGTGTGAGAGAGAGATCTTTCTTCCTCTGTGTGTTCTACCAAGAGAGCTAGTATCAATTATATTACTGTTTATAACAATAATATTCATGCTGTTTGTTTAACCAACTTATGTATTACTTATATCACAAATCCTTTCATATATTTCCTTTTTCCCTGTTTTTGTCTGCTAGCCATTGATGAGTCCCAAGGAAAAAATTTTTTTCTAGTTTTATTGGTATTGCTTGGAATAAATATAGTAATCTTGGCAGGATATTCAATTTTATGGTAGCTACTCTTTCCATCAATGATAGTTGTAGATTTTTCCACTTAACCAAATTTGTTTCATTTGTTGGCCAATTTATAACTTTCTTGACTATCTGTATACCTATTTTCCTTGTTAGCTCTTTTTCTATATATCTGTAAACAATTATTTTGATTTTTTTAACCTTTCAGTCCTGCAACTTCACCATACTCTCCTATTTTCCTAATTAGTTTGAGTCCATTTTATTGTGGGTTTTCAAGATAAAGAGCAAATCTTCTACAAATGCCTATAATTTATATTGTTCCCTTTTTATTTCCATAGCTTTAATTTCTATCTCTTGTCTAATATCTATATTTAGCAATTCTAATATCAATATGAATAGTACAGGAGATAGTGGACATCCTTTTCTTGTGCCTTTTTATATTAAAATTCTCTGTCCTACTTCCATTTTCTATCACCTTTGCCATTTGTTTATGGCAAATTGCCTTTAAAGTTAAAATTATTGTCATGGTGTTTTAATCTACTTCTTAGGCAAAAAAAAAAGCCATTTTGATCTGAATATATATATTCATTTAGAAATTTTTACTCTCTGCCATTATTGAAGCATATGTTTTATAGTCAGTGTTCAGTCAAGATATGAGCCTATAGTTTTTATCTGCATTAAATCTGAATCTTTTGGAATCAAAGTAATATTTGCTTTCATCCACGAATTTGGTACCTTTGCATCAATCAATACTTCATTATGGACTTCTAACATTGATGGGCCTAAAGTATCTTGTAACCATTTGTAAAATTCTGCCTGCAGCCCAACTGGTCCTGGTGTTTTATTATTCTTTTGTCTCTTGATCACTTCTGATAATTCCATCATTGATATTCATTCATTTAACATAGTGGGAAAGATGTAATCTGGTTTTCTCCAAAATATGAAGACTTTTCTTGCTCATAGTTTATCATCTTTTATCATTTTATTCTATGTGATAGGCTTCATTTTGTTCTACATTCAACCTGCCCCTTCAGTTTAAACAGTGATTTTAAATATTTTTATCAGAATGTATACATATACATACGTTTGTATTTGTTAGCTGAATAGAGTGGCCTATATTGTTAGGAAACTGCCTATATTGTTAGGAAATGTTTTTCTTGTGGGGCTAATGGACATATAGCCAGATACTGTAAAAAGGGTAAGAAACAGAATAATATACAGAGAGCTCATAAGAATGTTAGTTTAGCAATATCAAGTACAGCTACAACTGTAAGCCATGATATATGGGTAGTTGATAGTGGAGCATCGCAGTGTATAACTAAAAGTAAAGAGAGGTTTGTTAACATGATAAAGAGTAAACACCATATATCATTAGCTAATGGATGGAAAATAAAAGCATGTGGAGAAGGTACTGCATATTGTTCATGTATTGATGAAAGTTTACCAATGTTATATGTACCTGGAATGAAGTTTAATTTGCTATCTGTAAGAGAAATGGAAAAAGCAGGATTTGTAGTAACATTTAAGGGAGATACATGTTTAATAGACAAACAAGGTAAAAGTATTACTGCAAGATTGGAAAATGGTTTGTTTATTATAAATGATGATCCATCAAGTACTGCTAGCTCAGTTTATGAGAATAAGAAGCCTCATGATGAATGTATTCATCTACTCCATAGGCATATGGGACATATAAATTTCAAAATGCTCAAGAAAACTGTTGAGTTGTCTACTGGTATAGACTTAAAACCTTGTATAAAGTATTTAGATTGCAATATTTGTAATCAAAAGGGAAAACAAGATAATTTCTGAAAATATGGTAAATGGACTGAAAGCCAGTAAACCATTAGAGGTTGTGTTTGCTGATATCATTGGATCTAGAAAACCTAGTATAGGTGGAGCCTGTTATATATTGAGTATTATGGATCATTTTTCCAGACATGGTTTCTGTTACCTAATGAAAACAAAGCAAGAAACATACCAGTATTTTGGAAACTGGCTAAAAGTTACTGAAAGAAAACAGAAACAGAAAATTATTAGATTTATTACGAATAATGATACTGAATTTACTAATAACAAATTTAAAACCATGTTATGAAAAGCTGGAATTGAATCTGAACGTTCTGATCCTTATAGACCACAACATAACTCATATATTGAATGTAGAAAACAAACATTACAAGTTATGGCTAGGAATATGATGTTGGATTCTGGTATATCAGAGCAACTGTGGGGTGAAGCAATAATGTGTACTAACCATGTTTTGAATAATGTGATAAATTCAACAACTGGTGAATTACCATTTACTCATTGGCATAGAAGAAAACCAGATCTTAGTTATTTGCATACATATGGAACCCCAGCATGGGTTCATATTCCCACGCAAGGCAAAAAGGACAACATAGAGCTAAGAAATTGTATTTTGTAGGTTATGGAGCTAATAATAGATTATTTAAATTTTGGGAGCCAGGTACTACTAATATATATTGGAGTGCAAGTGCTAAATTTCTGGAGCATGTTGGCTGGCAAAAGTTTAAACAAGAATATAATAATAAAAAAACATAGTATTATTGTAAAAACTCCATTGTTCACTGATCATAAAAATGATAGGAATATTGATGAATCATTAAAAGAAGAACCCTCTATAATTGTAAAAAATGAGGATTCAATAGGGGAGGTAGAAGAAGAAAATATACAAACAACATGTACTGAGTTTCCTAGAAGGTTGATTAGAGAGAGACATCAATCTAACAGAGTTCAAACAAGCATTGTATGTCGAATTAGATAAAGAATCTTCTAATCTCTATGAAATTGTATGAGGATGTAAAGTTATTAATTGTGTAAAAGTTATGTATTGAAGGCGTAATGTATTATATATTGACCAACCCAAAGGGGAGAATGTTATGTATATGTACACAACATAGTTGGGTTGACAATATATAACCCACAAATATATATGCTTGTAGCTTTAAGGAAAAATACTGTAATGTATTATACTATGTTCTGGTTGGTTGGTTATGCTGCAAGTTGCCATAAGAGGGAGCTATAGATCATGGTTTAATTCTCTTTCTCACTAATGATCTCTCTTGATACTGATACTGACTGACTATGGACTAATACTGACTAGCCCTGTTTACTTTGATATTCTGTTGATATCAAAGGTTATCTGTTGTATTATGGTTTGATATTTGTCTGCTGTAAAAGATGTGAAACCGGTAAGAAAACTTTATAACTAGATATTTCTGGACTGTTAAAAACGTGTATGACATCGACTATTTATTGGACTGTGCTATTTCTTCAAGTAAACATTAACACAACTTGATTTTACTCTGTGTGACTGTATATTTATTCATAACTGTTCTCATAAACGTTTCCATGTGCATATCCTTGTTATACAAGGGTTACTCTGCACATATCCTAACATTGTGGATAGAAAAAGATGATTGTTGTCATTTAGTAGCTACCTAAGATATTTCAAACAGTAATTTTGGCTATATTGCACAGATATACCTAGCAGCAGCTGTAGGGGCAGTCGCAGCCCTCCACCATTGTTGCAGTTTTTCCTGTGGCCCCTTGGGAAAATTAATTGCCCACCCATGACATACAGGGAGTGCGAACTATGTCTAAAAGTTTGGGCGCATGTAGCTACTCCTTGTTTTCTGTGCTGACAGTTATGACTAATAATTAAAGATGCAATCCAAACACCTTTGGAAATTCACAGTGCATAGAAAACACAATAATACATTATAAGCAACAGGCTGTTGAAGTTCCTACACATAGCAGTGAAAGGCTCCTTGGTTTTTTGATTGTTGTTCAGGAATGGTCAATCCCCATACGATGCCTGTCTATCACCAGAGCTTCCTTCAGACCCCATCACCAACAATTAGAAGTAACTTTTTGCTATTGTGAGATAGAAAATGCCATTCATGTGGTGTTATCTCTAAAATAGCAGAGAAAAGAGAATATCAACTATTGTTGGAAGTTATAACCCACTCCCTTCCTAGAAAAATGAAATACTTTAGGATATATTAAAAAAGGCAGAATATTTCCCCTAAAAGAGAAGTAGAAACTCAGAAACAGAAACTCACCTCAGAAGCAGAAGCTCACCCCCACCTTTGTTAATGGGTGGGCCATTAATGCCTGGGCTAGAGTATTCTACATAACAAAGCCCTCTACCCATCTCACCACATGGCCTGGGAAGATTGCATCAGCCAGCACTCAGGTGAAACCATGTGGTCCAGACAAAGTCTACAGAGTTAGCTAAGACCCCTGCCCCTGGGAGTCTGACAGCCAATGGGATACATTTCTTACACAGGAACAGGAAACACTAAGGTGGGGACCAACAGAGGGTATCAAACTAAGGGTCTCAGCATCTTGCCCCTTCTTTTCCTTCACCCAACATCTTGAAGCATGTGATCGTCCTTTTCACTTTGGAGTTCCAAGCCATGTGGTCCTGTCCACCATTAAACCATCTTTCCAAACAGCTTCCATGTTTCCAGTGTCTTTTTCCCCACTTGGAACTGAGCCCAGAAGGATATTTCTTCCAACACTCTAAAAGAGGGAAAAAATATCCCACTAGCTTCCTCTCAAAAATTCAAGAAAGCATTAGGCTATCCTGGTATGTATGTATGTGTAGGAGAGAGAGTGGGAAGGAGTGTCACATCTACTTTGTATCAACATTATGCTCTCTATAGCCCCTGCCTTCCTTTCAAATGTTAGGTGCAACTAAGATGAACTTCAACATCTAGCCAGATACTTCTGCATAGTTCAGAAGCAAATCATGTGAATGTGACAGTCCGATGGTTTTGTACATTTAATATGGTGGCAATGTGGCTGCCTCATCACACAATCTGCTTTTCCTAGAAAAACTTCTTGGAAAGCATGGGGGGCTGGAATCGTGCAATATAGGACAGTCAGGAGTTTTGCAGATGAAGGAAGAAAAACAAGTTGGGGGTGGAATGTGGTAGAACTAGATCAAAGTGTAGTTTGAGGCACAGAAGAAATGGTGGGAATCAATTAGCACATTCAGATCATTTGCTACATGGAATTGATATGGTAGTCTGCATTTAGACCATCTGCCAGCCTCAAAATTTACATTGTATGGTATACTGTTTTGACAGTTCAAGTAGATTCCAGTAAAAACCAAGCACAGAATCAACCCTCTGTAGAGCAGACAGAATGCTCAAGATTTGAGTTTCATTTGTGACACAGAGAAGATGAACAGGGTATAGATGAGGTTCATTCCTTCCAAATGAGTCATTGTGCACAGAAAGTGTAGCTAGCCCTACAGATTCCAAGCTCAAGGAAATCGCAGCAGCAGTTTGAGGCCCAAACAGGATACACTAGATCAAATTGCTAATCGGGCTGAAGAAAACCAACCAGATTTTCTGAGCTACTTTAAAAAGTGTATATTATGCTATTCAGTAAGTCATGCTCACACCAGTGAAAAATTCAGTTGGTTAATACCGGAGCAGCACTTTTATGAATCTCATTATTTTGATTTTTTTTCTTTTTAATCTTTTTAGTAGAAACTTTCTGCTATTTTAATTGAAAAATGGACATAAGTACTTTAAAGAAATGAAACAATGGGTTTTGATAAATCAAAACAAAAAATCTGGTTGTAGAAAAATTGTCACACACATATGGCAATCATCAAACTATAATTTGAACTTCCCTGAGCAGTCCATCCCAATTTTCTTTCCTCCCAATCCTCTTTTCTCTGTCAGCCTTTGTCCTGCACACTATTTATCTCCAATTCCCCCTCCTTGGAAAACAGGAACACTGGATATTTTGTTTGTCTTTTATCTTTTGCAATTGATTAGACTTGGCTGCAAAGGAAGGGGACAAATTAGGACAACTCCTAAAGACAATTTTTCAAAAAGCAAAGAGTGCTGGATTTGGGAGTCCTCCAGACTACTGGACTTAGTCCTGTTTTTAATATTGTGACATCACAGCTGGCCATCGCTTGTGGCTTCTAAATTGACAGATTCCACATGGACTCTGAAGAGTTTCCTTGTGAGTTATTATTTCCCCTTGTATGGGGGATTCTTATAGCTAATGTGTGTCTTTTCATCCTCTTGCTCATTGTAATGATGGAGCATTTATGTAGTACTTATATGAAATTATGATTTAGTTAAAGTTCTTCATTGCTTTTCGGTAAAAGAATGTCAGTTCCCTATTTCAATCTTCTGTGGAAAACAATACAAATTAAATATGCTTTGATCAGCCTTGCATATACCCAGAAAAACCTCCTTGATTCAATTAAACTTGGGTTAATGTAATTAACTCTCATCTGTCTCTTAACTGTGCTATGCCACTCTTATAAGCCAGCAATGCTAATTTTCAGGATTTTCTTAACAAACTTTCCTATTTCTCTGTTGTCTGGTTCAGTTCAGAAAATCCTTCTTTTCAACTAGCATCTATGAACGCACAACAGTGAGTTGACTGCCTAATTGTGTTTCATAAGCCAATCTGTACTGCCCTTTAATCTCTAGCAGCTGCAATGACCAGAGGAGAAAATAGTGACAAAGGGAAACAGGAAACTTGCTTCTTTTAAAGCAACTTTGGCCTTTGGAGGAAGAAAATAAACTTGACAATACTATTGGAATAATTCTATATTTAGGATCATATAGTTTGGTAATCACTGTAATAGTCACTGGTATTATGGTTGATTCCTATCAAATGGCTCTCTTTATAGCCAACAGATTAGGTTGCTTCGATGAAGGATTTCATATTAGATTTTTGAAAAACTTTCCAAGTGAGACTGGTGTTGTAATTTTAGCTTTGGATGTAAGTTTAAACTTCCAAGTTCGCAAAGCCTTGCTGGAGCAAAGCAGCTGATGGCTCATTAAGCAGTTTGATGGACATTCTGCTTTGTTCTGATCAAGGTAGTTGAAGTGCTGTTGGAACAGTTTTCTGGTCTTAGGGAGAGTGGTTATTTAAAAATGTGGAAGCTGTATTTTTTTTAAAAAAAGATCAATTAGTTCTGTTTATTTACCCTGGTATAATTTTTTTTAAAAAACACTGTGCAATCCAGGTTTTTCAAGATTCAGCCTGATTTCAGAAATTTTCAGTGGTGTCTTAAAGCATTGTGCAGCTTCAGCAATTTGTCAGCTCAAGGAAGGACAACATCGTCTGCCATTTTTACTAATAGGTAGCTTATTTGTAAAGTACAAATTCTAAGTTAAGTTTGAGCTGAAGTCAAAGTTAGGGAATGGAACTGGTTCTTAACCATGAGGACTGCCTATTATTGTTGCTCTTCATTGCATTTTCCCATTTTTCAATTTACTTTTTTCACAAATCTTTATATTTTTAATTTTTCATAAATCTTTATATTTATTTTACATGTCTAATGTCTACACAATAGGGCAGAAAGGCAAAATATCAAACATCTGGATCAATCAGTAATACTGCTAATGATTTTAGGCCCAAGCATTTGTTACATAAGTACCACTGGGTCTTTGAGATTTTTAGGACAACTAAAGTATATTCCACTTCCTAACACTCTCTAAACACATGGACTCATCTCAAAACAGTCTGCAATTATCACAGTTGGAGCCACTCTGAGAATTCAGGATAAACTAATCAGAACCAGCCACCAAGCCTCCAGCTCATCAATAAGGAAATGAAGAAAATGGTTTTCAGCCAAGATCCCAATATTCATCTTTGCCTTGCACCTGATTTTTTAAAACAAGTTATAACTTCAAAGCTTGGTGTGAGGACATTAGGGTGTTGTATCAGTTTTGCAGCTGTTGGAGAAATGGGTTAAGAAGTTGAGATATAGGGATTGGCAGCAGTTTCTGTCAAGGGGAAATGCTCCCTCTGTGCAATTCTTCAGGGTCTGGTTTCCATTTTGCAATTAGAACTAGGCTGCAGCTGAGCTGGCAAGAAACTGACTTGCTATGGGATCACAGGGCACATCATGGCTCTAGAAGGAAAATCAAGCTCCTCGTGGAAATATCAGGAGCAAGCAACCCAAGGTTTGGGTCTGGCTCACTCAAAAGCAGCAACTGTGTCTGGACTGTGTCATTTCAGGTGAGGCTTTGCTGTGCTCAACTGCTCTTTTGTAGAAAATGATGCCTGCAAACAGAAGATAGGACACTGTTAAGAAGATGACTTTAATTTTACTGCCTGGTTTTTATGTTTATGGAGATGCAGGGACTTGACTGATTAGTGTGTTTATCCAAATAATATTCCATTCTATGAACTTTTGCAACTTGACATAAGCAGTCTAGGTTCACTGCCTCTGTTGGAACCCAGAGTAGGTTTGAATTCTATCATCTCCTATACCCATGGCTTATTCTTTTCTGATAAGGGCTTAGTCAAGACTAGATGCAGCTTTTTTTAAAATTCTCAAAACATTTTTATTAACTGAAACTTTTCTTTAGCAAATCCCTAGCACCTCATTTAATGTAATTTCCTACAATGAATTTTTTGAATAAGGTCTGATTTGGGGAGGATACACAAAAATCCACCACTGTAGTTGTATAATACTTGGGTTGCAAATATCTGTGAGACCTTTAGAGACTAGATGGCAGCAAAGAGTTTTATGTAGCCCTTTGCTACTGTCTAGCTGCGGTTGTCCAGATGGTGGCAGCCAATTTGTGGTATCCTTTGCAGGTGTATACACACACATATATACCCAACAAAATCAAATTGTCCTCATTTGTAGAATGTGCTGATGCCTAAACTGAGGTGGATCAAAAGAAAACCAAAGAATGTGAATTAACCTGATGCTCTCCATATGTGTGGGATTTAGATTTCCAGTTTGAGGGAGCTAAAATAAGAATTGAGTACTTTCATTCCATGCATAATGCTATTTTTGCTTTAAGATTCCACCTTGCAGGCAAGCAAAGGAATTGGACCTTGTTTGATTAATTGGGTTGACCCCCTTCCCTTTTCAAAAGCAAGTCTTTCCTTGCATCTCTAAGTGATTGATAAGAAGCTTGGACAAAAAGCAATGGAGACCAGTCTGTTATATCTGAATGAACCCAGAATCTTATCAGTCTTGAAACCATGGAATGTCAAGTATTCAAGCAAACCACAAATAGGTAAGATAAAATCTACTTTGGAATTATTCATAAACTAAATCATGATTCATTAGATGCTTTAGCAGCACCCAAAAATGAGTGAGGTCTTAAAATTCAGGTCTATAACTATATTTTTTACTTTTTGCCATATGAATAAATTGCAGATTAAATGTATTAAAGGTGTGCTTTTAACCCTTAACTGACTGTTCTTTGTGTAAAGCTTTTCTACATTAAAATTAATTTCTGCTGCCAAACTCAAGCTTGTTCAGCAAAGGAAAATCTCAGCAAGACTACTTGGAATCCTGTAAACTTCCTGCATTTAGAAATGAATTAACAGGACAATTTCTGCTTGCCTGAAAAATGAGCATAAAAGTTTTTTCAGGGATAGTCCCCATTATGATTTAGAATAACTGTCTTTTATTAAATTTGGCTTTGTTTTGTAACTGCCCAAAATTATCCTGCTTGTTGGGAATGAGACGGTAAAAATATAACTAATGTAAACCATGTATAATCCTTGTAGACAAATCATAATGACAGCCATAATTGCTTGTCTAAGTGCTCCATTATTTACATTTTTAATGTTAAATATATTTGTTACATACAGTGAAACTTTGACTTCATACACTGCATTTGTGAATCCTTTTAGGTAGACCAGACCAAGAAAGAATTTTCAATGTACCTCCTACCTCATATTTCAGTGAATTATAGCCGGGTTTTTGAGCTTCTTTCTGTTATGTATGTAGGTTTGAATGTCATTGGTTTAGTTTGAATTGTTCTTGTAAAATGTCAAATATGATTGGTTTGAAAAGTGCAGGAAAACCCTGCACTCTGATTGGCTGGCAACTGCAGCTCCTGGCTATAAGTAGCAGCCGTAGCCCAGCCAAGACGGGTCCATTCGAGCTGTAGTCACTAATAAACTCTTCACTGAAGCTCTTCACGTCTGACTCTTCATGCAAACTTAACACTTTCAAATATTACCTTGATGTTCTGGACTTAACAAATGTTTTGCCTCTTGATATCTTGGCAACACTAGCAGATCTCTGTCAAAGTCCTCTTCCTTACTTTCTTCATCAGGCTTCCTCCTGCAACACCACCTTTCTTTTTTTCTTCTGATCCTCTTTCCTGTAGTTAGGAGTTCCCTTATGTTAATGTGACAAACTTTTAAAGCTTCATCTATAGCAATAAATATTCCCAGGCCAGGCTGAGACAATTTTTTAATGGACAACAGCCATGGTATTGGTATGGCCTTACTGTAGCTTTTTGTTGTTGTTGTCTCTGAATCTTTTTGTCACACAGAAAACCCTTCTTCTGAATTAAAGCTACTACTACTACTTGAGTTTCTTTTAATTCTTGTTCTGAAATTCCACTCTTATCTGGAATTGTAGTTTGGTTCCTAGTGCAGCACTAGGTCAGCACTAGGCTGGTCCAGGACTAGGCCACTTCTAAATTCACCCTTCAAACCAGAAAGCAATGATTGAACATGTCTTTTGGCATCAACACTGATGCACAATGCAGCCAGCAGATTTTGCTAAAATATTACTCAACTTGAATCAACATTTGTAGAATCCATAAAGCTAAAATTTTGTAGTTCCTTTGTGGACTTTATTATTTTAATTCACAGGCATTAGTTTCCATTATTTAGAACTACAAATTGAGTTTCCACGGCTTTATGTGATAGAACACAATAACTCTTGGGTCATATCAAGAGGATATATGACTCTTAACAATCTGATTGACATTTTCTAAATTATCAAAATATATACAATTCCATTTTATAACAATGATTGGGATGTATAGAATCCACTTCCCCTCTTGTTCAGCTACATGGAAAATATCTGTCAAGACTTCAGTTTGAGCTGAAATATCTGAGCAGCTGTGGATAGTTAATTTATTGGTAGTTGAATGAAAAGAAGCCCAATTCGTTTCCACTGCTTCCAACAGGTCCCAGATGAGATTATACCTTCAGTGCATTTGTCAAGGCTTTCATAAGTCTTAACAAGAACTGATTCAACTTGTATTATTCAACACCCTGGTAATGGCAAGAAGCTGCAGAACACAAATATCTCAAGACAGGCTTTCCACTCTTCCCATTCTGTTATACTTGAGAAATAGGCAGCTGATGTATGTTTTTCAACATTAGTGACAGAAAAGTAACTTCCAAGACTGATATCATATAAAGCAACTTTCAGCCAGGGAGGAATTTGCAAAGCTGAGTTATACTGTACATTCCAAGAGACTGTGATGTCAAAGAGATGCCAGAATTAATAATCAAGGCATCTCCACTTCCCCCTATAATAGAGCTAAAACTATATAATTTTCCTTCAGACTCCATACATTAACAGATTCATTTTCTTTAATATCTAGGATTGCAATCCTAATTATATTGGGCATTAGTCCCATTGAACTGCAGAGGAACATATAGGATTGCTGTACAGCAGCATTATTCACAAATGGGATCATAATTACATACTGATCAGCTTTAGTACTTTGTTGTGAGTAGACTGCCCAATTTTTCAATTACTCTTCAATTACACATTTTTCTGCCTATTAATGATGCTGTAAAGCCAGTCCTGCAACATACGTAAAATTGGAGATGTAGTTTGTGCTTGTTATAAATTAAGCTTGGTGTGTAATATCTCAATCACACTACAGCAAGACAAGAACCACTTAACACACATCATGACTGATCACATTGTAATCAAGATACTGAAAATCAGAATTGCTACTTGAACTGAGGCAGGAGATACCAAGCTAGCTGTTTATGGGAGCTGAGCAAATGCTGTTAATCTCCTTTGGTTGAAAGACAGCTGGCAGAGTCCAATGGACTTCTATCAGCTGACTCATGGGGTCACCAGGGCATCTGGGCCTCTGAGTTTTAATCTAGAATGAAGGTGAAATATACTTTCTTCTGATGGGTCCTTGGTTTTTGCTGACATTTCATTACCCAAACTAGGTAATGTCATCAGTGCTAGTAAGGAGTGGGCTTTGCTTTCAGTTTATTCAGGGGTGTCAAACTGATAGACCGTATGCACTACACGCAGGCAACGGCCACCCCGGCTCCGCAAAGGCAAAAAACATGTTGTGATATGTCACATGATGTCACATGACACGATTGACTTTGACACCCGTGGTTTATATTCTAGTGGCTTGTTGGTGGGAGTGGTCATAGAAGTTCTTTGGTTTGCTATTAATTTTTGGCTTGTCTCTTTTGCATAGTATGTAGATTTTGTTTTTGTCTATGTGTCTATTGAGGGCTAATTTGTCAGTGCTAGGCTTCTAGAAATTCCCTAGCATTTTTGGACTTAGCATGGTCTAGCTGAAATTATTTCACAACGTGTGGATGGACTTAAAGAGTTTTCATCATGTCTTTTGACAGCTAGTTGGTGTTCATGGAAGTGTTCTGCCAGTCTTCTGCCTGTTTGTCCTACATAGTGGCTATTGCAGTCATTGCACTGTATTTTGTAGATGACTGTTTTCTTCTGGGGCTGCTGGGTGTTTTGGTTTACTTAGAATGTTTTGAAGTCCTTTAGTGGGCTTGTTTGCTATGCTGATTCCATGTGTTTGTAATAGTCTGTTGGTGATTTCTGAGATGTTCTTGATATATAGCAGTGCCATTCTTTTTATAGGGCTTGTGTTGGTTGTAATGTATCAGGTTGAGTCAGACATGTTTTGATAAAGTTGCATGGATATCCATTTTATTGGAATACATTATATAGATGTTCTGTTTCCTTTTTTCTGTTGTTATGGTTGTTGCACTGAGTGTACTGACCTAGGCTTCCTTGGAAAGCATAAAACACAATCTTAGTCCCAGCAAAACCTCTTTTATTTTCACGGCTGTGAATTACGTTCATTCACAGCCTGCAAGGCTTCACAAACAGTCTTTCAGGGGAATGTTTATAAAAACCCACCTTATTGCTCTTGGAATGCTGCCAGAGAACTAACTGCCAAATGCAGAGCAAGGCCAAACTTGACATAGAGTCAAACAGAACTTTCCAAAGTTTGAATTGACCAGATGAACTAATTGCTTCCTGCAAAAGCTCATGTCCCATTCAGTGGTGTGATTCATTTTTTTTTACTACCGGTTCTGTGGGCGTGGCATGGTGGGCATGACAGGGGAAGTATATTGTAAAATCTCCAGTCAGAGGTGGTATTTGCCGGTTCTCTGAACTACTCAAAATTTCTGCTACTGATTCTCCAGAACTGGTCAGAACTTGCTGAATACCACTTCTGGTCCCATTCACTTCTCTTTTATGTCCTATGGAAGGGGCCAATCTTCTCTGAGGAGTCAACCCTGCTTTCTCAATTGTTCTTGTCTTCTGGTAGCCCTGCACAAGCACAGGCTGGGAACCAGTTCCAGAGACTCCCCTGCCTCACTGCTGTCTGAGTCTGAAGGCAGCTGATCTGCCCTGGCCCCATTCCTGCCTCCGATGCAGAGCCCTCATCCAAGCCCTTCTCAGCATCCAAGACTGCCCAGGTCCCCCACAACCTCCTTGCTACTGTCTGACTCTGATGCCAGCTCCATCAGCCGCCGGTGGGCCACAACACTGAGTTCTTATGCAGCTTCTCTTGTGGGAGATTGGGTTGTTGCTTTGGCAGTGGAGCACTTTGTTGGTGTGGGTGGTTTTTCTCTGCACATGGTTCTGCTTTGCCATTGTGGTCTCTGCTGATCAGGATATCCAGGAATGGGCAAGAAATGGTGGACTGAAGATGACTCCATGGAACACAGAACCAATAACTGTGATAGAATGAAGAGTTGGCAAGTAGACCGGCTCTTTAATAATTTCTGATCCATTTATGTTGTACAGTTGCCCAATTTAATGTACTAGATATGTAGTTCAAGACATTAATTTGTTATCATATTTATATAATCCAGCACTTTCTTCCCAAACATCATAAGTATAGGACATTGTAAAAATGTGTATATTTCCTTTTCTAATCATTTTCAGAAATTGCTCATTAACTGCTTTTCAGCTACTAGGAACCTTTGGATTAACAACTTTTACAGCACCAGGTGACTTAGCTTCAATCCTTAGCAAAAGAAGTTTTAAATACAAGTTTAGGGACACATACAGGCAACACCCTAAAAATGTGAAATCAAGTTTCAAACACCCTTTTGCTACATTTAGTTTTTCTTTGTTCAGAACGTGCATAGTTTCCTTCCCTATTTTCCACTAGAGGGAGCACTGATAATTCCTTCTCAAAAAGAGGCAGAGGACTCTACAAAGAACCACTTGTCTTGAGCTGTAGGAGCAGATATCGTACTAGATCTGTTGCCTTGTCTCAAAGTTGGAAGTATTTTGTCTAAAGAATAGATTGGCCAAGGTAAAATAACATACATAAAAATTTAAAGAAAGCTAATATTTGGGCACAGAGGAAGCTTTGCAAATAATCACGACTTTTAAGAATTGTTGGAAGTTAAAACCCACCCTTCTCCTAGGAAAATGAAATATTTTAGGATATACTAAAAAGACAGAATATTTCCCCTAAAAAGAAAAGTAGAAACTCAGAGAGGCAGAAACTCAGTCCCCCAACCTTTGCTAATGAGTCATTACCCTGGCCTGGGCTAGTCTCATTTACATAACAAAAAGATCTACTCCAGTAGAGCCTTAATAGAAATTGCCCAAAGCCCTTCCATTACATTATCATCCAGCAAGGCTCAATCAAGCCTGGGACTCAGGACAGCCTACAGAGTTGCCCCTGTGTGGCCCCATGGGAGTCTGAGAACCAATCAGAATACAAGCTCAAATTCAAATCCCAACAGACAGCATAAAACCAAGGGACTCTCAGAATCTCTCCCCTTTCTTTTCTGCCCAGGAACGCATCCTGTTCATCAATAACCATCTTTCCAAGCAGCCACAATGTTTCCAGTGTCTTTCTTCCCCACTTGGAACTGAACCCAGAAGGATATTTCTTCCAACAGAACTAAAGCATTCTAGAATAACGGCTGAAGATACTGAAGTTCAGGAATATTTTAAAAAACCCACTCTCTAAAAAAAAGGATGAAACATATAGTCTATATGTATAAGGTGGTTCAGATATACATTATAAATATTTCAAATATTCTTTTCAAAACTGGCTGCCTCTGTGTTCTGGCAAGTATTCAGTCTCTAAACACATGAAATTTTAAATAAAGCAATCTATAACTTATTGATGCAATTTTTTATCAAAGTACAATACTGGTAAATTCTAGGAAATGTAATAATTGAGGTAATAATAGAGATTCTCTAAAAGTTATTGACTTAACTGATGTCATGGATGGGCAGAAATTCTGGATCTCGGAGTACTACTATTGTGGTTGCATAACTTAATATTGTGGATATGATTTCTGGGAAATGATGCATTTTTCCAACTATAAAATGTTTCATTTTGGATACTCCCCACATGCAACATCCCGTTTCTTTTCTTGTTCCTAACAAAATAAAAGTGCAGTCTTGAAGGGGGTATAAGGTTCTATGCAAATAAGAAAAAAATGAAGGGAAAAATCCATAATGTAGAATTATCTTCATTGAAAGTTTCGCAACATTATCCAGTATTGGGAAAAGGCAAGATAGATTCAACTTAAGTTAATGATCCAATAGAGGTTGAAGTTAAAATGATTGAAAATAGAAAACTGCCAGTATTTTGGCTCTGAAAATGGAAAACAGGAAAAAAATCCTGCAGCCTTACAGCAGGAAAATGTTTTAAATTATTTGTTATTCATAAGTAAAATTCAGGACTTGAAGATTTGGCTTCAGGTAGAATGACAGTAATAAACCATGAAATGAATAATTATGGTGGAATCTTCTTCTTGTTTTTACTATGATTTGGGATCACATTTTAAAATAGCTTTGAATGAGACATGTTGGCAGTATAATAAAGGAACTAAAGTCTTAACTTTAAATATGTAATTTGAATATTTCATAATTTTCACCCTACATATATAAATGCATTGATATATAATAACTTATGCATATTGGAAATAGGAATTTATGAAAATATTTTATGGAACCAGAAAGTCTAATTTTTAATCATTAAAATATAACCTGTCATTATATAATAATTAATATTCTGTCCATGCTACCATTGCAGTCAGTGTGTGTGTGTGTGTGTGTGTGTGTATATACGTATGTAATGTTGATTTAATATTTCTTCAGTATTTCAATCTTTTCAATTTCTATAATAATAATTGCTTAAAGTTCTAAATGTCTATAATACTGCTTAAAGCCAGTTTGATGTAGTGTTCAATCACTGCTCTGGTTGTTTTTGTGCCTGCTTGTCCAACAAACTTAGCAGCTGCAAAATTGAATGTGTGTCCTTGTTCATTGCAGTGTAAGACTACCAGTGAGTTTGGATCTCCTCATTTGACTGTTTTTCATTTTATGTTATTTTATTCAGATATCTATGTCCAGAGAATATATTTTCATTCCATGCATGAAATGATCTTCTCAGGACATGACATGGAATTTTGAACATTTCCCCAGGTATCCTTGCAAGTTTAGAAATAATAATGTCCTAAAGAAAATACACCATTAAAAAAAAGCTATGAAAGGAGGCAGTGCAAGGCTTTAGGAATTCTTTTCACCCCCTTAAGCTAGATGAAGCTGGAAGTCATGGAGGTGCATGGGCATGTGTCTGTACATCCATTCCAGAGGTGGTATTCAGCAGGTTCTGACCAGTTCTGGAGAACTGGTAGCAGAAATTTTGAGTAGTTCGGAGAACTGGCAAATACCACTTCTGACTGGCCTCGCCCCCATCTATTCTCTGCCTCCCGAGTCCCAGCTGATTGGCTGGGTCTTCTTTTGTTGCCCTGCACAGGAGAACGGAGCTGGAAAGCAGGTTAGTGGGGTGGGGAGGGAATGGTATTTATTTATTTATTTATTTATTTATTTATTTATTTATTTATTTGGATTTAAATGCTGCCCTATCTCCCGAAGGACTCAGGGCAGCTCACAACAGTAAAAACAAACAGTATAAAATTTAAAAATTATTTAAAAGTATTAAATCACAAACCCAAACAAATACCTAAAACCCAAACGAAGCTACACAAAAAAATAAAACCCATAAAAAACCCACCCCCTCAATCCAGGCCGGCCTGTTGGAAAAACCACGTCTTCAGGTCGCTAAGTCTTCAGGTTGCAGTAACCTTCCCCCAGGAGTGGGGAGGCAATGAGGATTTTGCAGTATCCTTCCCTATCATGCCCACCAAGCCACACCACACACCACGCCACGCCCACAGTAGTAGAACCAGTAGTAAATTCTTTTGAATCCCACCACTGATCCATTTCCATTCTCTCCAGGGAATATGCAATTATGTGAGGGTCTCATCAAAATGGGTACATATATGTTACCCCGGGGAGGCTTGCATCTGTGGCTATGATTTAGTGCTCCCTATTGTCTTTTTATCCGTATGCATATATTCTATACACTAGGAGTCTCGAGATAATGTCACATAAGAGAAGGAAGGAGAGAAAGGCTTATAGTGAGGCCCATAAACTGTGCTTCCCATGTGGATCCTTTGGGAGCATTTTTTCTGATATGTTTTTTTCCTGTAGTTTCCATTGAATTCCATCCACTTTCACACTTGATCTTTTTCTACCAGCTTCTTCTTCTGCATCAGATTTGGTCCTATATGGTTTTGTTTTCAGAGAGTTTACCCTGCAGGTAGACACACTAGCCAGGCAGGCAGAGACGCATCCAGAATTCTGAGTACCTTCACTTTCGTGGTTGAAACGAACCAAAAAAAAAAAGCATCTTGCACAATACAGTATGTGCCTGTGTCGATTCATATGCACAGAAATAAATTTAGACATAATTACTGTAATTTTAGCAGAAAGAGAAAACAGCTTACAGTTGTGGAGAAACCTGCAGTCAGGTGATTTATGTGCCTGCTCAGTTTGTTCTCCACATAATAATGGTGGTCCTAATTTTTTTTCTAAAAACTCATTTCATTAACGGCACTTGGACTGGATAATAAAGAACCAAGATGTGCAATTGTTTTACACTGGAACCTTCTTCAATCTCCCAGGAATAATTTGCTCAGGACTATTGTTTTCTTTGTTTGGTAGGATGCAAAAGCAGCCTACAGGGAATACCATTCCCATCCCCAAATTGGGGAAGGAGAGGACATCAGAAAAGAACAGCAGGCCAGGCAACCTCCAGTCCAACATTCTGAAGCAAAGAGAAGTTGGAGTTAAGTTAGAGACCAGGACTGAAGCAGCAATTAAAAGGCTTGAGCACATAAATCCAACTAAAATAGATTTTGCACTATTTTTTTTTATTGCGATCTGGGTTTGGGTTTGGGTTTGGACATATGAGAAGACTTGCTTCCACAGTTGCAGCATAATATCGCTCATTTTTTTGAGAATGAAATTATTGTCAACAGGATTATTCCTATTTTTATAAACTTAGTCCATCTTTTAATTGCCAGTATATAATATAATAATAATAGTAACCCAACTCTCTCTCTCTCTCTCTGAAATATTTTTTTTGTTCTTTTTGTTCTTGGAAAGATTCAGATTCTTTGACAGAACATTAGTAGAACTTGAGGCACCAAGTTTGGAAATTATTCTGATGGGCCATTTTGAAGCAAGGTATATAGGTGGAGTCAGAGCCATTACTGTCAGTGGGAATCTGACAGTTCTCTCTGGCAATTTTTTTAACATTCCTGATCTGTCCTCTTGCCCACTCCCACCCCTAGTTTTCCTTAACACTACCTTATCTCTCTCTTTCTCTGTCAAGTAACTCACCCTGCAAGAAGGACAATTATATCTTATCAGAGATCTAAATTGATCTTTTGAAGAGAGCTATTGAAATTAGGCTAAGTAAGAGGTTGAAGGTTCTTCAGTCCTATAGTAGATATGGTTATCTTCTACAAGGTTCTAAGATTCCTGAACCAGTGCACAGCATAATCTGCACCAAGGATTCATGTCCATTTAAGATTGTCAAAGAACTGGGTGTTGCAAAGAGAAGATCAGAAGCAATGATAAGGAAGTTTCTCTGCTGCTATTGATTTCTAAGAAGTCCATAACACACCAGCAACAAATTGCAATATATAAAAAATAACATACTTTTATGAAGATAAGTGAAGATCCATGAAATCACTGCAATTTTTTGAGAGTCGAGAACTCTTCATTAAATGAGTTGCTTGGAAAAAAAGAGGAAAAAGCAAGGAAGGAATGTAGCTGATCTCAGGGCCATGACCTTATTAGGTTTTGACCTGATTGGATAATGGAGGGTCTCCAGACATGCAAAAGTGATTCTTATCAGATCCAGAGTAGCCCATAAGCTCTGGTTAAAGATCTCCAAAGCTTGCTGTAAAAAACAACCATAAGGTACCACACATGACATTTTGAAATAGTTTGGAAGAATCTTGACTCAACTTTGTTAATCTGAGATAATCTATACAGACAGTAAAATTGTGAATAAGAGAAAATAAGGCATTATTTGGCTTGTGCTTAGATAAATTTTAATGCCCAAGGGAAAAGAACTTCCTCCAAAGATCCAGAATGTTTTAGCAAGCCAAACATTATGTTGCCTGAAATCCAGTCTAATTATTTGTCCAACTAGTGCAAAGTTATCTGCTGCCTGTGATTTTTCCACAGAGAAAAGATGCAATTACTAATGGCAAAACAGACAGGGGTTCCCTTTGTGCTTGCAGTACAAACTCTGAAGTACCATTTAGAGATTGAATATAAGGGACTGCAGATCTGTAGAAAGCAAATGCATTGCCAAAGGGGTAAAAAGAAAGGGGGAGGGGAGAAGAAATATGGTTGCATACCATGTGCATATTTGTAGACACACACACATATTTCTGGTCAGGAATGGCTAGTATAACAATGATGTCAGTCTGGGCAAATAGTGCAGAGATGTTTGGCCTTTGAAACTCTGCATGAGTGAAAACATATGAGAACCAGGGCTGTTCTAATCATCTAGTATCTGAAGCAATTCATCGTGGCTTTCAGCATATTTTTTCCTGAGTGTCAGTTGTTATCAATACAGAATCCTTTTGGTCTACAACTGAGGCCAGGCAGGAAATTCTTTGCAAAAGTATTGCACAACGAAAATAATTTTCCTAGAATGACAATGTTTTGACAGGAAAAAGGCTGCCTCCTCCCCATCTCCCCCTCCAACACCACCTCCAGAATTTTCCACTGGAGCTGCATTTTGACAGACAAAATTTCCACATTAATAGGATTCTGAGAATATTCAGTGTATTCTGGGCCAGCATAGACATGAAAATGTTGCTTTGGAGTTCAGCAAGCTTGGCTACAGTGAGTATCACTGATGGTGGTGATGGGGCATTGCTGGGAGGAGGGAAGTTCTTTTACAGAGCAGGCAGGCCAGAATTTTCTTCCTGATTTAGGACAAAAAATGTAATTCAGGTCAGAAATGTGGAATTTCCTGTGGGATGGGAAACCTGATTCTTGACCAGTACTGAAAGGTTGCAATAAAGAGGACAAAGGTAGTTTGTTTGCCTTGACTGCTCTGGTTGGAAGGAGAAGCAATGGATTTAAATTGCAGGAAGGAAAGCTGGCTTATGGGATGCCTTTAAGTCAGGGTCCCAAACTTGGCAACTATAAGACTTGTGGACTTCAACTCCCAGAATTCTCCCAGAATGCTGGAGAATTGGCTGGCTGGAGAATTCTGGGAGTTGAAGTCCACAAATCTTACAGTTGCCAAGTTTGGAGACCTCTGCTTTAAGTGAACAAGCTGAAAAAGAGATTAAATGGAAATTTGATTTGATTTAAATTAGACTTGCCCAGAGTCCCCATTACCTTGTATTAAAGTTTTCAGGTGGACAAATTCTTCTGAATTATTTCCCTATTAATTCTAATTTAATTTGATGCAAATAAGCCTTTGAAATTATTTTCAAAGAAAAATGATCTTGGAGAGGGTCTTCTGAGTGAGGCCTGGTATTTTTGCAGAGTGGTAGTTGGACTATCAAGCTTGAAATCTTCACTTGTGCTCTGATTCAACTTGGTTAATTATTAGTAATAATAGCAACAAATATTCAAATCAAGCTGAGCTTCTTGTACATGCAACTTTCTTTAGATGATATTGAAATGGTTTGCCATGATCTCCTTTGGGATATTTTTCTTCACTTTTCCACACTAGGCTACGGATTTTCTACTCCCAGTTTGTTGTCTCAATATTAACTAGGCTTGATTCTAAACTATATCACCCACATGCAGACACCCAAGTACTACCAAATTCTGAGCTCTGTTGAAATACTACCAGAGTCCAATATATGCCTCAGAGACTTCATTGCAAGGAAAATCAAAGTGAGTGTGGAAATGTTGTTATAGCCTCAACTTCAGAGAGGACTTTCTGAAATTGGAATCCTGGTCCATAGTTTATATAAAGCAAGGAACTGACTGTGCAAACATAGGATATGGTTATATATGTTATTGCCTGGTTCCTAATATGAAATAAGAGGACTTATAATTTCAGTCTGTATAAATAGAGGAGAATCAATAAAGGAGCACTCTGTTCCAGACTTACTCTCATAGGAGAAATATGCCATTAAGGCATTGTACACTTGGCCGAAAATGTCTCCTGTATTTGCTGAAATTGCCTTGACCTTGTTTAAAATTAGAAGTATTCACGTATGAAACGTTTTAGACAATCTGTCCAGCTGCATGATATCCATTCAACCTTACAATATCTTTACAGGAGTGAAATATATATAAAAAAACAACACATACAAAACTATCCTTCCCCCTTACAAAGAAACTATACCATACTAATCATGATTTCCCCATTTTAATCCACGGTTTCCTTATAAATGTATGTTTCTGGTTCTTGACCACAATGGTGGAATTCCTTCTCTGCCCCTTTCTAGTTGGTGCTGAAGTTAGGTTTTTGAATCAAATACACACCAGAAGTGGTATTCAGCAGGTTCTGACCAGTTCTGGAGAACCGGTAGCGGAAATTTTGAGTAATTCAGAGAACTGGCAAATACCACCTCCGACTGGAGATTTTACAGAATCCTTCCCCTGCCACGCCCACCAAGCCACGCCCACAGAACCAGTAGTAAAAAAAAATTGAATCCCACCACTGGTATAGACCATCTGTTTGCCCAACTTATTATCTCAATTAATGGTGCTGTGCCCCTTATTGAGTGTCTCACATTGTTTTATGTTTTTTTTAATTCTATAATTTTGTAGGGTTTTGACTTTGAATGCTCAGTGTATTGACACATTTGATTCCATATACTTTGCTTTGGAATTACTTTTCATTACTAATGGATCAAACCTTGCTGGTTTATCATATATATATATATATATTGAACATCTTTCTGTTCAACAGAATGATCAGAATTAGTCCTAATACAGCCCAGACATGCTACATTTTGACTAAGGCTCTATCCCAAGGAGAATTTCTACATGTCTTAAAATATGGAATGGATTTGGTTAATTAATTCTACATGAATATTCCATTTGGGATAAGCCACGTGTAAAAACATTACTTTAATAGAGGTTAGACTTTTAGTCTCATCTTTCAGCACAAGCATACAGTTTGGTCTTGGATTTATCATTTTGAAAGTCTTCTGTGCCTCATAGGGGCAGCGACAGAGAACTATTCATTTATTCTGAGAAATTGTCCACATTAATATTTTCTTCTCTTGTCAACAGTTCAAGGTACCAACAAAGACCTTTTCTTCCTGAATACTAAGAGCAAAGTTAGCTTTGCTGATAAATTAGTTGGCAATTCTGTTTGGGATACTATTTTTAAAGATCATGAATATTAGGAGCTGTAAGATCATCTTCTGTTAAAAATTAATGTGTTCATTTTGAAAGTATGTATTTTGTGCATGTACAATACTCAAGTCACTCAGAGTTTGGCAATACATAAATGTAATAAATTATAATTTTAGTGCAAATGAGTACATACTGTTATGTATATGCACATATATGAAAGTGTGTGTGTATGTGTGTGTAGAATCTGCTGAACTTTCCAAATGATTCTGTTATGGATACCTTTGGCTTTCAGTGGGAGCTGATGCAATGAAGTTTGGAAAATAAGATATAGAGTAGCATGTAATTTGAAGCACTTGACAAATACTCCAACTTTTTCCATCTGTTAAGCAATTGGTATGCTATGGATTGCAGTTCTTCTTTTGGCTAAATATAGTGACACATTCAATGTGACTCAGTAGTGTTGCCATGCCAGGTTTTGACCCCATTCACAGTAATATCACAGCTGTGTCAGCAGGGTCCAAACAAAATTGGTCCATGCACAGAAAACAGCAGACAATGCCTTGGCTATTATGCACTATGCATATGAGCTTCTCTTACAGTTAGATATGAAAGGCTGCCAAATAGCTTCTTTTGTTGCAGAAGCCCTTCTTTTAGCAAGTAGCATTCTCCTCTTTAATTACTACTGTTAGGAATACTTGGTAGAAAGATTGACCCTATTACACCTCTCTTCTCTCCATTGAGCTTTGCAGAGATCTGCAAAGGCTTCCATCTGTATCATTCTAATTACACATTTTTGAGATGCAGCTTTCACCTCTTTTGAGATCTAAACTATTAACCAAATATGCTAAGGATGAGTTGTATAAACGACTCTATGTAAACATCAGGAAGCCAGGAATCAAATATCGGCTTTTTGAAAAAAAATGTATTGGGCAAAAAATAGATCTCTTGGTAATATACAATTAATCCATTGTAGTTCCCAGGAGTTGAACAATACCAAGTCAAATTGCATATTTAAAACCGGTCTTATGCCATGCTATTTAACTCTCAATTACACTGTATCTTTTTTAAAATAGTTTTTCCTAGGTCTTAGGTGCAGATGAATACATCAAAATTGAAACCCTTGATTTGTAGCAACTCAGACACAGTTATCAAAGTGTGCATGTTTTGAACATCACTGGAAGACATGTGTCTGAAAAAAAAGATGTTGCTGCTTTAAGAGTTGGATAAATGAGTGTATTCATGAAAGCATCAGCATCAAGCTTGTCATGCTTTATTGAATAGCAGAGAGATGCTATGTCAAAGTCCAAAGCAATTTCCCCAATAACTTTTGAAGTCTGCAAAGCCCCAGTAGATATATTGAGAAATATAGGCCATTTTTATATCTTTCACTCAGGATGCAATAGGCAATTAGGTTCATTCTCTGAACCCCAATTTTGCACTAACTCAGATATTTCCTACAACTGAATGAAAGTGCTACCTTCCAGTCTTTGAAATAACAGAAAATGCTATCATCATAACATTTGCTGCATCTACTAGTGATTCCGGTTAAAAGCACATGCCAACAAACAATACATATACAATTTTGTAATTCATATTATAAAAAAGATGTTGGAAAAGGTTTTGGAAAAAGGGCAAAGAAGAGCAACTAAGATGATTAAAGGCCTGGAGTCTAAAATATATGAAGAATGGTTGCAGGAGTTGGGTTTAGCTCGTCTAAAGAAAAGAAGGACTAGAGGGGACATGATAGCAGTATTCCAGTATTTGAGAGGCTGCCACAAAGAGGAGGGGGTCAGTTTATTTTCCAAAGCACCGGGGAGCAGGAAAAGAAACAATGGATGGAAACTAATCAAGTTTTGGAAGAGCTTTGGTGGCTCAGGCTGTTAAATGCCTGCTCTTAAGATCCAGCTGTCTACAATTACTGTAGGCTCGAATCCCACCAGGCTCAAGGTTGACTCAGCCTTCCATCCTCTCGGGGTAGGTAAATTGAGGACCCAAGATTGTAGGGGGCAATTAGCTGACCTTGTAAAAATGCCACTTAGTAATAAGCAGGCATATACAATGGAATGAAGGCTATTGCTGAGCGCATTGGGTTGTGCTCCAAAAAAATTGTAAGCCGCCCTGAGTCTTCGGAGAAGGGCGGCATATAAATGTAATTAAAAATAAAATAAAAGTAAAGTAAAGAAGCAACCTGGAATTAAGGAGAAACTTCTTAACACTAATGACAATTAACCAGAGGGAAAGCTTGCCTTCAGACATTGAGGGTGCTTTATCACGGGAGGTTTTTAAGAAGAGACCGGACAGTCACTTGTCTGAAATTATACAGGATCACCTGTTTGAGCAGGAGACTGGAGTAGAAGACCTCCAAGGTCCCTTCCAGATTGATTCTCAGTCTGATACTGCCTTTGTTTATATATACAGGGCACAGCAAAAACAGGGATTCCTTGGTTTTGCTTTCCTGCTTTCTAATCCCTCCTTTTGAAATCATGGACCAATCACTTTTCTTAGCATGGAGTGGGAATGAGGCTATAGAGGAGGTGAGTTTTGAAAGATGCTTAGCTTTATGGGTTTAACACATGTCAAAATTTGCTCTTATTTTGTTCAAGTGTTTTACAGAGATGCATTCAATGGGAGCCTGGCTGGACAGGGCTTTACATTCTATTCTGGAATTGTGCTCTTCCAGAATCCAGCTGATTCTCAGAAAATATTTCTGCCCAAGGGCCAGAAGTCATTACTGTCCTGGGACAACAATCAATGGCCAAAGAGCAAATATATATAGCATGGCTTATTGCCTGTTTTAAAGGGAAAAATACTTTAGTGTGTCATAAAAACAGAATGCCTATCATTAAATATTTTTGTGCCTTGATTAGATGCAGAGAGGTTAGGGTCTTAGTGCCATCTCTGTTTTCACCAGCCGCACTATAGGGCAAAATAAAGTCTTCTATACCAACCCAAAGAATGCCTATGTTTCTGCCGGAGAAAGAATGAACTGGAGTGAAGAACAAACATGAGAGAGGAGATGGAGATCAGGATTCTGCTCTGTTGCATCTCTCTGTTGAAGTATAAAGAAGTGGAGGGTTAATTCTTGTTCTGCTGGAAGTAAGCAAATTCTTCTTAGGACTCTTCCTTTATTTACACACACAGAGTTGGCGAGCCTGAGCTGATAGCACTCTTTTTGATTGAGAATTTCTGCCTCCTGTAGGAGTCACAGTTGCATTTTAAATTTGTGCAAGATCAAAGAATAGCAAGGACTAAGTTGAATCATATGCTGAATTGTCACTGCTGTCTGACTCACTATACCCTCCTCCTCTCTGTATTTTGTAAATTCAGTCACTTTCTCAGTTTTTGTTCAAGCAGGGCTGATTCATTCTTTACTAGATTTGATTGATTCACATTTGATTACTACAAAATTCAGCATTTTCAAAACAATGCACAAACAACCTGGAAGATGGGAGACACAGAGGATATCTCTGTTGTAATCTAGACTTGGAAGTCAAAAAAGCATCCCAGCAGAAGACAATAGCAAGCCATTTCTAAATCATGCCAAGAAAAGTACACAGATGGCTCCATGAAGTCAGCAGGTTTGAAGCTAAAATTAAAGATAATTGTTATATGATTTCACTCTTTCAGCTACCCTTGAGATAAATTGAAATTAAATGACACTTAATGTATATTATGCTCTAATGGTCATAATATTGGCATATTCACTGTCCTCAGTTTTCTAGTTCTTCTATGTCTAGCTATGGACATCATTCAAAGATCTAAAATACATTGATCATATGACTTACAAAGAGCTCAAAATTTTACAGTAAATTTTCTTTTCTGGATTTTCAGGTCTAGGGAAATGGAGCTAACAAAAATAACTTTGTCTACAAATCTGGAAAAATAATAATTGGGTGACTTCAGAATGGAGAAAAAAAGTGTGTGTATATATGTAATTAGACCTGAGTTCTACTTAATGATATTCTTGAGAAAGGGCATACAGGTGATAAGAACATTTTTCCTGATTTGTGAAGTTGCCTAGTTGAAGTTGCCCAGTTTTGGAGAGATGATTCAGCAGTTTCATTCTGCTCTCAGGACTATTCAGGAATCACTGACTCATAACTTTTGATTGATGTCCACTCTTAAAGCTTACAATTAACTAAATTTAGTTGCCCAGTTAAAGCAAGCCACTACCTATATTGGGCTGCAGGGATTTAGATAGATATTGCAATAAAATGAATGCCTTACTAACAATAACAAAGGCATTATTTCATGGCAATAGTATACCATTCTTGTAATTTACCAAGAAAACCGCATAGATAGACCCTTTAAAGTGATGATGGGCTCCTCTGACTACACATTGACATTCATTGGTGAAATTATTTTTAAGAGAGAGACAAATGGTAAAGAAAAATGGGACTAAGGCAACCAAATGGATTCAATATATATAGTTATTTAGACATAAAAGCAGGATTCAAACTAGCCAATTTTGGACACATTATGCAAAGTCCAAGCACTTTTGAGAAGACTCTAATGTTGGGAAGGTGAACTGAAAGAGAGAAAAGAGAATGACCAGCAGAAAGGCAGCTAGACTAAATTGCAGTGCCAATGAGGCACCATGGGAAGATTCAAAGGACCAGTCTGGGGACAGATTGTTCTGGAGAAAATCTATTTAGTGATTGCTAAGAGTCAACACCTACATTATGCCACATGATGAATCATCAATATGCTATTTCAATCACATTCAACTCTGAGAGACATACACTTTACATATAGTAATTAAAACAGAATATCAATATAACTTATCTTATAGTTTCAAGAGCAGCCAATACCTTCACTTACCCTCTCACTCTGTGAGGAATCAGAAATTCCAGTAAGGCTCTCCAAATTCTTCTAAAACAGTCAGGTTTTAGCAGCTTTCTAAAACTTTAGCTGGACTACAAGACCCAGTCAGGTGTCTATGAGAATGTTCTTCTAGTTGTTGTCCTATCTGAAGCAGGAGGTCATGAATTTACCTCTATCGCTACATGCTTAAACTACATATTGCTATCTTTGAAGACCACCCCATGAGCTTCAACTGATGCAACTCTAGTAACCCACTAGCTGGGAAATGAGTCACCTGTGGCTTGGTCTCAAATTGGTAGTGCAGAGATATCTAACAGCAATTCAAAGTGATGATTTTAAGACACACATACACACATGGAGAGAGAAAGGCAGACAGAGAGAGAGAGACTTCTAATGCTGTCATTAGCTAGATGTTATTAATAACTCTGTCAAGCCACATTTTCAGAAGAACAGTAGCATAGAAACTTAGCCTGCCTATAGCTATCCAGATTCAATAACTTTCAGAAGTCATATGCTTTTCATAGCTGGGGTTATCATAAAACAAATTACTAGTGAAATTAGTAAACAGAAACGACTCAAGACTTTCAATGGACATTATGCTTGTGTTAAGAGAAGTGTAAGCTCTGATTTTCATGTGAAAATACACCAGATAGAAGAACTCATGTAAAAATAGCATACCAGATAGAAGAACTCATGTAAAAAATAGCATATAGATGTTTCAGAATAAATAAGAGTTCAGTAGTTATTGCTGTGTAACACTCAATACTCCAGGGGATAGTAGAACACAGGAAGGCCCAGAGGAATGTTGTCCATGGGGTCGCAATGGGTCGGACACGACTTCAAACAACAACACTTAATACACAAACAGAATTAGAGACAGATAGAAATGAACCAAATGACCTCTTTGCAGTAGTGTAGTTGCCTTAGAAAGTGATAAATATCATTTCAGGTATTCAGCTGATATGCTGTTGAAAAATGACTATGTATACAATACACAGAATAGCCCAAAGCACACATTCCGTTAGAGAGAAGTTCCCTGAGGATGGGCTCCAGCACAAGTCTGAAAGCTCAGAAGATTAAACCTCTGGTCTCAGTGACCAACCCAGATTGTGTTATGTATGTAGGTTTGAAGTCATTGGTTTAGTTTGAACTGTTCTTGTAAAATGTTGGAAATGATTGGTTATAAAAGTGCGGGAAAACCCTGCACTCTGATTGGCTGGCAACGCGGCTGCTGGCTATAAGTAGCAGCCGCAGCCCAGCCAAATTGGGTCCATTCTGAGCTGTAGTCACTAATAAACTAAGAGCTTGAAGCACTCCATGTCTGTCTCTTCATGCAAACTTAACAGATTGGATCCTGCAACATTATTCTGGAACACAGATATTTGCCTTCATTCATGTCCATTTATTCCTACAGCATCTGCCCAGGAGAATACCTATCCTTTTAATCTATAATTACTAGGTATACTCAAGCCTTTGAAGAGGAACTTTATCAAACGCTTTTTGGAATCCCAAACAGATTCTGCCAATTGGATTGTCTCTATACATGTGTGTTTGTTTTCCTCCCTCCCTTCTTCTCCATGCATTGCAGGCAACAGAGAACATGTAGAAGAAGGCACCTTTTGGCCTATTCATAGCAGACCACCCTTCCCAGCTCTGGGAAATGGCATTGACAGGGGGCCCAGGGGGCTCTTTTTGACCTCTTCTCCCACTCTCCTGCAGTTCTAATGGTGAAGAAGAAGGGCCTGGCCTGGCAGCAGAAATGTGGAGATGCAGCTGGGCATAGGCCAGGCAATGATTAGACTGAGGCATCCATAGACTTATGATGGACATTAAAATACTCCAATAAAGGATTTCTTTTTCTTTTTTGCAACTAAATATACCTACCCCCCAAAATTACTACCAATACTATTACCAACAACAACCAACCAACCAAACCAACACACACAAAAGAGTAATGATAGATGCACATTCACTAAACCTCCACAAACTACCACTGATCTTTATGCCTCTTCCTGGAGCCAGAAGCTTTCTGTCATCTAGCAAAAAATGTTTTTTCTCTCCCTCACCCTCTATATCGGGGTGTCAAACTTGTGTCATCACAGTGGCATCACATGACACATCATGACTTTTTTTCCCCCTTTGCTAAACTGGGCATGAGCATGGCCAGTGCATGACGCATCTGGCCTGTGGGCTGGAAGTTTGACACCTTGCTCTACTTACATAGTTGGGATTTGAAAGTTTGTTTTGTATTATTTTTTTACCAGGGTTCCCTGGGCTGTAAAAATCCAGGTAACTGCTACTGGTAGGTAGCAGTAAAGAGAAGGTGCATCCCATGCATACATATTTATTTATTTATTATTTATTTATTGGATTTATATCCTGCTTCACTTCCCCCAAAGGGGAACTCAAGGCGGCGTACAAAAGGATAAAAACAATTTCTATACAATATAAAAACAAGAAACTCATTCATACCAATCCAAAACATACACTGGGGAAAAGCAAAATCTCAAGATCTCAATACCATGCCCTCCGACAAAGCCAGGTCTTAACGGCTTTGCGGAAGGCAAGTAGACATATCCCTCAGGAGTAAGAAGCAAAACAGGGGATGTGGGGAAGCAGTCAAGAAGTGAGGATAATTCTGGAAGTCTGGAATGGCCACATGCTCAGAGCCTTGGGTGCAGTGGGCCTTTGGGAAATTGCCTGGACTTTCAATAGGCAGAACAGCATGCTTGCTTCATGTCCCTTATGAGATGGCTGCCTACTGGAGCAGAGGACTTTTGTCTCCACCTATGCAGCAACCACTGCCATATTCCCTTACCACCACCCCTGCTTGGCTTCTCTCTACTGCATTCAGGCTGGGCAGGAAGAGATGCTACCGCTAGCTCACCAGGAATGGAGAAAATGGGCCAGAGCAGGTGGAGCAGATGGAGGAGATTGGAGGCAGCAGGAACTGATGCAAGAAGGGACATATGGAAAGAGCTATCAGGGTGTGGTGGGTTGGGGAGGGCTTCTTTTCAAGGACTGAGCATAGTTAGATTTGCTGCAACCCACTTTAAGTTGTATCCGGAGAAAACCCAGCCAGTTATAAGTAATTCAGCAAACAAAAACATTAACTTAGTGCAGTGGTTCCCCATATTATGCATTAGTGAGTACATTTGAAAGTTTGAAAGCAACAGTGGATGTGATTGATTATAAAACATACATATATGAGCAAACAAAATACCAGGTTCAGCCATCTACCAATTTGTTGTGTAAGAATGCCATTGGGTCTATATGGAATTCCATAGATCCTGCCTTCCCTATTGAAAAGACAGGTTATGCATAAGGCTGAAAATAACTGTTACCATTCATTACACTAACTAAAATAATCCTCTGTGTGTGTGTGTGTGTGTGTGTGTGTGTGTGAACCTAACAAATATATTGCAAATGAAGGCAAATATATGTTTCCAAAGTAATGTTGCAGAATCCAATTTGAGTTGGTCACCAGGACCAGAGGTTTAGTCTTCTGAGCTTTCAGACCCTTGCTGGAGCCCATCCTAGGAAACGTCTGTCTCTCCAGAATGTATACACTGGGCTATTTATGTGATGACTTTTAGTTAATTGGGATCTTGATATCATGTCATATTGACCGGCATATTCTTTCTTGGAAGCAAAAAACCTGTGAACCCAGCCATTGAAAGAATGACCAAGCAATTTATGTTGTACAAATATATGCATGCTTTTATCCCTTCATCCATTTTAAGAATACATACAGTGCAGATTAATCTAGCATCTTGGAAACTATACTGCTCATTTATTATTTATCTACATTTTCTAATGATTAGGGATTATTTTTTCCTACAGTGCACAAAATGGTTAATAGACTCAAGTAGTTGGAAAACTACAAATATGAAATAAGCTTACATCCTTATTTTTTTCACTAGGTCCCTGGGCAATAATTATTGTGATTAGAGGGTCAGTCAACATTTTTGGAATACCCTTATTATAGTGTGCAAT
This sequence comes from Naja naja, assembly GCA_009733165.1. Classification (NCBI taxonomy): domain Eukaryota; kingdom Metazoa; phylum Chordata; class Lepidosauria; order Squamata; family Elapidae; genus Naja; species Naja naja. Next base: position 159,344,477 of record CM019151.1, read on the forward strand.
GGCAATGATTTAAAGAGAGAGAGAGAGAGTGTGTGTGTATTAACCTATAAGCCATATCAATGTAAAAAAATGGTAGAATTTCAAAAACTATTGTTCTCATGCATTGGGGAAAAATTGAGTTATTTTATCCATGATAAACTCAGTGACAAACGATTGTGTCCATTAACTCAATTAACTGGGGAATTATACCACTAACTTTGACAACTGTGATCAGAGGCACTTCAAGGGACCACAAAAAAAATCATCCCTTTCCTGGTTTATCTAATGATAGCCTTGTGTAATATTCAAAGCTGATGGTGTGCATCCTTTTCCCTCATCCAACAGAGTGAAGCTCAACTGGACCTGTCATTTTGATTCATAGAAGTTGGTTGGATTTGAATGCCAAAGAGGAGTATAATTCAGCAAACTGATAAGTGGAAAGGGAAGAAATGTTGATTGGAGGGAAGAAATGTGAGTTGGGTGCATGCTTTCAGCTCTTTAATTGTAATTTGGAGTAGAGTTAAGTATTGCTAATGTGACATATGAAATAAGCTAAAGTACGATGCTGAAGGCTTAGTGAGTTCATGGTGCAACTAATCTTAAAATGGAATCTTTCCAAACAATATCTCATGCTGTTAATGTGCATGGATCAGTTTCAGAGGAGAAAATATTTAAACATACAATTAGTTGAACTAGTTAAAAGCAATAAAAAATGTTTGCAAAGCTAAGATCTTAAGATTTAAATGTCCCAGAACTACCGCTGTAAAATTTTTGATTCTGTACTACATTGATGAAATAAGGGAATTTTTAGATCCTCCACATTGGAATTATCCTCAGAAATGCACAATATATTTTCTTGTGTGTGTGTGTGTGAGAGAGAGAGAGATAGAGAGACAGAGACAGAGAGAGAGAATATGGTATAACCAGTCACATGAGACTAGAAAACATTTGTTACATTATTCCTCTGCACCCTTGGGCAATTTGGCAGCCAAGAATTGCACATATGAAAAATACAAAATGCTTTATACCCCAAACCCTTTTCTTGGCAGTGACTTACAGGCTGTGCTGAATGATTTCTAACTGGATAAATTATTTCATTTGAATAATATAAATTCAGCTGAATAATATAAATCAGACACCAGAACTAAGGCTTAGTTAATTCAGCAGATTACCCACATTCCTAGGAAAAATTCACAAGCCAAGAGTCATTAGCCCTTCCTGCTGAGATTCCCAGCAACTGTTAGGGCTTCCCTGCAGCTCCCACATCTTCAGCTGCTTCTTGCTATGCAAGAACCATCTGGAAAGGAAGCTGGCTTAAAAAATCCTTTATTGGATTTCAAACCCTTCATTTGCTTTGGCAACAGTGATGGCCTGATGCTCTGTCTGAGTCATGTTTACCCCAACCCCTGATTTATGGTTTCCAATTTATTTACCCCTCCTGTCAGACCAAGAATAACACACAATGATAATTCTTCCAAACTGAGTGATTTATGGTTTCACACCTATAGACATTGTCTTGCCATACTGAGCACTCTATTATCTGCATCTATAATATACTCTGTGAACTATTAGAGAGGGGCTGTCTTCACTCTCCTTCTCTCACACATAATACATGGGCTGGGCTGCCTCTTACTCCTCTGGTATGCAGCCCCTCCCTCCTGGGGATCCAACTGTTCACTGTGTTCCTTCACACTTTTGACTCATTAAATATAAAATACTTAAACATTAGTTTTCACCACTTTTTGTTTCGGTCACTGGGGCAGAAAGAGGAAACTGACGTAATGATTGGTCAATTTCATCTAGTTTTAAAAGAATTCCCTTCCCAAAGGCCCACTGTTGTGTTGTTATAGCAATGAACTTCCAAAAACAAGGAGAGGTCCGTCCTTACAGCATCAATGAACTTGTTAAAAACCAAAACAACAAGAACAAGCTTTTCAAAGGCTGAAAGATGGGTGAAAAATCGTATCATGAATCCTTGCCTTCCAGAGATAGCGGGTGGTTCAGACTGGGGAAAGCTAGAAGCCTGGATTTGCCTTAAGACACATTTCACAGATATACTGACATTGATCTTAAAGGTAGGTACTGTATTGTGATTATAACCAGATACTTCTAATACTTTTCTCCTACATGATATTGTAGGAGACCTGTTTATTTATGGTAGAAAAAAAATCAGCAGGTGTCTATAACATCTTTTCAGAAGACAGCTGACTTTATCAGTTGTACCTGAAGTCAGCTCTTTCAAACGTACGCTTTTAAAGGGCCCAACCTTTGATTCTGGAATGTCTTCCTGGTAGAAATGAGACTAGCCTCTTCTCTGACAGCATTCTGGAGGATCTTGAAGACCAAACTCTTCCAGACTGTGTTCTAATCATTTATCTTGTTATTCTTTGCTTTTACTAGGGAATGACCATGTCTGATCCAATCTTATGCAATGCAGTTGACTAACTTTTATGCTATTGTTTCATATTTGAATGTTTGGGCTTGTTTTTAACTGTTTTTCTCCTTTCTGATTACCTTCCATGTTTTAAATTCTGCCAGATCATGTAATTTGCCAAGAGTATGTTGTAGCAGGATATAAATGAAATAAGCAATTGATCGACTGAATGTGTCAATCAGATGTGGCTTGCCTGCCTTTCCTCTTTCCTTATTATCTATCTCCTGCTTTCCTGAGAAAGAATGGTTGGTTTCTTGTGTGAAGACCATTATCGTTTTGGTCTTATCATAGCTATCATGTTTTAGGAGCATGATTTCCAAAGCATTTCCAGCTGCTGTTATGTTCAAAACTGTTCAGAAGATAGTAGCCAGCAGTCTCTGGGTATCTAATACCAGGCCAGGTGCTTGTTTCTTGTTCTGATTTGAGAGCATCTGGAATAAGTGCATGGGTTTTTTTTTAAGCATATGGCATACATAGTCGGGGAAGCCTACAATGCTTTTTACCACAGAGTCATTTTGGCAGTCTCAGATTGCTAGCTTGTTTGTTCACGCATGCACGCTATCCATGGTACACCATGGGGAGCAAAGTAGCTTTGTATCAGCCAGATAGATTTTAGGTAATCTGGGCTTTCTTCCACCAGCTGTGCTTCGCATCCAAGCAGGTCTGGCACTGGTTTCTGCTCAGATCATGCTAGCTTTCCCCACTGGAGTGGCACCTATTTATCTACTTGCATTTTTACATGCTTTCAAACTGCTAGCTGGGAAGGAGCTAGGAGAAAATGATGGGAGCTCACTCCACCACATGGTGCTATGGGTTCAAATCACGAAAGTGCTGACCATCTCTAGTTGACATCCAGCCCTGCTGCACCCCTGCATGTACACAAATATTTGCAATCTGTAGACCAATTCTATCCTTCCTTCCAGCACATGAATTGTTGCAGTGTATGCTTTGAGTAGCAGAATAACTGTAATATCTTTCAGCTCTGAGCCAATATGGCCATGCAAATGTATTCTGAGGTGGATGAGATACTTGGGGCTATTGTCAGGTCTATGAAGCAGACCAGATTAAGAAAACAATGCTACATAGATCAGGACTATTTTTATCCTCCTGTTCATCAAGATCATATGCTCTGCATCTATGAATAAGGTCCAAAGCGATGCTATGAATTGCTATCTATTCATCTAGTGGCTAAGTGAGTGACATGGCCAGGATGTTCAAACTAGGAATGGACATGTCTGATCTATATATGGCAATGCAATTCACTAACTTTTATACTATTATTTCAGTCAAGCTCCTTTTAAAATCCCATTTAACACAAGAATGAAAAAAATGCCTATGACAAATGATTAAAAAGTTACTTTACGGCCCAGTTCTTCAGTTTATTAAGCCGGTATGTTTGGTTTTTAACAGATCCAAATTGACATGAGATCAGGGGAGCCAAAGACGTGTCTATAATCACATATATCTGAAGCCAAGTTCTTTTGAAACCCACCGGATTTAACTTCCAGGCATGTTTGGACGAGTGAGATGGGATAACAGCTGGCTTTCATCCAAATATTGTGGTTTTAGTGGAGGTTTTGGGATTAGCCCATGACTTTTATCAGATTACTAATGACTGTGGCTGTTTTTATATGATAGTTTGAAGGCTGTTCTTTGCAAGTGATCTCCTGATGATTATTTGGGCTGATGAAAGAAGATGAGGTCATGTTCTTTGTGGGGTTGCTGAGTCTTCCTTTGCACCATTGATGGACAGACTGGCCTGATGCTGCCTGTAACAAAGTAGAACAGAATTTTCTTTAAAACACATAGGTATACTTGAGTAGGGCTTTCCAAACTTGAAAACTTTAAGACCTTTAGACTTCAACTGCCTGAATTCCCCAGCCAGCTTCCCTTCTCCACCGAATCTATGAGCATACAATTTTCATAATAGCAATAGCTATAGCATTTAGACTTATCTACCATTTCAGTGCATTATAGCTCTAAGTGGTTTACAGAATCAGGATATTGCCCCCAACAATCTGGGTCCTCATTTTACTGATGTTGGAAGGAGGGAAGACTGAATCAAAATTGAGCTGTTCAGCATCAAACTCCTGGAATGATCTGTGAGTTAGCCTGGAGTGGTACATTCTTAAAACGGTGCCACTGTGGCTTTTCTTGGGAGGAAGCCAGGCTAGTTGAAGGACAAACCCACCCACCCCCATTTCATCTACTTGGTGCACCAGGATGGGCAAGTAGGATGTGTTGCAAGTCCCATATATTATGGATAGACATCTGGTGGGACCATGAAAAAAAGGGTCTCAGTAGTGGCCCTTCCGTATGGAACATCATTCCCCCAGAGGTACATTTGATTTCCACTTTGCTCCTTTTCTAAAAAGCCTTGAAGAAGTTGTTTTGTAAGTGGACCTGGGGACCCCAAATGGAGAAGAAGCTGATGAAGTGGTTGGTTTTATTGCATTGCTGCTGCCATAGGGAATAGGTTTTTTTTATGGTACAGATTTTAATGTTGTAAGTTGCCCAGAGTCTTCTCTGCATGAGTTGGGCAGCCATGTACATTTGTTTAATAAATAGATAAAATAAAAAAAACTTGTCCTTGTTCTACATTACATGAAATAAACTTTAAACATAGGTCTCTGATGTAGAGGGATAGGACTAAGGTATGGCCATTTCCCCATTCCATAAATTGCATTCCAAAATGAGAGCTCATATAATCATAAAGTGCATTATTTTTCTGCAGTCATTTTAAAATGCTTTATAATATTATCCAGTGCTATGAATTAATCACTTCCTATTATGTCTCACCTGGAAATACTTGCATTGCTTTAGCACATTGTTCCTTCTGTCTTGGTTTCTACCAGAAGTGCTGCAGTAATTTTTTGAAATTCAGCTTTCCCTAATCAAGCACAATGTAGAAGTATTTATTTTTATTTTATTTATTTTGTCAAGCGATTATAAGATTACAGGTATAAGTATAGACATAGTTATGAGTACATGAAATGGATACATATAAGAAAAATAAAAAGAAACAATAGGACAGGGATGGTAGGCACGTTGGTGCACTTATGCATGCCCCTTACAGACCTCTTAGGAAAGGGGTGAGGTCAATAGTAGACAGTCTACCACAGAGTCAGGTAGAGTGACATTGACCACTTTGTTGCTGAAGTCGTATTTCCTGCAATCAAGTTTGGTGCGGTTAACCTTGAGTTTGTATCTATTGTGTGCTCTTGTATTATGGTTGAAGCTGAAATATTCATTGACAGGTAGAACATTGCAATATATAATTTTATATACAATATTTAGATCAGACTGAAGGCGGCGTAGTTCTAGATTTTCTAGGTCTAGAATTTCAAGTCTGGTGGCATAAGGTATTCTGCAACGAGTAGAGGAGTGGAGAACTCTTCTTGTGAAATATTTCTGGACTCTCTCAACTGTATTAATATCAGATACGTAATGCGGGTTCCAGACTGATAAGCTGCATTCAAGTATTGGTCTAGCAAATGTTTTGTATGCCCTAGTTAGCAGTGTGATATTACCAGAGAAAAAGCTACGTTCCTACGTTAGGTTAACAACTCTTAATGCCTTTTTGGCTATGTAGTTACAGTGGGCTCTAGCATTTAGGTCATTAGAGATGAGTACTCCAAGGACCTTTACAGAGTTTGAATCATCAACAAAGTCTTGACCATTCAGCTTGTATTTTATTTTCTGATTCTTTTTGCCAATATGTAAGACGGAGCATTTATTTGTTGAGATTTGAAGTGGGCCATTTGTTTGACCATTCTGATACATAGTCAAGGTCTTTGTGAAGGGTAGCAGTATTGTTGGTGGTGTTGAATACTTTTACATCATCAGTGAAGAGAATGCAGTTGCTCTTAATATGATCACAGAGGTCATTTATGTAGAGTATGAAGAGAGTTGGTGCTAGAACACTGCTGATCTGTAGATCTTAGAATTCCAGCCAAAGATCACAATTTTTTGAAACCAAAACATCTGAAGGTATCGGTTTGGGAAAGATCCAGTGAAGACTAACTCAATTAGCTTGAATTCTTGCATAATAGTTTATTAAGTAGGTACATTTAATAAAGCCTGGAACTTAGGAAGGAATCTCAAGACATAACATCACTCACATCACTGCCAACTTAGTAATGCTTAAGAACCAAGCATGAAGCAGCAATATATATTTGAAACCCATTCCTGAATCTTTAGATCACATACTCCAGCTGGATTGATTTCCAATTGATCTGAAATGCAGAAGAGCAAATACCAGGCCATAAAGTTATCTGGTTCTGACAGCTACTAGGCACCCTACTTAAATATTCAGCAACAATTTGCTGCTGCACAAGTGTCCCCACTGTTACCTTTCATCTTCCCATGGAGCTGACTAGTGCTTACACACTACAGCTACAGGAATGTGAAAAACAGCAATGAGTTGATCTGATATCCATTCTTCTCTCCCTACGTTTGCTTTTCACAATGAGAAAAAAGACAGAAAAAGAACAGCGCAGGGAAAGTTGAAAGCTCCCTCCAAAGGTGCTTTTTCAGGAGGCAACTGGACTTTCTTGTTTTTCTTAGAACACGTTTTTGCTTCTCATCCATAAATCTTCTTCAGCTCTGACAGGATAGTGGGGAATGGAAGGATTCCACACTATCCTATCAGAGCGGAAGAAGCTTTTTGGATGAGAAGTGAAACGTCTTCTAAGAAAAACAAGAAAGTCCAGTTGCCTCCTGAAAACACCTTTGGGACAACCATGACCTGGATGACTGAGAATCATGACAGATTCCCCCCTTGCAGTGAGTGAAGACAAAGGAATGATGATGAGGGGCTGATGTTTAAAGGGGCTTAGTTGCAACGGGAGGGAAGTAATTCTGGGAGGTGGGAAGTTGAGCAAGAGTTTCTGCTATAAGTTTGAGGACTGAAGATGGTAAGGCTGGAAGAGTCCAGGATCAGATAAGACCTTTTTTTAAAAAACACCGTGTAGGTGCCATCAGGATCCAAAGTTGATCAACAGTCTCTTACCATATAAGGCCAGGAAAACGAGACACAGAATTTAAATCCTGGAGATGACTAACAATAGGACTAGAATCCTAGATTCTTGCATTAGTTGATCTTTCTTGTGTTATTTTTATATATTTTTAATGAAAGCAACTTATCTGAGCCTTGTTCTTGAATTTTCCTTTACTTTTTATATCCCTAGAAAGAGATTTATTGCTGTGTCCAGGATGGAGCTCTGACACTAACTTTCCCACCGCTGCACTCTGCAGAATGAATGCTTGTTTCTTGTGTAATGCAAAATGAGTCAAAAGTTTATTGGCTCAAATACCCAGAATATAGATAGCACCATGACATCTGAGGGAATCAGAAGAGTGTCACTCATCCCAGACTGATACAACTATTGTATCTGGAAAAGGCCTCTGTGTGAATCATGTGAATTTTTGCAATATGCTGCCCTCTGGTTGTGTTAATACTGTTATTCTTGAGCAGTTATAGGTGCCTCTAGAATGTTACTTCTCTGCTCTGTGAGCTGCATTGGTTGCCAGATTGCTTTCATGATCAATTCAAGGTGCTGATTTTGACTTTTAAAGCCATTCATGGCTTGGGGTTATTGGAGGAACCACCTCCACCCAATTACATCTGCCTATCCCACTAAGTCAGGTAGAAAGGGTCAATAACAGCTCCCATCTACAAAGGAGTTCTCTTTGGCAGGAAATGGGAGATGGCTTTTTTTGCTCACCTTCCTGGGGGGGATAGCCCCATCCCTGACATCCTTCTGGAAGTCCTTTAAGACATAGTTTTACCATCAGCCTGGAGATCTTTAAATCTCCTCAGGTATTCCTCAGGTAACTCATCCAGGAAACATTCTGGCTTGGATGCAATCCCAATATTTGTAGGAGATAACAGAATGAGAAACAAAAATACTGTAAGTGATTTTCTGATCAGGTAGCCTTCTTCAATCTAGTGCCATCCAGAATATTGGTCTATTTCCATCATGTCCAACTAATATATATGTACAGTTTTGTGGACAGTGAGTTTGAAAAGCTGGTGCCTTTATCCATTGTTTTTCCCCTTCTTGATGCCTGCACAAATCTAGTGTCTCTGCTGTAGACTTGTTATTTTTTATTTATCTTCCAGTAGCTTAAAAAAAAACCCTCCTCCATTTGCACAGTTCAGATGCTGCCATCCTGCATACTTTATGTTTGACTGCTTCTCATACAAAGAGAAGCTGAAGAAGGGTGTGCCCATGACTCTTCTTTTAGATGTTGCCATAGTGGGTGCAGCTGAGAAATTGCTTATAGTGTACAGTGCAATTATGTTGTCAAGGATTCCCCTGCAACCACATTTTTTCCCTTTTAAATGAAACCCGAAACAATCATACCTACTTTTTCAAAACATCTGGTTTCTTGAATAAATCTGTCACATGATGAATAGATGAATCAGTACCGACAACTATGCTAAGAATATAAAACACCAGTCTACTTTTCTATGAAACTATCAGTTTTGAAACATTAACCAAGACTGAAAATGCTTTTCTCTCTCTTTAATGCACAAATGCACAGACTCATAAAGATGCACAACCCCCCCTCCCTTTGCTAGAAATGTGCTCTGTGTCGGCTTCTGTATCACTGGATCTCAGCAGGGTTGAGGTTTTTTTTCTGTTTTAGATTTAAAACCTTTCTTTATGGTGAATGCTAGTAAGAAGATATTTTGAGGGATAAGAAGAAATTTTAATGCCATAATACAGCATTGGAGAATGCAGTGAGCATTCACTTGAAAAAGAAGTGACAGATTATTTAACCAGTCAAAGAAACTTGGTTGGGCAAAAAGATTCTTAATTCAATAAATAGAACTCCATTTTTTTCCTTTGGATTTACAGCAGAGACTTGAGAAAATCAGCAGAAACTTCTGTGTCATAATGTTCTCCCCCACTTACTTTGATATTCTTTTTTTATTCTTCTCTGCATGCTCAATTGTCTTACTGTGAGACACAAAGATATGGTGACCACATGTCCCATGTAGTCAAAAATACATGCAAAGGAGTGTTTAATCAGGGAGAAGGAAAGTGGTAATGGAAGCCTTAATATTACACATTTTCTCTCTCTCTCTTTCCCTCCCTCCCTCCCTCTCTCTCTCTATATATATACACATACATACATATACATACATACATATACACATATATCCTTTAAATATACAGTGATATTTTAATTAAATATTTGATCAATTACTATGTGTGAAGTGAGAAGAACAGAATAAGAGAATTAGTAATAAAAATCGTAATACCTAATAATTCAGAACCATGCAGTCTCTAGTCTTATGCATTTGTTTTTTTGTTCATCTCATTTGGAGTTTGGTTCCCTCTATTTGGACTTGAATTTCTCTTATTACATTAATTTTTAGATTCTTTGGTATTAACAGGTCCGGCTGGTTCGCCAGCTTTGCCCGTTCCTGGACCGGGATGCCCTGCGTACAGTCACTCATGCCCTTGTTACTTTGCGACTCGACTACTGCAATGCTCTCTATCTAGGACTGCCCTTGCATACCATCCGGAGATTGCAGCTGGTGCAAAATGCGGCGGCGCGGGCGGTGTTGGGAGTTTCCTGGTTCTCCCATGTTAGCCCCCTCCTGCGCTGCCTGCATTGGTTGCCGGTTGCTCTCCGGGTGAGATTCCAGGTATTAACTTTAACATACAAAGTCCTACATGACATGGGTTCTTATTACTTAAGGGAGCGACTGCTGCCGACATCGAATACTAACCGCCCTGTGTGAAGTCATAGACAGGGACTCCTTGGGGTCCCATCAGCCGGGCAATGCCGGCTGGCAGTCCCCCGACGACGTGCCTACTCTGTCGTGGTCCCCGAACTCTGGAATCAACTTCCCCTGGGGTTCCGCCTGGCCCCCGACCTCCACACCTTCCGCCATGACCTGAAGACCTGGTTATTTGACCAATCCGTGCTATGACCCATGGGTGGGGTGGTTTTAGATTTTGATGGATTTTAAGTTTTGTATTTGTAACTGTAATTGGGACTATTAGTTTAATTTTTTTTAAAGTATTTATTGTGGTTGTTTTATTGTAAGCCGCCCCGAGTCTTCAGAGATGGGGCGGCATATAAGTCCCATAAATAAATAAATAAATAAATAACTCTCCAACCTTTTTTTGCTTATTGTGTTGCTTGGGTTTTTTCTTACTCTGGACTTTTCAAATATTAGAGACTTCAGCTAGTAGCATCCAGAAAACCTGGGAATTACCAGAAATTATAGTCCAACATATCCAGACATCATTGTGCTGAAAATGAGGTATACTGAAAAAGTGGGTAACGTAGATAATATAGGGAAGCCTCTTCCAAGTTGTGCCCCTTCCGTGAAGAGTTCAACTCCTGGAATTCGTATATTTCACACCGGTCCATTGCTAAGAATTCTGGGTTTGAAACCCATACATTTCTAACATGAGCTAAGACAGAACGATATTGGGGAACTCATTGGGAGCTTCCAGTAGTACGGCTGACATCCACACAAGACATTCTTGGAACCTTGTAAGGACAATCATAACAGTGTCTACTCTGGCTGGCTTTAAAAAATTTTGGCCTAGTATAAAAAGCTGAGTCTAGCTGTGTCAATTTCTTGAAACATGCTTTTGATGTAGCATAATTCTAAGGCGTTATGGGAAAATGAAATAATGTTGCCTAGGGACACCTCAAACATGAATGGATTCTGCCCTACCATGTAATTCACATTCCCACAGATTTTGTTAGTGTATAAGCATATAACCAAAGATTATCCAGTCCTCAATGTCCATTCAATCTAGTATTGTGCCTCAGAGAAGAGCTGCCAGATCAATATTTCTGAGTCTTAGCAACTTTAAGATGTGTGGATTTCAATTCCCAAAATTGAAGATGGCTGTGGAATTCTTGTGGTTGAAATCCATACATCTTAAAGGTGAAAAACCACTGCTATAGATAAAACAGGCAAAGGAGCTCCAACAAAAATCTTTCCTTGATGTGAAAAGTGTAATATAAAAGAAGACGATACTCAGATTTAACATCCCTTCTTATGTTGAAATAACCAGGTGACTACAATTCCCATCACTCCCAGTTAGCATAGGCTTTGACTTGACTGGCAGAAGTTGCAGATCAATGTTTCTGATGGGCAGCAGATTAATGAAAGTTGGCTCAGAAGTCTATGTTCCTCTGTAGATTTGCGTATTTCCTTAAAATAAATGGTATCTATATCTATTTGGCTAGCGTCTACTTTCTCACATGTTGCTCTTTATACCCCTTCTCCTTTATTCCCTTGTTCCTATGGGTGGGGGAATGGGGGGAGGGAGGGAGGGAGGGAGGGAGGGAGGAAGACTGTCCAAAGTAAACAAATCTTTCAATGAGGAGTTCCTTGTTCTCTGCCCACACTCTCATATTTACACTGTCATACTTTGCCTGCCTGAAAGAGACAGAGGAGGCAAACAGATTTACTGCCTTTATTAGATTAGCCAGCTGAGCTATCTGAAAGAAGCCCAAAGGAAAAATCCAGAATTCTGCTAACTGAACAACTCTGTTCTGCTTTATCATTGCCACATTATAATAAATGTGCAGGCTTTGCCTCTATCAAGTTGCAATGTCGTCGTTTTTGAAGGAGAAAGAAAAAAAGAATGAGAATTGCCTAGAGTCCTAATCGTGTATATTCCAGGGGATCCCAAAACACTAGTTCTTTGCAAGCAAAGTTTCACCCACAATTGTACAGACTCCAAACTTTAATCAGAGCTGGATGCGCTTTGCATCTCAATCTCATGAAGAGAAAAAGCAAATAGCTATTCAGAATACATTATTCAAATGTGGAATTAGCATAAATTTAGGGTATGCATAATTCAGCCTCAATATGATGAGAGAATGCAGGCAGAGGGGGGCTATGGGTATATGTATATTGGCATCTGCATTGTGACAAATTCAGGATCTTAAGGCAAAAGGAGCTGTGAGAAATGGGAAGGGAGAAATATAAGGTAGTCTCATAAAATTCATAGATTTTAGCAGACTCCATGGTGTGGACTTTGGTTAAAAGGAATGGCATGGCATGCCATTAAACATGAAGAAATATAGATGGAAAATGCTGGCTTTGACAGATCAGATAGTCAAACTCCTTCTTTCCTTCCTCCCTCCCTCCCTCCCTTCCTTCTATCAAAGAGAAATCAAGGAAACTGTCAAGCAAAACATACAATATTAATACCTAAAATACTTATTAATCCCTCTACCAAGCCTAGGTGAAAGGGGACAATTCACTGATTGGGAGAAATATGAGTAAAAGTCTTCTCCAATCCTTCCAATAAACTGACTGAAAATGGGAGCATCTGCAGAACCTGGAGATCATCTGTTGCCAGTCCTTGTAGACAATACAGTGTAACTATAAGAAATAAGATGCAAACATTTTAATAACAGGTTCGGACATTTAAATTGAAATACAAAACAATGCAGGATATTCAACTATGATTGAGAACAGATTTCAGCCATTTTTTAAGAAAACAATGCCAACAGCAATAACAATAAAACAATTAAAAAGAATCAGTAGTGTGACAAGTCATATGTATCAGTGAAAAGTCAATAAAGCACCCTCCAGTAAAAGCCCTTTGAAAAGGTGAGATATCAAAGCTGTTGCAAATACTGCAGCAAAGCATGGAATTGCTCATGTCCTGGGTGGACAATTAATCAGGTTCTTTCAGACTGAGCAATCCACTCTCAAACTGGGTCTCTAGCAAGGGAATTACTATCCAGAGAGAGATGGGGAGAGGGAGAAAATAATAAACTTAGTGTTTTTTGCAGTCTAATCTCTCCTTTCTGGCTGCTTTCCACAAACCATTCCCTAGGCTAACTCCACCTGTAACAACCTTCACACCCCCCACCCCAATTCAGGGAGTTAATACTCATATCCAACATGCATTTGGTGAACTTCTCTCTCTCCAGAATATGTGCATTAGGCTGTTGTATGTATATGGTGCCTGGTTTTTGTTATGTATGGTTATGTATGTTATGTATGTAGGTTTGAAGTCATTGGTTTAGTTTGAACTGTTCTTGTAAAATGTTGGAAATGATTGGTTTAAAAGTGCGGAAAACCCTGCACTCTGATTGGCTGGCAACTGCGGCTGCTGGCTATAAGTAGCAGCCGCAGCCCAGCCAAATCGGGTCCGTTCTGAGCTGTAGTCACTAATAAACTAAGAGCTTGAAGCACTCGCGTCTGTCTCTTCATGCAAACTTAACACTGGCGACGAAGGTGGGATTCCCCTGAAGAAGACGGCAACGCGGAACAGAAGGAGAGCGAGATGGCTGCACTGAACACCCCCAGCCCGTTCGATCCGACGGCAGAAGACTGGGAGTCGTATGCAGATCGTTTCCAAATGTATCTGGAGGAAACGATCTTGCCGACATTTCGAGAAGCGGAAGAGGGCGGTCTTTCTCACGCACTGCGGTCCGGCAGTTTTCAAGATGGCGAAGGCATTGGCGGGAGCTGCAGACGTGAAGGTAATGGACTGGCCTGACTTAGAAAAACTGTTAAGAGCCCATTACGCGCCACAAGTATCGTGCCTCATTAAGAGACACGAGTTTTACCGTCGTGATCAAGGGGAAAGCAAAACGTAAACGACTTCATGGCAAGTTTAAGAGACATTGGGGTGCATGCGAATTTAACAATTTAGAAGAGGCCATGCGCGATCGATTTGTTCTGGGCCTTAAAGACAAGGTGCTACAGAGCAAGTTATTACTGAAACCTAAGATCACGCTGAAGGAAGCAATAGAAGAGGCCTCTTCAGCAGAAGCTACCAAGTCCTCAGCAGCAGCCATGAAGAAAATCAACAAGGCCACAAGCCATCCTGATGTGGAAAAGTCCACAACAACTCATTGTGAGCAAATAGATTCTGAGTCAGACTGTAGTGAGGTGGAGGAAGGAATTTACAGACTCAGAATGGAGCGGAAAAAGAAAGACCTGGGAAGAAAGAGGCAAGATTTCTACTGCAGAGGTTGTGGGGAAGCCACCCCGCACTGAATGCAAGTTTTTAGACACCATTTGCCTCCGTTGTGATAAAAGAGGACACCTAGCAAGAGTCTGCAAATCATCCAGAACTCCACCCAACAGAAGAAAGTTTGCTACAAGCAAAGACAAAGAATTCAGGCCCAACAATCTCAGTGAGAAAATGGGGCGCAGCACAGAAGCAAATGGGAAGAATGAAACTCATCAAACAGTAACTATTGGTCATTCATCACCTTTAAGAAGCAGAAAAGTGCATGTCAAGGTACTTATTGAAGGAAGGCCTTGCCAAATGGAAGTGGACTCAGGCTCATACCTATCTATGGTGTCATGGGACACTATTCACAGACTTCTTCCCAACATCCAGAAGAAGCACTTCAAGAAGCAAGCATTGACTCTTAAAGACTACCAAGGGAACAAGATTCCAGTAGTTGGAACAAGAGAATTCAACGTGAAATTCAAGGGCCACACCAAACGCCTACCACTGACCATCGTGGACAAGGACCGCCCAAGTCTGCTGGGCCTTGAGTGGTTCAACCCGTTGGGCATCGAGGTGACTGGCATCAATCACGTGAGCAACACTGAGTGGGAAGAGGCCTTGAAGTCTGAGTTTCCAGAGGTCTTCAGCGACGGATTAGGCAAGTACTTGGGGACCCCATCACATTTAACCTAGATCCCAAGGTACAACCAATCCGTTTAAAACCCAGAAGGGTCCCATTTGCCTTAAAGGAAAAAATTGATGCACAATTAGATAAACTAATAGCCCAAGGGGTTTTAGAGCCCACTGATCACTCCAGGTGGGAGACACCCATAGTCACACCAGTCAAGGCTGATGGGTCTGTGAGAATCTGTGGAGACTACAAGGGGACATTGAACCATGCGCTACAACAGAGCATATCCAGTTCCAGTAGTGCATCATTTATTACACTCTCTTGGAGGGGCACAGTTTTTGCCAAGTTGGACCTGGCACAGGCATATCAACAATTAACAGTTGATGATGCCACTGCTGAAGCCCAAACCATTGTGACCCATAGAGGTGCCTTCAAATGCAAAAGATTGCAATTTGGAGTAAGCGTGGCACCAGGCATCTTCCAAAGCCTTATGGAAAGAATGTTACAAGGGTTGCCAGGGGTGGTGCCCTATTTTGATGATGTTTTAATTTCTGCTGAAAATGACACTCAATTACACGAGAGACTCAGGGAAGTCTTAACTAGATTCAAAAAGCGGGTTAAAAGTCAAAGAAGAAAAATGCACACTTAGAACAGATAAAGTGGAATTCTTGGGTTACATGATTGATAAACATGGCATCCACCCCACAGAGGCAAAGGTTCAGGCAATCAAAGAAGCCCCCAGGCCAAAATGCAAAACAGATTTGCAAGCATTCTTGGGACTCATTAACTTCTATCATATGTTTCTACCTCAGAAGGCAACCATTGCAGAACCCCTACATAGGTTGCTGGACAAAAATCTGCTTGGGTCTGGGGAGGAAGGAACAAGCTGCATTTAACAATATCAAGAGACTAATCACGTCTGATGCTGTGCTGATACAGTTCTCTGAGAACTTTCCTGTTGTTCTGACTTGTGATGCCTCCCCTTTTGGAGTGGGGGGTTTGAGCCACATGCTTCCCAGCGGGAGGGAAGCTCCTATTGCATTTTACTCTCGCACCTTGACTAAAGCAGAGAGGAACTACAGCCAACTGGACAAGGAAGCCTTGGCAATTGTAGCAGCTGTCAAAAATTCCATGAGTATTTATATGGGAGAACATTTACTGTTGTCACAGATCACAAACCTCTTTTAGGCATTGTGGCAGGGGACAAACCAACGCCCACGATCCTGTCACCAAGAATGCTGAGATGGACTGAATTTCTTGCTGCTTATTCATACAAACTGATCCACAGACCTGGTAAAGACATTGGGCATGCAGATGCTTTGAGTCGCTGCCCACTTCCTTCACACATTGAGGACCCTGTTCCTGAGACTCACACCTTTTTCTAGAAACTGTTGCCAAACTTCCAGTACATGCTGCTCAAATTGCCAGAGAGACTGCCAAAGACACTTTATTGGCTCCTGTCATAGGCTGGATTAAGAAAGGTTGGCCACTTCAAGATCTACCTCAACTCGCCCAACCTTTTAAATCCAGGCAAACTGAATTATCTGTATTAAGAGGATGTATTTTGTGGGGTAACAGGGTGGTTATTCCTGCAAAACTACAAAAAGAGGTTTTGGAAATGTTACATGAGGGTCATCCGGGAATTGTCAGAATGAAGGGATTGGCCAGGAGTTATGTATGGTGGCCAGGTATTGACAAAATGGTTGAAAACTGGGTTGCATCTTGTCCCAACTGTCAGGTAGTCAGGCCTGCCCCACCTCTCGCCCCCACAGGAATGGGAATGTCCTAGGGGCCCATGGTCCAGGATTCACATTGATTTTGCTGGCCCTACCAGAGGGCACACTTTCCTTATTATAGTTGATGCATATTCCAAATGGCTGGAGGTTATCCCTATGGCATCCACCACAACTGAAGCTGTCATCAAACAGCTTAAAAGCTTTTGTAACTCACGGGTTACCTGATGTGCTTGTTTCTGACAATGGCCCTCAATTTACATCCAACCTTTTTGAATCATATCTAGCACAACAGGGTATCAGACATGCCCTGACAGCCCCTGGGCATCCTTCGCTAACGGCCGGGCTGAACGTATGGTACGATTTACCAAGGAAAAACTTCAGCAATTGGGTCCAGGGGATATCACTGAGAGAGTTGAAAAACTTCTCAGTGTTCAGCATATCACTCCCAACCCCTCAACTAATTTAACCCCAGCTGAATTGTTGATGGGTAGGAAACTCAGGTCTCCCCTTGACCGCCTCCATCCCACTTACGCACCCAACGCACCACTAGATTCCACTAGTAAAATTCGCACTTTCACTGTGGGTGATTCTGTTTATGCTAAGAACCTCATGGGTGAACCATTATGGATTCCTGCTGAGATAACCCAAATCACAGGCCCCAGGTCTTACAGGGTACAAACGGAGGATGGTGTCCTCTGGAGCAGGCACATTGATCAGTTAAGATCCAGATTGCCTCAGGAGCATCGCTTTTGCTCCTCTCTGGTTCCCATACCTACTGCCTCTTCTAGGGGAAGGGAGGATTATGAGAGTAATCAGCAAGTAAGAATCAACCCCATGTGTAACGAGCTAACACGACAGGAACCATCCCAAAACCTGTCACAATACCAACAACCATTTTCACAAATGGAAGATTGCACATCACTACCTGATTTAGGTGCTGACATTGGGTTGGAGATGGATTGGGAGGAGAGACCAGGTTGTAGTAACCAAACAGGTTCTACCATTACTACAAGTCCAAGTAAGGAAATGTCAGCAGACACATTTCCTCTCTCACAAGGTGAGAACCTTAAAACATCTGAACCACGTAGGTCTCAACGTACACGTAAGAGCCCCACCTATTTAAAAGAATACATTAGATAGGTTGGGGTTTGAGTATGGACTGAACCTAGTGGGGAGGGGTGTTATGTATGTAGGTTTGAAGTCATTGGTTTAGTTTGAACTGTTCTTGTAAAATGTT
The DNA here is from genome assembly GCA_009733165.1 of Naja naja. Classification (NCBI taxonomy): domain Eukaryota; kingdom Metazoa; phylum Chordata; class Lepidosauria; order Squamata; family Elapidae; genus Naja; species Naja naja. Next base: position 159,362,466 of record CM019151.1, read on the forward strand.
GGAAATGATTGGTTTAAAAAGTGCGGGAAAACCCTGCACTCTGATTGGCTGGCAACTGCGGCTGCTGGCTATAAGTAGCAGCCGCAGCCCAGCCAAATTGGGTCCGTTCTGAGCTGTAGTCACTAATAAACTAAGAGCTTGAAGCACTCCGCGTCTGTCTCTTCATGCAAACTTAACAATTTCCTTGTTCCTTGCACCCTTGGCTCCTGATAAGTTGGTGGTAAATCAGCACTCCTGTTGACTGACAAGGGGCATGCTTCCCAGGCTTCAATCATTTCTCTGGCTATTTTTGGTCCCTGCTCAGCCAACAATCGTAGTAGGTGCAAAATAGAATGTCCTTGTTCATTGCAGTGTGAGGCTACCAATGAGTTTAGGTTTCTTAATGGGTGATTTTTTTTCTATTGCTCTGATTTCTGTAGACACATATGGCCGTGAGACAGCAAAAATAAATCCAGTTCAGTAAGCAGACAATAGAAAGCTGCTTGAAAGGAAGAACTGATCAGCCAAATCTGCTGGTTGGATTAGCTTTTGGAACTTGATATCCATAGGAGTCTTGTATAAGCCATCATGACATCATGTGTCAGAACTATGAATCTCTGCCCTAATTTCTACTTAGCACTTTTATGTGCAATGCAGAAATAAATGAAATAGCTAAGGAAATAGTTGCATAATTATGAGTTCTGTTTATACCAAGCATCCACCTACTTCGTTTCTCAACAGATAGTTCTCTATTTATTGTTTGATTTTTTTTCTGTTTGAAAGTTTTTCAGTCTCATTCAAAGTCTCATTTGAAGATAGTCTCCTAAAAAAAAGGGCAGCCAGAACAAAGGTGGGACTCCATCAGCATTTAACACCCAGAAGTAAAACTGAGCACATGCCCATCATTTAGTTAGTCAATACCTGCCTTAAGATAGTGAGATTCATGGTCTTGAACAATATTATTCCAGTTTTCCTTTCATGTTAGAGTTTCTATGTTTTTCACACACTTTGAGCAGAAAGTAGCAGATGGCTTATTAAGGCACACACTGTTTCACACATGTAGATTTTTCACAGATATCAATTTTTTTCTTCCATATATATATATATATATATATATATATATATATATATATATATATATATATAATTTCTTTGTGTGACATTTATATGCATCTCAATCACACATAGGAATTTGCTGTACTATTGTATGTGTATGCCTGTTTAGAAACCATAGTTAATTGCCAGAAACAGAAATTTATGGCTCGTCACACCTGATGATCACATTTTCCTCACCAGGGAAAAATTCTCACATGCAATATGGCTCTTAAAGAAAGGATCTTAAAGTGTTGATTGTTTACATTATTTAAGTACTTCTATGCATCTTGTAAGTGCTCTCTCTATACCAAAGTTGACATTAATTTCAGATTATTGCATTTCTCTCCCATTCACTGTACAATATATGTACACCAAGGGGCCTTGGTGGCTCAGGCTGTTAATTGCCTGCACTTAAGTTCCAGCTGCCTACAACTGCTGTAGGCTCGAATCCCACCAGGCTCAAGGTTGACTCAGCCTTCCATCCTCTCGGGGTAGGTAAATTGAGGACCCAAGATTGTTGGGGGCAATTAGCTGACCTTGTAAAAATGCCGCTTAGTAATAAGCAGGCATATACAATGGAATGAAGGCTATTGCTGAGCACATTGGGTTGTATCCCAAAATTGTAAGCGAGAAGGGCGCATATAAAGTAATTAATATATATATATATATATATATATATATATATATATATATATATATATATGTTTAGGTCTTGGTGTATTCGGTCTTGTCCCGTGTAAGGTTGAGAATACCTTGGCAACGTTTCGACGAAATCTCATCCGTCACTTCAGGCTGGTGTCTTCAGCTTCGTTCTCCTGGGAGAAGTCTGATCGGGCTTTCCCTTAAACTCTAGAGTTGATGTATATATATATATATTATTGGTTGGCCTTGCATGAATGCAGATTCTTCCAAAAGTTAAGAATATGAGGCTGCAGGGTAGAAAAAATTGCTAATTGCAGGTGTCAGTTATGGACTGTGTGTGTAATAGTAATTTTAAAAATAATTCCATAAATCCAATATCCAAATACAACCAATTTGCCATTGCCTTCTTCTGGCATATTTTTGATATCTTAGTTTAGTTTATTTATCCTAGTTTAACCCCGAGAGCCAGTTTGGTATAATTGTGAATGCATGAGACTAGAAATCTGGAGACTATGAGATCCTACCAGTTAATCCTATGGATAGAACGTGTGTCAAATTTGCTAGTCTTGCCAAGCAGCTGGTGTTGCAGCCATACTGGTTTCTGGATGGTGGTGCCACATCTCTGGGCTTTTTGAGTCTGGTGAAAGATTGGCTCTGGCATCATTGTATTTTGGGTCCGGTGTTCTGACCGTTGTTGATTAGGCTAGTTTCCTCTGGTAGCAAGTATCATCTTTACATGTTATGGGATTGTATATTACAGCAGCAAATACATAAATGTTGAGAGAGCAGAAAACATGAGATCACACAAAATTTTCATGTATGTGGCTTTACAGGTGCTAAAAGGGAAAGTTGCAACATTCTTAGTGTCGTGGCAAAAATTGGGTTATTATTTTAAAAAATAAAATCCATAGTGCTGCTTCTAATTAAGGGTAAAAACAGGCTAGAAATACATATCAAGGCAATTATGGGAAATCTTTCATCTTAAGAGAAAGCTTTGTGTATGCACTCAGGGTTTTTTTGCACGATAAGTCATGCTTTACTCAACTTTTGCTCCATTATCTTGATATGTTGTTGTTGCTGTTCTTTTAAATGGGAGGATACTGAATTTGTTGATGCTGATAACCATGTTTAAGCAGACAGATATGGGACTTTAATAAAGGAACATTACTGAACCTGAATAACAGAGCAATGTCTTTTTTCCGATGGGCTAGGATCCAGCTTTCAGATAGTTAGACAGGAAAGCAGGAGATAATTTGCAGACGAACTGTAGTGGAGATGGAAAAAAAATGAATGTGTTAATTGAGAATAAAGTCTGAATAGCAATGCTGAAAGAACTGTGCTAACCTTCCTGATACAAAACTTTCCAGTGGCTCCATGTGCTAAAATATCTACTTGTAGATAAAGCGTCTCAGTACATAGTGAAAATTTGTCTGGCAGCAGACTGAATACAGTGTTCTTTATAAGGAAAAGCACAAAATTTAGCAAAATAAGGATTACTGGATTTAGTACATGGCACTGATTATATGGAGTTTAAACACTGGCACTGATCTGTTACTGGAATAAATTTATTGAGTGACTAATAGGGCCATATCAAATATTTTAATATTTTATTAGTTTAGAATGACTGTTTTATTAAGTAGTCCAAAGCTACTTCCTTTACTTCATAGTTTAGTAATTTGGTAGCTTAGCATTTTTGTAGCTTGTTTTATGCACAAGTACTTTTTGCAACTTAGCGACTTAACTTTAAATATCTAAGAGTTTTTTTTAAATATTCTAAAATTAGATTATGGCTAGTATATATACTTATAGCATATTTTGAATCTGCTCCATTTTAGTCTTTCTTTTCTCAATGTACCCTTATATTTTGAATGTATTTTTATCTTGACTCTGTAAATCTTTTTATAACATTGTACACAGTTCTGGTCAGTGGCCATAATAAATATGTTCATTCACTTATTGAAAGTTGTGCCCTTTGAGATGCTGAGGTGCCTGTCTGGGAATCTGATGGAAGTGTATAACTTTGCTTTCTGTTACAGAAGAGTGGTTTGTTTCTGCTATGCTTCACTTTTCCTAGAAAGGGAGGATGATGTATACTTTTTGCCCCTTCCATCCTGGACTGTTTCCTTCTATGTGCAAACTGCACCCATTCTAGTTTCTCCTGTTGCTCCCATGGTGGAGTATGATGAGTTGCGTGAATGGGAGGAAATCTCTCTCTTTCAGTTCCAAAGGTGAGGGTATGTAGGGAAGCATGAGATGAAAAATGATGGATACATTGGGAAAATAATAGGAGGGAAGTTAGACAGAAACAATCAACTGCTAAGGAAGTACTATGTGAGTAGCTGGCTTTATAAACAGGGGCTGAGGGAAGGAGCGAGTCAAACCATTCAAGGAGACTCTGCCTTTGATAGACAAACATTTAAGGTTTAAAAAATGAGACCCTCACCTTAACTTTCATTTATTAAACTATTGGAAATTGCTGTAGATCTTTCAGTATAGTTTTTATAGAATGATATGAATCTGGTGTTCTAGGCCAGTTAGCAGCCAGTTAGCAGCCTAGTCACATTTTATGCTAATTGAAGTATCTGGGTATTTTTCAAGGTTTGCTACACATGTTTGTAATAGCTTAACTATGATGTAATCAAAAGGATAATAACAACCAGATCTGACCAATTCAGGAACAGGCACTGCTGATAAACTATACATAATTATGCAAACCTATTCTTTGCCCCTTCCACTAACTGAAACTCTAGAGAACTACAAGCCTGTTGTTTCAAGTGGAAAGGTTACCTACTCAGCCTTCATTGCCTGGAATCATGATCCAACTATAATACAGGTATCCTCAACTTACAACCGTTTGTTTAGTGACCATTCAAAGTTACAATGGCACTGCAAAAAGTTACTTATGACTGTTTTTCACATGACTATTGCTGCATCCTCATGGCCACGGGATCAAAATTTGGATGCTTGGCAACTGGTTCATATTTATGATGGTTGCAGTGTCCTGCGGTCATGCGACACCTTTTGTGACTTTCTGACAAGCAAAGTCAATGGGGAAGTCAGATTCACTTAACAACTATTGCAAGAAAGGTCATAAAATGCAAAATCCGCTTAACTGTCTCGCTTAGCAACAGAAATGTTAGGCTCAACTGTGGTCGTAAGTCAAGAACTACCTGTATATAACTCTAAGCTAGATGGACAGATATGGCAAACTGGTTGACTCCACATTTTATAGAAGTTTTTCCCAGTGCCAATTTTTCATATGGGCAAACTGTGTTGTAAAATGGTTTTTTAAAAATCTATCCTGACTGTTATTCTTCCTCTTCACTTTAGTTTGGATACAAACAAAGGAAAACAGAACGAGAAATTACGCAAATACCCTTTGATCTGCTAGAAAACAATAGCCATTCAAAAAGGGCCCTTTTGCTGCTGTGTATATTCCAGCCAGTGGAAATTTTGTGGGTAATGTTGAAAAAAGCCCCCCTCCCCTCTCGCTTCCAGACATGAAACATTCCATTTGTGGTTTTGCATGCACTTTACAGCAATGTGGTTTGACTGGGTTTTAAAAAAAATAGGTGAAAGACTGTAAACGGGAGGGTCATTTTTATTTAATCAGTATAAACATGAACCAAGTGCCTAGGTAGAATTACTCTAGAATTACATAGCATTCCAAACAAGCTCAGGCAGGGTAGCATTTCTTTCTCTTTTTACCCATTGAACTAACTCATAATTTTGTAAATGCAGGAATTTTTAAATACCAGCAGTAAATTATATCAGATGTGTTGTGGCCTAAATAAAATCCCACTGAAACTTGTAATGGTTTTAACACATATACTTGCATGCACATATATACACTCTGTATGTTTATGATTAATATTCAGTCTCTAATTTGGAATTTCTATCTGATCCATAAGTGTAACTCTTCATGGAGAAAATCTGTGTGGTTGCTAAGAGTCAACACTGACTTAAATGGCAATCAATCAAATTTATTTGAATTTAAATCTTATTTACAAGAGTCAAATGAATTAATACTTCCAATTTAGCCATTTTAGAAGCTAACAACCCCTACACCATAAGTCATAGTCCTCCCCAACAACATAATAATGCCAAAATGATGGCATCATTCTGCAAATGATTTAGTTGTGCACTTTTATTTAGAAATCATGATTTAATGTTTGATGCCCATAGGCCACAGCATAATTTTGTCATTTTGGTAGTTATGTTTAAGCAGTGGAATTTCTCCCCCGCCCCCCCCGAATTCTCACATTTTCTGATCTACCATAGAAGGGTGGATGCTTTTCTACAGCATAGTGACCCATTCCAATCTATTTCTAATGAATGATTTGAAGAATCTCAATGTTCAGGCTTTATACTTCTGCTTTTATATGGGTTTACATTGGTTTAAAGTTCTAATGTGAGGCATACCAATTTTAAATATCTTTACAATATCGCCTTTTTTTTGCCTCTGAATCCATCATTAGCTAAATGTCTTTTTGGCTTTAATTCTGCCATATTATAAATGCCAATGTTACTTATCCTTCCCCATTATCTCATTGAACTCCTTCCAAAGAGGAAAGGTTGGAAGAAATCCAGTATCATTGGAAGACATAATCTTGACTGTGAAAATCTATTTGGTTTCCTTGACAGAGTATTGGATTGAATTATCATTTCCTCCTTCACTGAATCCCACGTAGTCTGATCTATTGTTCCAGACTGGCCTATCACAAGGTCACCGTTCTGTGAATATACACTCCCCATGGTATAGTTCAGAGCAATGGTAGTTGGCATGGCATAAGTGCACGAAGGAGGATGAAAACGAATAACTGTCTGGATTTTTACAGCCCAGAATTGGTAGTTCCAACTAAGATAGTAAAGTCATTTGACAGTTAAATTGTCCTTGACAATGTATAGAAGAAAAGCAGGCAGAGCTGAGGGCAGAGCATGTCAACAGTTTAGAGTCATTGTATTCCCACAAGCGCTCCAAGTCCAACCCCTCCTAAATTCTGTTGACCCTTATTTGGCGCCTATTTAACATAGGACTTTAGTTGACCAGATTCTTGTGCATAGCTTGAATAAATCTTCTATGCTGCAGCTATACAAATGGTCCTGATTCTTTCCCCCAGCATAATGCTTGTAAACATGATTATCACAGCAGTTCCATTACTAGTTCACAATTCAGAGATAACCAGTTTTTAGCCTTTAATACAAATACAGGAATTTTACTCTCCAATCCTCCAAGCTTTTTAAGCTATGAAAGAGCCTTTGGGATCTATAAATAGCTCCTCTTTCAGACTCAGTTTGAGCAAATAGATCAGGCAGCCCCTAATTCCTACAGCTATAGTTGATATTATTAGCTATGGTACAGGCCACCAAATGCAAATAACTTCAAATTCTACTTTAAATTCCTTGCTTGGTCCAAATCTGGTAACAATTTGCTCTTCACTGATATGTAAGGGAGTTTATATCTAATGGGAGATTTCCTGATCTTGTATTTTAAAAGCAAAAGATGTACACCTGGAACGAAAATGAAAACTTATTCATCAACTGAACTATAAGTGAATAACACAACCAGTCAGTTTTATTGCCCTGAGTTAACTATTTCCTTTAGATTTTCTTGACACCTTTCCTTTATGTCTTGCCTAAGGAAATATCTTGCTTTGCTTTATAGTGTAGAACTTTATAGCTCCCCACCCTAGTAGGAATTGCTATCTTTTCTTAGTTGCAGGTATCTATAATTATTGAACTCCAGCCTCCCTCCACCATATTAAACAATCACCTTTTGTGCCTCACCCACAGAAACACACATTCTTTTGCAGGATCAAGGTTTTTGAGTTTAATGGTTACAAACTTTTTAAAAAGTAGCCTGAAACATTATGCTCAGTGTATCTAATCCACCAACAAGCCTTGAGGTACAATTACCTGTCATTTGTTAACCAGTCCAACTAATTTTCATTCTAAATGATTTTGTAAGTTAACCCATGCATGAAAAGTTTAGTGATTGTAAAACTAGAGGGCAATCAGGAGGGGAAACATTAATGCAGAGAGGAAAATAAATTAAATATTCTTCTCATTTACTTTAGTTTCAAGGACAAACACATGTCCCTTTCTGACACCTTGAACTACAGCAAAAGGAAATCAAAAGAGAAAAACATATGAAATTATTACAAGCCATTTCAGATCCTTAATAAGAATATTAAATAAAATCCACCTGTGAAAACTTGTTTCCCAATGCACTTATGAAGACTTTGTTTATATCTAAATAGTATTCAAATTAAACATAATTATGTAGGAGTCTTCTGCTTTAAGATCTTGTGTGCACACCCTTAAAAAATTAACTTCCATACATAACCTATGATAATTTTGAATTATTTACTGTTGCTCCAGAATTATTCAGAACCCTTTGATATGTTTATTGTATGAGGCATTTTTCCCTTCAATTAAATACTCAGAACTCACAATTTCAATACTCAGCATTAGGTCTTCAAGTGAATCACACCTATATCTAGCGAAAGATGAACCTACTATATAAGCACTATTTTGATTCAATTTAGGAAGGAAGGAAGGGGTTCAGGCTTATGATAAAATTGTTAAATAGCCCATGATGAGATGTGAGGTTTAAAATTTCTGAACAGCTTACAGATTAATACCAAGTGCAATAGCACTTAAGACTTATATACCACTTTACAGCCCTCTCTAAGTGGTTTATAGGGTCAGCATATTGCCCCCAACAATCTGGGTCCTTATTTTACCAACATCAGAAGAGTGGGAGACTGAGTCAACCTTGAGCCTGATAAGACTCGAACTGCCGAACTGCTGGCAGCCGGTAGTCAGCAGAAGTAGCCTGCAGTACTGCATTGTAACCACTGTACCACCACAGCTCATAATACTATATTTAACACATGAATATGGATATATTTTATTCTTTTCTACTTCAGAGAAAAATGAAAATAGTAAAGACTAATTCTAAAGTAAGAACTCTAGACATAGCCATAGGAATGTGTATTTGACCATGATGGGATCTGAAACATCTGTTTCAGTAGGGTATCTTATACTTTAAAAATATTAAATATGGACCAAAAGATCCCTCTTTATTTGTTACAGTGATTTATTCTCATGTAACATAGACCTCCTTTTCATATGGCAAGTATCACTCAAATATTCATGAAATAGTCAGCTGAGAATAGTTAGCTAAAATCCTGTTTGAACAGGTATAAACATTTGCCAGCATACTTACTCAATTAACCCAATTTTCTGACTTCACAGTTCAGATGCTTAAAAACTGACTCATATTTATGACGGCTGCAGTGTCCCAGGGTCATGTGATCTTCTTTTGCGGCCTTCCAACAAGCAAAATCAATGAGGAAGCCAGATTCACTTAACCATGTTGCTAACTTAAGGCCTGCAGTGATTCATTTAACAACTGTAGTAAGAAAGGTCATAAAATGGGGCAAAAGCCACTTAACAAGTTTCTCACTTAGCAACAGAAAATTTGGCCTCACTTGTGGTCATAAGTCAAGGGCTACCTATAGCATAGTGCATCAAATTTCACCAGCTGTGTAAACAGTTTTTACAGTCTTTCCATCAGAATAACTTTTTATAAATACAATCTTTCAAGTTATAAGGCTTGAAAAGAAAATACTTGGCAATTGAAATTCAAGATGGGTTTATTGGAAGCTTAGGAGAGGTAAATTTGTTTGCTGGTAAAGGGTAAAGTCCAACCTCATGATTTTAAAGCTGAATAGTTAGTATTGGAGATCCTTTAGCATTTTAGAGGGTGCACATAAAAAATCGAATCACACTCGCCACCAGAGCTGTTATTTATGACCAGAGTAAAAGTACTAGGGGATTGATTTACTTGAAATTAGAACCACTGATTCATACCACTGAAAGTAAATACATAGCTAATAAAAAAACAGGATACCATATTTTCTATTTAATCTGATGCTATTAAGGTTCCTATCAAAACATTTGCAACATCAGCTGTTGCAGCAAGTGAGAGAAAAGTTTGAATAGAATATCTTTAACAAATGAAAGAGAAATATCCTTGTGCTTCATAAGACTCGAAGGATGAGAACTTGTTTTTGATAGCTGGAACAACACCTGGAGAACTTTATTATACAATTAGTATTTCCTAGACACGTGCCAGGTTATGCATTTTAATGTAGTAATCAAATTCCTCTATCATATTGATTTCATATTCATATTTGAAATTTGGCCAAATAAACTAATCCTTTGGAAGCCTGATAGCAATGATTATGGTAGCTGTTAAATCTCTGAATCAATAATCAGCTTTTGAAAAGGAAAGGCTGCTGTATAAAATGAGAAATGAAAATGCATGCACACATTTTAAAAAATAATTTGATTTGGGTCACAAGCTTTTAGCTATTCTGCATACTGGTTCTAAACACATTTATTTGTAAATGACTTCTGTGAAAACTTATTTTCAAGTAACAGGGCCAGTTATCAACAATTGGGGTTTGAAAACCGTAGGTATTTTTCCTGGTTAAGTGGTATAGGAATGTAGTCTAAATACTTTTAGAGACTAAGTCTACGTATATGTTTAGGGCAGTGGTGGGATTCAAAAATTTTTACTACTGGTTCTGTGGGCGTGGCTTGGTGGGCATGGCAGGGAAAGGATACTGTAAAATCTCCAGTCAGAGGTGGTATTTGCTGGTTCTCTGAACTACTCAAAAGTTCCGCTACCAGTTCTCCAGAACTGGTCAGAACCTGTTGAATACCACCTCTGGTTTAGGGTTGTTTTTCATCAATAGATTTATTTACTTTTGCAGCTATGTTTCATCCTACAGTCTGATATATACTGTATTTTTTGGAGTTTAAGATGCACTTCCCCGCCCCAAAGTGGGTAGAAATGTCTGCGCATACAGTGAATATTGCGATGGGGGGAGGGGGGTTGGTATGGCACTGATCAGCTGTTTTAAAACGGGCCATGGTGGTGAATAGGCAGCAATGGCGGCGAATGGGCCACAGCGAATGGGCCAGATGAATACCAGCTGGATGCTGGGACGCAGAGGCAAATTTTTTTTCTTCTTTTCCTCCCCAAAAGCTAGGTGCATCTTATACTTCGGAGCATCTTATACTCTGTAAATGAGGAGTGATATTTAAGCTGCTCTAGAACAACTGAATTCAGACCTGCATTGGCAACAATATCTCTTTTGAAGAAAGATTTGAGCCTCTTCCTGTCTGCACACAGCCTTCAAAAAAGACATATTGATCTGTAATTAAATAGGTATCTTGGGCTGTTCCTTGCTCTTGGTTTTTTTTTTTGTTATTGTTGTTGTTACCTTTTATTGTATAAATCAAAGCATGTATTTCAATATTTTTTTCACTGCTTCTATTTTTAAAAAAGAAAATATCTTTAATAAGAGTTCAATAAATGTTCCAAAGATGTGTGAACAATTTGAGACATTAGACCCAGTAAATCAGTGCTGTGTGATGTTTTCTTTTTGAGTGAACAGGTGGAACTGGTTTCTCTTGAATTTGATTCTGGATAGATAATTTTGTGACTTCACCTGATGTGCTAAACAAAAACAAAGGAAACATGTGAAAGCTTATCACAGGACACGAATGCAGTGCTTCTGGAGTAGCTTAAGAATGAAGCATGAGCATTTACCATTATGAGTAAATTTGGGTGACACTTCAATTGGTACCAAAACTCTTTATTCTTTAGATGAAATCTCAAGCAATGTGCTTGGAAGTTTTTATATTCCTGCAACACTGTACAATATTGCATTTAAACCCTTATGCGCAATTCATTTTAACCATGATTTATTAAAAGGAAGTAACATGATAGGATCAAAACTACTAGCTAGCACAATGCTGTAAATCTAAGTGAAGTCTAATCAGTTTCACTGGATTCAGTCCTGATGTTAAACTGCTTGAACTTTGAGTGAAAGGGGGAGCCCAAGATTAAGGCTTATTCAGTCTTGTTCACATACAAAACATGCAAAAATGAAGTTTAATTTTTATCTGAACAAGGCTAGACATCCCTATCCTTCAATACCATACATCTCTCTATGTGATTTTAAACTCAAAGGAGCAGACCAGGTTGATCTGTCCATCAAGCAGTTATAAACCATTTTCAAGAGTTGCCCATGACAGCAGTTTGCATTGTAACAATCTGTGTTAGCAAAACGATGAAGGCATGCTTGTCTATACAAAGTTCACAAGACCCTGGTGTCATAAAGCATTAATTATGTGTTATAGATGGATGCTGCAACATGCTACATAAAACTGATTCTTTTTGCATTCTGCCCCCTTGTTCAACAGCTGATCCTGAGAAGAAGCTGACAGAAGGCTGACTCAGCAACAATGTATTTTTGGACAAGAAGAGCATGTGTGAAAACAGTGGGTTTCTGAAAGAGATCCTGCTTCGAAAGTTACTACACTGCTTTTGAAAAATTAAATTGTAAAATAGAAAAGGGGCACTGTATATATTTGTAGTCAAAATGGGGAAATATGCCTAAGTGGAAAAGTTTAAAAAAAATCAAAATCCTCTTTACATATGCCATCTGCTAATAGCATATGTTGCAAACGAGGCTGCCAAAAATAAGAACAAAGAGAATATCATTATGGGGAGATTAAAGGGATGGCTGTCTGGGAAATATCCTATTTCTCTTCATTAAGCATTGAAATAAAGCAATCTCTCCCATCCATCCTTAAAAGAGGAAAAAGAAGTTGAAATAATGCACTGAAGAATTTCATACTGACCATCATTAATCAGAATGAACAAGACACCTGTTGTCCTGTTTCCTTCTTAGTTCTCTGCACTGTGACAGCATTTTTGCTATGCCAATAGAACATAAACCAACACACACTGTATGTGTGTAACATGTGCGTACCATCTACACGTTTATAGCTTGTGTGTTCCTAAAAGACAATTAATGTATACAAGTCAAAGATTGCAATTTTTCAAACATCCACTCTACTATAACAAAGTTGAAAAACATTTGAGAACTTTAGAAAAGACCCAACTATTAGGGCAAACATCAGACTGATATCAAGCATTGGTCATGCAGGAAGCAAAGAATTAAGTCACCACCACCTGATACCATTATTTGGAAGCTAATGAAATAGTCAGCTAAGAATCTTGCCCCCACCCCAAATTAAATTATCACAGAGTGGTATGTAAAACTTCAAATGCCTCAGAATTTATCCTAGTATAATGAATAAGATTGGCATGTTTTTCTTTGGATCTCAATATATTAAGGAACTCAAGTAATCAAGTTTATTTGGGAACTCTAATGGCAGAAAGTGAAGAGAAATCAAAGAGCTTTTTGATGAGGGTAAAAGAGGAGAGTGCAAAAGTTGGCTTGAAACTCAACATTAAAAAAAAAAAGATCTTGGCATCTGGTCCCATCACTTCCTGGCAAATAGAAGGAGAAGAAATGGAAGCCTGTCACGATTTTATTCTCTTGGGCTCCAAGATCACTGCAGAGGGCAACTGCAGCCATGAAATTTAAAAAAAACCCGCTTGCTCCTTGGGTGGAAAGCTATGGCAAATCCAAACAGCATATTACAAGCACAGACATCACCTTGCTGACAAAGGTCCATACAGACAAACTGTGGTTTTCCCAGTAGTAATGTACAGTACGTCTGTGAGAGTTGGACCATAAAGAAGGCTAAGCGCTGAATTGTGGTGCTGGAGAAAACTCTTGAGAGTCCCTTGGACTGCAAGGAGATCAAATCAGTTGATCTGAAAGGAAATCAACTCTGTTCTTTGGAAGGACAGATACTGAAATTGAAGCTCAGATACTTTGGCCACCTAATGACAATAGAGGACTCATTGGAAAATACCCTGATGTTGGAAAAGATTGAAGGCAAAACCACAAGAGGATAGCAGAGGATGAGATGGTTAGTGTCATTGATAAAATGAACATGAATTTGGATGAACTCTAAGACAGGGAAGCCTGGAGTGCTATAGTCCATGAAGTTGCAAAGAGTTGGGCACAACTTAGCAACTGAACAACAACAACAAAATAGGGACAAGTCTGAATTATTGTGATTGTCTTATGCAATATTCAGTTTCATTCACCACAAGGTGTTTAGGAGTGCAAGGAAGCACAAAGATAATACCTGTCCACAATACTGTCAAGCATCTGCATGGACAGGGTGCAGATTCTTTAAGATGTTGCAGCAAGATGCTAAATTCATGATCCTAAGAACTCCTAAATTCCTTATGGAGACTGAATCAAAGCATTGCAAAGCCCAAGGATATAGAAAAAAATCATCTATGAGTCACAATGAATGGAACTGAGAATTCTGCCAGAATAATAAGTAGTCAAAGAATTACTCTTGTATGACATAGTTTGAAAAGGAACACTAAGCTCATGTTTTAGCAAAAATTATATACACAGAGAAAAATGAAACATGTAATATTAATGTTAACTATACTGAAAATAGACACAGTGTCTCCTTGAAGTCACACCAATACTATCTGTGTTTCATCTTCCAGCAATGCACTACAGTCTATGTTTTGATCTGCTTCATTCAAGTGTTCTATCAAAATACACAATGCTTATATTAGGGGTGTAGAACGGTTGCTGTCATCTCTATCTCCTAAATAAGTAATTACAAGGGGGGGCTGATGAATGAGTAATCAAGCTTGGAAGCCACAGAACCACATAAATCTAAGATAAAGAGGAAACCTTTTAAAACTCAGAACTTTAGAAAAAATGGAAGTAATTATCTCTTAATTAACCTGCATGCATCCACAGTGGCAACATGTTGCAGAAAGCTCTTAACAAAAATCTTGTCTATGCTCATGCTTTGATGTTCTTTCTACTTTGGTGATGGTAGTAATAAAGTTATATGGTGCCAAGCAAAGAAATAGTACATTTTCTGTTTTTGTGATAGTTCCTCCCAATGCCTATATGATTCAGTTTTGGGAAAAGGGCCATCTTGGTATATAAGTTATAGCAGTCTTGGTTTCCCTTTTTCTGCTTTAAATTGTATACTCTTTTCTCCTTAGTGTAGTGATCCTGATTTTTTTTTAATTACATTTATATGCCGCCCTTCTCCGAAGACTCAGGGTGGCTTACAATTTCTGGGATACAACCCAGTGTGCTCAGCAATATCATTTTGCAATGATAATGTGAGAAGGGCCTTTCCATTTAAGGCAGGGTACGTGTATTCAAGTGGCATCAGGAGTTCAGACACATTTGCAGCTTTAAAACAAATATTTGGAGAATAAATGGTGAATTGTACCATTTATTTAAAAGTTGCTTATGTTGGAGTAGTTTAGCATTCATACGCTACAAATGCCAGAACACATTTTCCCTGTGGTTGATAGGAAAGGAAGATTTAGTTTGGTTTTTCTTCATTTATATTTATACTATTTTAATTTATATAATTTTATCACTGTATTTTAAATTTCAAGAGATTTTGTAGAAAACTGTAGAGAAACATAACCAGCTTTTCCTTTGGCTGGTGTGATATCTGTAGGCCAACACACACACACACACACACACACACACACAGAGAACCTACACTGAATGCCTTCTGGTAAGTTTTATTTTATGTCTCTGTGTGTTTTTTTTGTTCATTTTTTTAAGAATTCTGTATTCCTTCATGTCTTCTTTCATCAAAAAAAGGAATTAAAATAATTAAACATGATTTATGATGATGAGCTTAATCCTACCCTCCTGTAAGTTTTCATCTCTTCCTCCAGCCTAGAGAAAGGAAGTCAAATGGGATCATCAGTTTCTGATTTCAATTACTCATAATTTAAGTTTTTGTTTAAAACCTAAATAGCTAATTTTAACTGTGATTTAAAATATCAGAAAAACCTTGCTGGCTCAGATGTAGAATGTTGGTGAAGAAAAACCTTGCTCTTCTTACTTCCTAAATTAGAAAGACAGCAAATGCAACTTTCCTTTGGAAAAGGATCGTTTGAAATAAAGAATCTTTGTACTCTTGATTCACATCCTTTCAAGAGATAAACGGAGCAACTTTACATACTTATGGGACTTTTGGATCAAAGAAAGCCACATTCTTAACAAAGACCGGTATTCTTCCCAGTATCTTCTGCTATCCAACAAAGTTTTGTGTACTAATCTCTACTTCTGATGCCTGTGGTCTGGCCAAATAAACTAGAGTATCAGTTTGCTGCTAAAATCCACCTTCTAAGCAACCAGAAACAAAACGTTTAAAAGAGCAGTGCTCTTTCAATAAAGTAGGCCCTTTTAAAATAGAGTTGAAATTACAAATATACATTTATTGCGACAAAGCCTGGGATTTGGCTTGATTCCAGGAAATTGTCAGGCACTCCAGGGGGCAATGTTGAGCTGCTTTAGCAGTGTGCAACATGTCCTACATTAAAAGAAAAACTACTGTAGTGAAAATGGCTATGGTTATATATAATTTCATACAAGGCCCTTCTATCATCTGGGTCTGATTCATTGTTTTCATATGGTGAGGTATGCAGGTGTGCATGCATTAAAGGGAAGTTTAGGAGAACCACGAAAAAGAAAGATATCCATGCTCCAGGAGGCTTAATCACTTCTATTTCGAAGCTTCTGATTGTGAATCATACCGTAATAAACTTGGTGTCTAGGTTTCAGACTGCAGGTGGGAGTTCACATGATGAAATGCTATTGGAAATTAGGGTGGTTATGATGATGTCATTTTATCTGAACTATAATTATGTTCTTCCTGAAATGACATCTGAGTTAGTTTGGGGATAACCAGTTCATATTGCATGTGGAAGTTCAGAGGCCAAAACTTTATTCCACTGAGAAAACTGGTCAACCTGAAGAATGTTACAGTAATTATTTTCTATCAGACAGAGAGAAATCCCCCGCTGGACCCTCCTCTTGATTGGAATAGTCTCTCTCCAACATTTTAGTCTTGACTCCTCATTTTCTATTTCCCTGGGATGTCTAGATACAGCATAGCTACATAAAAGTCATATCAATGAGCAAAAAAAGGAGACTGTAGCTTTAAATAGTAGGTATCTATTAGTGCAGGTGAGTGCAGAACACCTGTACTATAGAATTCCTGTATGCCTCTTATATTGTTATTGGTAAAATTAGCAGAAAGAATGTCAGTTTTCTTCCCAGCAGTTGTTTATTTTATATATATATATATATGTTTTCTTATGTTTTCGCGGGTATTTATATGTATGGCATTTAGGTTTCTTCGGGTATTTTCCCACGTGTTAATAGTTGTGCTTTTATAGCGACGTTTCAGCAGAATCCCATCTGCCATCCTCAGGCTTGTGTACTGGGTTCTTTTTTTAATCGTGTGTCTCAGGCTTGGCAGCCTTTGTCTGTTTGAATTTGGTTCTGGCCCTGTGTTTTATTTGAATGGTCCTCTTTTCATCCCTATTGGCTGGGAGTCTAGGTCTGTGTTCATTGGTCCTCGAGTTGCTGTGTTCTTGATTGGCTGGCAACACTGTGTTTTGTGTATTGGGGGCGTGTTTGGGTTGGAGGTATTGGAGGGGTGGAGGTTTCCAACCCAAACTCCCAATCTGGTTTAGTAATACCATCCCATGACATACTTTTCACTTAGAAGCTCATATGCTCTTATCTGTAATATATTACCTGTGCAACTAAATCTTATGCCTTCAATTTCCTCCCTAATAGTGTGATGCTTGATTGACCTTGTTTACAAACTTTAGAAATAACAGAATGACTGCTTAATAAATAAGATTGCATCAAGCTAATTTGAGAAGCAGTTAATCTTACCAGATGAGTGATAATCCCAATAGTTATATCAGACAGGAATTATAGAGTTGAGGCCCAACATATTTAAAGGTCATCACGTGGAGGAAAGCTAGGTTGGAGCACTGAATAGTGCTTTGGAGGTTCATTTTCATGTTGACCTTCACATTCACTTCCTCCAAGTTATTTTGGAAGCCTATAGTCATCATTTCTAACATTTGAATGTTGTTAATCAACTATAGGTCTACTAATGGGATATATTACCTAACTATGGAAGACTGTGCTGTTTTGTATCATTAAATACTGAGACAAATGGAAAGAATTTAATTGTCCCAAAATGTTTCTGCCAAGTTATCTTTTACTGCATCAAGAATGTCCATATCTGTGTTTGAAAACTCAAGTAGGATTTGGATTCTTGATGCACAGTCTAATCTGTTAGTCACTCTAAATTGAGGAAGCAGGCTTTAGAATAGTGTTGAGAATTCCAAAGTCTGAATTCCAAAGTAACATTTAGTTAGCCAAGTATAACTTGTCAGGTGTGGCTCCCCTTCATGGGACTTTTTACCATTTTTTTTTGTCTGAATACATACTACAGGGCATATTTTCAATCCATACTGGAATAAGATAAAATTATTGGGAAAATAACAATATAAAAGTATAGATAGACAGATGATCATGTGTGTCTAATCACACTTGGGCAAATAAAGTATTCAATTTAAGTCAATATAGAAGTTGAGAATCTAGAATTTTGAAGTCAGGATATAACCATAACAATAATTCTCTGTATTCCAAACTTTTAACATGCTTCCTGCCTGAAGCTTGGAAATGGCAATTATTAACTGTCAAACTGTAATATATTAGGTAATCGGGTTTCTTAAATACGGAGATATAGAGGTCCCTGTTTATAACTTTATAAATAATGCACAAGGATATGAAATCCTACGAAATAGTTTTTTTGAAATCAAAACATGCCTTATAAAAATGGGAGAGGGAAAGAAGTTAAATGTATATTTTGTAATGTGTGAACATGTATCAAGTCTACTTAAAGTTTTTTAATCAACAGTGACAGCAATAAAATTTATCTGTTCCTATGGATTTTTTTCAAATCTATGACCCAGTTTGATCAGTGATTGTTATTTTTTTCATTTATTATAATGAGGAGGAAGAAGTCAATTATACATTGCATGTGATGTATTTCCAGTTCAAATTTTCCAGATTGCAAAAAAAGAGATATTAATTTGTAACAGGGTGATATTCTGCAGAGTTTGTGGGCAAATCAGATTCTTGTCTCACCCTCCCGCTCAGTTGGGAGCTTCAGTTTAAAATAGGGGCGTCAAACTCATGGCCCATGGGCCGGATGCATCACGTGCTGCTCCTGCCCCCATCCAGTTTAGCAAAGGGGAAAAAAGTCCCGATACATCACGTGACGACACTGTGACAACATGAGTTTGACACCCCTGGTTTAGAAAGTCCTTCAAGTGGAAAGCTGTCTTGATTTAGGAAAAGATCAACTTGACGAGGGTTGTGTCGGTTTCCTGCAGGAATGAGTAAAGTTGCAACATGTAAGCCTGTTTGATTTTTAGTTTCCCTTTTGTGCTGTGTTAAGGAATTTTGTTAACTGCAGCTGGATGGAAGCAATGGTCTTACGGAAATGCTCATACAATGAATTCCAGTTCCTGCAGCTTAAAAGCATACATTTTAAAGCTTGTCAACCCATTTCCCCTCACTTTAAAGTCCATAAACATAGCTAGAGACAAAGTTGGTACCAACATTGATGGCATATCATACCACATGCATGAGGACAATTTTTAGCTGTGGTACCAGGCTATTTCCTCTGATTGAAATGGTTAGATGTGTAGCATATGAGAAGCCACATGCATGAAGGCATGCTAGCAATTTTCTTGATTTCTTATCCAAGTGGAATGCAGGTGAGGAGATGTTTGTTTGTTTTGGTTGCTTCAGGGCAGGGTATTGATGAAATAATGTTTTCTATATACATCTATTAAACCATTGGAAAACATGGCATTGCTAAGGTCATTATGTTCTCAAGCTGAATTTTGTGTCTAGATCACAATTGAGTTATAATTGGAGTTACCACTTTGGGTTTCAAATATCCGAATGACTACTAGATGGCGGCAATATGTTAAAGAGGATTGTGTGTTATTTTGTAGCCATCTGGTGGCAATTTGGCAACTCAGATATAGTAGCTTGTCTACATAAGAGTAAATTGCCTAGAGTACATAGTGTCAGACTCTTGGGCTGCGAGCTGGATGCATCATAAGCTGGCCATGCCGATGTCTGGTCTAGCGAAGGGGTGGGGGGAAAGTCCCGATAAGTCATGTGATGCCGCCATGTGAGTTTGACAACCAGTCTAGAGGCAAGTAAGATCAGTGTCATGTGAATGGGTTCAAAAAGAGGGTGGCCAGGCAGTTCTGGTGATGCTATAAATCTTCTAGAATGATATGTAAACCCAGATAGTGTGTTCATTTTATGGCACAATCAACACAGATGATCTGAGCTAATTTAGTAAACCATGATTCAATTAATTATTGTGTGTAAACAAAATTCTTGGGAAGAAGCACTAGTTTTTTTGAAGACTGAGAAAACATGAGAAAGAAGATAGATGCTAAAAACTGAACTGAATATAAGCAGAACATCTCTAATTATATAATTGACTAATTTGTCATTCTTCAATGTACCTTCCCTTCCTTCTTCAGGGTGCACCCCAGTTGTCACTAAGTCTACACTAAAGCACTAAGCCCAGCACTTTTCTCTCACAATTTCTGACTGAACACAAAACAAAACTAACCAGTGTTCTCCACAGAGGCATTTGACTCTGATTCCCATCCCCACATGTATGGAGATGAATTGCCCAATCAAGAAACACACAGTGACTGACACATTTAAATTCTTCTGTCTGAAAGTTTTGTTAATTCAACATATCTATAAATCTGCCATTAATAATTCACACTTCTAAATATATACATACATAAGTACAAAATATGGATTAGCTACTATCCTTAAGTAAGCCTAATAATAAAACCTTAGACTGCAATAAAATGTTCATTATCTGCAAGTGGACTTGTTGAACATAACAAGGCTTCTTTGTACATAAACATGGATATGATTGATATTCACAAGAGAAATCCCTAAGAATAAGAGATTTGGAATGAAGTTTCTCTGTTGGATTCACTTCTAAATAAGTACTGTATGCATAGGACCACAGCGTTTGAGCCTGACGCAAAATGAGAACTATGTGAACATTTAAAACAAGAGAAATATATGCTTAACATCAGTACCAAATTTACAATCTATAGACTGCCATTCTACTATCAAACTATCAAATATTTGGAGCAACAGAGAACTTCATTCCATATTTTAGATATTTGAAGATAACTATCATTGCCTCCTAAATTTTCTTTTTTCTAGTTTAAGCAAAGCCATTTGTTTCATCCTAGAACTGGAGGATGATTAATTCCAACCACAAATGGGATGGGAGTGAGGCTAATTTTTCCCATCTACTTTTTGTCCTCTTCATCCCTTCAGTCATGACCCTTCAGTATGTGACTTTCAAAAATAAATAAAAAAGAGAAACTACACAGTTATACATGCCCTCCTTTGAGGCCGCTGTCATCCAAGGAGATAACTAGGTAATTGCAGATACAAGAACTGGGCTGCAGAAATTTGGATGTATATGACACTGCCACAAATCAAGGGCTTTTGGAAGCCCTGGAGTTTAGTCTGGCAGGACAAGGTAGCAATACCAGTAAGCACTTAGACTACCACTTAGATACTGCTTCATAGCATTACAGCATTCTCTAAGCCAGGGGTCCCTGCGGCCCACTACCAAACCAAGGCCTATTCGAAACCAGACCGCATGAGAGGTGGGTGGGCTGGCATGCATGTGTGAGCAAAGCTCCACTCATGCAAAAGGCAGCCTGTCCCTCCCCAGCCAGGCCGCCAAGCCACAAAATTTGGGAACCGCTGCTCTAAGCAGTTTACAGGGCCAGCCTATTGCCCTCAACATTCTGAGTTCTCATTTAACTGACCTTGTAGGGATGGAAGGCTGGATCAACCTTAAGCCGGTCAGGATCAAACTCCTGGCACTGGGCAGTCAGCCTGCAATATTGCATTCTAGCCATTGGCCATATATATAAACAGACCACAATTTGTGCAAACTTAGCCATGACATATTTTACTGATACCTTTTAAAGCTAGTACTTCATTTTATGGACTTTATATTTTCAGATTCCTTGAAGTCCAGACTCTTAAAGAAGGAAGTGCACTATTTGGTGGCAATTAATACCAGTTGCTGCTATTAGATCTCAACCTTCTGCAGGATTTTAGCCTCTGAATTCCTTTGCTCTCCCGAATACTGCGCACTATCTTGTCCGATCACCGGATGTCCTGTGCCAGGGACCCCAACGCAGGATTCGTGCATTACAACAAGCCTGACAGAAGTTGAGGCCATCCTCCAGATCGTTGATGGCTTTTTCCTCATTTACTCAGATACAACGACGACGGCCCGAGGCTGTCATTTGCAATAGCTGTTTTGCACACGTTTTCCAAAAGGGCTCCCTGTTTGTTCCGCTGCCCTTATCGCTTCCACTGCAGTCACCTCTCCTTGACCCTCCACCACTCCTGAGCTCACCGGCCAATCAAGCGCTCGGCTCCGCCGTTTTGGAAAATGCAAACCTCTCGTCGCTGCGAGGTCTCTATTTCTATGGCAACCCGAGACAAGCAAAGGGAGAGCCTGAGATCACAACCGGCCGTGAATGTGCAACAAAAGACAAGGAAACTCCGGTGCGGAACCTAACTCTGACTTGTGCTTACAGCCGGCCCTTTCCCAGAACACATACAGCTAAGGGCTTTCCTACGCATCGTGTTCTGTCATTGAAGATTGATTTGTACAATTTTGAACATATGTAACACTTTCATCCCGAATGTCTATGGAGATTCTCAGTCATCCAGGTCATGGTGATCTCATGGTTATTTTCAAGAGGCAACTGGGCTTTCCGGTTCTTCTTTGAAGACGTTTCACTTCTTATCCAAGAAGCTTGTTCAGCTCTGACTGGGTGGTGGGAAATAGAAGGATTTATAAATCAAAAGCTATGAGCCCATGTGCTGATCAGGGCATAGGGAGAATTGTAACTTTAAATGTAAGAAAGTAAATGTATGGATTATGAATTAATTAAAATAAAATAAATGAAAACTATATTACTTTGTCCATCTATGAAGGAAGACAAAGTGGGGAAGGATATAATGGCTTGGATAAGGATGCCTCATGCTATGGAGCATAATTGAGTATATACAAAGAAAGGAAGCCACAGTTTTAATTCTGAATGAAAAATTAAAGTGGATGTCATGAAGTTATTTGTTTAATAAATGTTTATGATGCTTCAGTCTCCAAAGTAATTGTAGACTGCTTACATGAAATTGAACTGAGGCCATCTCGGTTGTAGGTGTGTATGAAAACAGGAATCCATAGGTTGATGATAGCTGCATACTAATTTGTGGTAATAATGGAAGAACCAGGCATGAGTTCTGGGGAAAAATAGTTTGATAATCCATGGGAATAAAACATCTGTTAGGTGAATTAAATGTGATTTGTAAAATGATGTTTTTTTTAAAGGTTTGGTCATTCAGAGATCCATGAATGAGAATAAGAATGATGATAGTTTGGTGAATAACTGCTTAGAAAAATGTATATTTGTTTTGAATACATAGCTTAAGAAATGTGATACATTTATATACAGAAATGAAATATTTCCTTAAAATGCATATTCCCAGATATTTAAGAGAATTCAAGCAATAGGTGAAAACCCAACTTATACCAATTTTCATAGAAACTAGTGTTTATAGGAAGTATATGTCTTCAAGCAATTAAATTATCTGAAAAATTATAGAATTGTTCCAAAAGATCAGTGTGGAATATTATATAAGTGGCAAATGCTAGCATGTTGTGTTTAATTCTACTTTTCTTATGCTAATCATTATTTTGTCTATTTAATAAAGCTGGCAAGAGTTCCAGTATTAAATTAAAAACATGAAGAGATAAAATCCATGTTTCACAAGTTTCTTATGAAATCTTTCTGAATGAAGAGTTAATTCCAGTTGTTAATCAATATTCATAAAGTTTCACAAAGTGATCCAGCTAAAAAGTTGGAAATCCATATTTAGACAATACCAGTTTCAAAAATTTTCAGTATACCATATAAAAGCTTACCAGGGAAAGTTACCACTTATTATCACAATTTTTCTGGATGTATGTCAATTAATATTCTCATATCAGAGATGTGGTAATCTTTTGAAAAATCTGACTACATGATATGGATAATAACAGGAAATATCCTTAATCTTTGGGCTAAGGTTGATGAAAGTGGCCCTAAATGACATGAGAAAAAAAAAGCTTCATAAATTTTGAAAGGTTGCTTGAAATTATCATAAAATCACTACCATAATGACATCATTCCAGAGATGGTATTCAGCAGGTTCTGACCAGTTCTGGAGAACCAGTAGCGGAAATTTTGAGTAATTCAGAGAACAGGTAAATATCACCTCTGACTGGCCCTGCCCCCATCTGCCTCCTGAGTCCAAGCTGATCAGCTGGGTCTTCTTTTTTTGCCCTGCACAGGAGAACGGAGCTGGAAAGCAAGTTTGTGGGGTGGGATTTTGCAGTAACCTTCCCCCAGGAGTGGGGAGGGAATGGGGATTTTGCAGTAACATTCCCCTGGAGTGGGGTGGGAATGGAGTTTTTGCACTATCCTTTCCCTGCCACACCCACCAAGCCACGTCCACCAAACCATGCCCATAGAACTGGTAGTAAAAAAATTTGAATTTCACCACTGCACCATCCCCATCAATGGTGAGGCTGTTCCCACCATGGTTGTCCCGATTATCATATTGTTCCTCATTCACCAAATCTTCTAGTATCCCTGGGTGTTGTTTACCATTACTGACTTTCATATTTTTCCTTTTCAAAATGCCAACCAAACACCATTTTTCCTTACTAAGAATGCCAATTTATTTATCTGGGACAAAAAAAACATTTGTCAACTCTGAAGGATGAAGGAATGCCTTGTACCTGCCAATTTTCATTTAAAAAAATCAAAAGAATCTAATTTAATGGCCTGGGTGGCAGAGAAACTTGCTGAGTACCTAGGGAAGGATTTACAGCATAGGCAACAGAAACTTATAGAATCACTTGAAATATCTGGTAATTACTGAGCTAGTTGTTAATCAAAGGCTGGAATGAATGAATAGTTCTCACAATGGAATAGTGTTTATTAGAACTAGTGTTTCATATCTTGTTCATCCAGGAGTTAAGAATGAACAGTAAGGAAGCTAAATTTGCAGAGGAAATAAAATGGGAAATAATTTTTAAAATGACAGCAAAGAGCTCTAAAAGAATCCTACCAAAGGGGGAGAATGGTTATTCAAATGGAAAATCTGATTCAGTGTTAAAGTAAGATATACAGTGGCATAAATCTTAGCAATCACCATTATTCCAATCATCTTAATTCTTAGCTACCTGCTTATAATTCTAATTCTGAGAACTTTATTAACTCCAAATATTAACACCTAAACCATGATTGTCCCAACTTTTTGGCTTGCCTGAACCATACTGAATGAAGAGTTGTTGTCTTGGGCCACATATAAAATATATAATATAGTTAATGTATATAAATAAAAACTTCATTTTTTATATTTATTTTCTTGTGGGGCTGCATTACTACCGTGTTTCCCCGAAAATAAGACCTACCCCAAAAGTAAGACCTAGCACTATTTTCTAAACCTGCCCTAATATAAGACCTACCCCGAAAATAAGACCTAGTGTAAATCTGCAGTTCCAGGAAGACTTTTCAGGGAGCAACCGTGCACCAGCGAAACACACCCCCTACACACTCACACCCACTATTTGGCACCATAAATATATAAGACCTACCCCGAAAATAAGACCTAGTGTGTTTTTGGGAGCAAAAAAAAATATAAGACAGTGTCTTATTTTCGGGGAAACACGGTATCTGTCCAGGGCCTCATGTGACCTATGGGCCATGTGTTGGACATGCCTCATCTTAAACAAATCTAGATGTAAGTATACAGTTTTAGAGTGGGGAGAGGAGAGATTGCAATTTTATACTGATAATAGAATAGAAACCCATATATATATATATATATATATATATATATATATATATATCAGAGGTCTTGGTGTAGGTCTTAAGGTTGAGAATACTTGGTTGGCTGGTGTCTTCAGCTTGGTTCTCCTGGGAGAAGTGTGTGACCGTGGCTGTTTCTCCCTTTTAAACTCCAGAGTTGGATGTGTTGTTACTTTTTGATTGGTTTGTGGAGTTGATGTATGCAGATTGGATGGCTTTTCCTGAGACCCTGTGTGGCTGAGGTGCTGGCTGTGTCTCTCAGCCTTTTGTGTAGTAACGACCTGGGTAATGGGCTGTGTGATGACCTTCTGAGTTCTATTGTTATGACGTCCTGGGTGTGGTGCTGTAATCTCCTGGGTCGTTGTCTGTGTTGCAACCTCCTGATGTTTTGTGTTGTGATCTCCTGAGTTCTGTGATGTAGCATCCTGGGTGGAAGGCTGTGATGTGACATTCTGGGCCTTGGTTTGGCTCCGAGTTTGAGGTCTGGCTATGTGTTTATAGCATGTGTCAGTTTGCTTAGTTTGGGGGTTGGAGGGGTGTAGCAGCTGGTGTTGCAGCCATGGTCTGGTTTCTGGATGGTGGTTGCCTTTCATCTGTGGCGTGGGCTTGGGTTTGAGTCTGGTGAAGGAGATTGGTGGTGAATCTCCTGGGAGAACGAAGCTGAAGACACCAGCCTGAAGATGACGGATGAGATTTCACAAACATTGCCAAGGTATTCTCAATCTTACACGGGACAAGAGAATACACCAAAATACATATATATATATATATATATATATATATATATATATATGATTAAAATATACATTTCAATAAAAAACATCTAAGCTAGTCATTATATGTTACAAAAGTTCTCTGGCAATAAGGAGTCCTTAACTTTTCAGTAATAAAAGGCTCTCAAACAGCTCTGCTGTAAGAGATTAATAAAAAGGAGAGAACTCCTAGAAATTTTCATCTGAATTCCAAATATTTTAGTCATGTCTGAATTTAAGCCATAAAAAACAAAAAACAAGAACATGACTCCATTCCAAAAATAAAAGAATATATGCCACTGTAAAAGCTAGATGGGCCTTTAGTCTGATTCAGCTTGGTTCTCGTCATAGTCTCGTGTCTTTAAGTTTTCTTTTACCTATATGTCAAGTTTTGATGATACACTAAGCATAGTTTGACAATGAATGGTCACACAAATTAATTCCTACTTCCTTATGCAGCTGTCCCAAAATCGTCTTGGAAGGTCTCAAAACAAACAAACAAATGAAACAAAACAAAACATCCCAATGCAAATGTGGCTTCTGTTTTTCAACTTCATTCTTAAGATGCTTCCGAATTCTCTTGGTGGTGCTACTCAGCTTACTTTATTATTGGCAGTGATGGAGTTATTTTCTTATGGTCTTCTGCTCTGCTTCCTCCAACCCTCCAAGAACTTCCCTAGCTGCTCTCACTTCCTAATCTGAGAAAACTCAATGGGAGGAATCCCCTCATTATATGTTCCCTTGGTGTTCAGTAGAAATATAAGAAGCTAGGAAGGTTGAAGCATTTGAATGAAAGGTAGAACATTCACATGCATCTCTTGCCAGTTAGTGTAGGAGCATCTCTTCTCTTGAGTGAAAATTTGCTTTTTCCCTTGAAAGAAGTCTTTAAAAAATTCTTTTCTGAAACTGAATGAGAATTGGTAGGGGGGATAAAGGAGAATCTTTCTATGAGGTATCTTTCTATTAGTTACGCGGTCTTCCCATGACTTTTCCTCTTGCTAGTCAAAGAACATACAATTTGCTTACATTTCAGTAAGGGTGGGAAACCTGAGAAGAACGCATGATAATAAATCAAGCTCTTGGTGGCCACAGGCAAACCAGACAACGAGAAGATAACAGAATAACAGAGTTGGAAGGGACCTTGGAGGTCTTCCAGTCCAATCCACTGCTCAGGCAGGAAACCCTATACCATTTCAGATTAATGGTTGTCCAGTCTCTTCTTAAAAACTCCCAATGTTGGAGCAGTCACAATTTCTGGAGACAAGTTGTAGTTGTTCTACTGATTAATTGTTCTGTTAGGAAATTTCTCCTTAGTTCTAAGTTGCTTGCTTCTCTCCTTGTTTAGTTTCCATCCATTGCTTCTTGTCCTGCTTTCAGGTTCTTTGGAGAATAGCTTGACTCCTTCTTCTTTGTGGCAGCCCATGATAGCAGTATTGGAACACTGCTATCATGTCACCCTTAGTCCTTCTTTTCATTAAACTAGACATACCCATTATTCCACCAACTTTTCTTTATATGTTTTAGCTTCCAGTCCCCTAATCATCCTTGTTGCTAGATAGGGAATGCTATGTTTTCATCCTAAGATTGTGTTCTGTCTTCTTGATCTCACGGAGAAAGAAGTATTCTGAGCTCTTCTTTATGAACCTACTGTGCTCAGCTGAAATTAGTACCAACTTTGCATTTCCCATGATGCTATGAAACTTCTAGAAATCTTTGCATGCAGACCCACTTATTTAGAATATTTTCTCTATTTCCTCTATAGCTGCAAGGTGAAAGTTTCCTACTGGTTCCCTTTCCCTCTTGAAGTGATTGAGAGTGTATGATGTGTCATCATTGTTCTCTTATTGGAACTTTGCTGAAGTCCTATGTAGCGATTAGTTGGCTTCATTTTTATTTTTTACTTTTTTACCATGCCACAAGAAGCCAATTGAGTACAAAAGGAATATCAAAGCCAGAGGGAGTGATGGCTGTCAGAAAAGTAGGGGAGAAGTGAGGACATTTGCAGAATGATGCACAAATCTGCTATTGATTTAGAGAAACTAAAACAGCAACAATGTGGAAAAAACCCCAGAGGATTCAGTGCCGTTACTGAAAACTGCATTAAAGACAGTTGTACTTAAGTTCTCCCATTGGTTTCACTATTGTTGCACAGAATAGTAGGGATTTTTATGATATAATTCTCAGTAGCGCAATCCCAAACAATACTCTAATTTCCAGCATTTGTTGACTAGTGAATAGCTTTACCAGCTCAACACTGATAAAAGCTCACAGTTGCAAATGCAGGTTTTCCACACACTGGATATTCAAAGAGAAGAAGTGGATCTTTTAAATGCAATCTTAGTTTGGCATTTCATTAGTCACATCAGCCTTTCAGGAAAGTGTAGCCAGCTTTATAGGTTACCCAATTCAAAGATCAATCTCTGGACTTTAAGACTACAATTCATACTCATCATCTCACTCTGCTCTCAGGAAATATGGAAATATGACAATGTTATATTAATCATCCCTTTGTAATGGGGAAGATGCTAATGCTAGAACTTATGACTCTTGCCTGTAATAATGTCAGCTATTTATAATCGTGCCATACCTGTTTGGCAGCTAATCCAGGGTGGCAAACATTTGCATGTCTTGCTTTTTCTAAAAAATACCTGCCTAAGAAGTAGTTGTCATGATAAAAACCAGTATTTCCCAACCATATGTTCTCCAAAAGTGGTTGGGACAAACTCCTGCACTTCCCAAGAATTCTGAGAATGGTGTTGAGACTGTATTTTGAAATCCTGACGATTCCTGTAACAATTTGTGCAAAACCTCACTATATTTAGAAAGCCTGATCAAGACCATTGCCTAATATTAGATAAGGCTGGCAGTCACCTTTTGCTAGTTTCTTCACATTCTCTGGAAATGAATACTGTTTCAATGTGCCTATGCTTTAAACACTGTATTCCAGTGAAATGCAGAAGTTGACTGAATTTCAGAGCCATTTTGGCATCCACTGAATGGAAGCTGCTCTACTATGGCAACTATGATAAGACTGTAGCAGCAAATTAAAAGCAATCATAATTTCATATTTTACTTTGTCCTAATGAGCATAAGGAGGAGGAACATGTTATAATTCATGACTGAGAAGCCAAAAATGTCAGTTGTTGCCCTTCTCCATACCAAAACTGCATAGACATGTCCAGACAGTGTCTAGGAGTCAAGAAGGCACGAACACATACACACATACACAAAGCTAATTTACAGAGCATAAATAAAGTACAGACAGAACAACAAAGCAATTCTCAGTCATCTTGGAAGAATTACTACATTATTTCAGGGTTTTTTATAGACTGAAATAGCATGAGTCTAATGTTGGATCTCATATAGATGAGGAGAGAGAAACATATATTGTTGATGAAAAAAGAACACCCTACTGGGAGTGGTGGCACTTAAAGCATAATCTCTGTTGAAGTTTGGAATTTATGGTGGTTGATGTATTAGTAGAAGGCCCTTCTTTAATTAGGCAGGTTATATGTGATTTTTAGACTACGGCTATAAAATTACTTCCATGAGAGCAAGCAGCACTGAACTTGGTGACCCATCTGTCTGTACATTATGCAATGACATAGTTATTTCATATTTCCCAGGTTTACACAACTGGCTAAACTTGGGTTCCTGCTGATTGCACAGGTGTCCATAAATACCTCCATTGCATCCTTTGCCCGAACCCTAGTTTTAACATTTTACCAGATGATCTTAATTGTAAATAAAATGTTCAAAAAAATTCTTATGCTTCAAAGCAAAGTACCAGTCTCCAGAATCTTCTAAAAGACTGAGGGCATCTTTCAGATATAAAAAATATTAAGTGGATGCCCCACTGATTTCTGCTTATAAATATTTATCCGGTAAAGGAGTCTACAATAAATTAAGATTTGAGTGTGAATATCCTTAGCGCAACTGCACAATTCTTTTAAATTGGTACTTTGTATCAGGCCACTGATTGTGGCAGTCAGTTGTGAATATTACCCATAACACCTATTTACTTTAAATACACCAAAACATATTCCTGTGTATAGTGTTCTGTTTCTCTTTCTTCCAAATTGATGATTTGATGGCTTAGATTGTGATGACCCGGGGCGTGGCACAAAGGCAACACAGATAATCAGTAAGAATCTCTTTATTAGCTCCAACTTTGCCCCCAATGTCCAGGTTACCCTCTGGCTGGAGAAAAACTTTCCCAGGAGCAGCCTTTGACTGCAGAGAATTAAGTCCCAAACATGGTCAACACAAACTGTAACTTTAAGTCCAATCAAACCAAACTGAGGTAATTAGTTTGGCAGGGCAGGAGCAAGAATTCCAGACATGAAGGCACAGCAAAACTCACACGGTTGGGAAGACTCCAGGAACACAGATAAGCAATGACAACATTGGATAAAGTCACGTTTGCTCCCAGCAGCTGCTGCAGTCAACATTCAGTTCTTATAAACCTTCATCCCAGCTGTGGCTAATGGGGGGAATCAGGGCCCTTTCCTTCCCCATAAGCCACGCAATCCATGTTGCTCTCTTCTCCATTCCTCCCTGAGTGCTCTAGGATGAAGAGAGGGTGAGCCTGGGCAGTGGTGGGATTCAATTTTTTTTACTATCTGTTCTGTGGGCATGGCTTGGTGGCATGGCAGGGGAAGGATACTGTAAAAACTCCAGTCAGAGGTGGTATTTGCTGGTTCTCTGAACTACTCAAAATTTCCACTACCGGTTCTCCAGAACTGGTCAGAACCTGATGAATACCAGCTCTGGGCCTACATCTTTCTCTGAACTCCCTCTCCCTTATTCTATCTCTCTCCTGCTCTGCCCAGCTGGACTTTGCCCTTCCCCAGAGCCAACAGAGCCACACTCCCATTCCCTGTCAGCTGTTCGTCCTCCTCCTTGGATTCAGACTCTAACAGGGGCATGACATAGATTTTGTAACTGGCTCCCAAATGTTAAAACCTTATGCTGAGTCATGAAGAATGGTTTATTAAAGACTAGCTCGATACCTGTGCTTTGCTACGAAACTATGTGGTCAGGCTTAGTTTTTGGGGAGGAAAATAAGCGGGGGGAATTCTGCCTCTGCCTACCAACATCCATCGGTATTCATCTGGCTAGTGTCCTGTCAGTGTGTGAGAGAGTTGAAGGCTGTTTGGAAACTGAAACAGTATTTGCTATGTGAGCAAGAAGGAGACAGCAAGGAGCCTGGACATGGCTTAGCTCCACTGTTCTGTACTAAAGCTGCTTGGTGCTGTGAAACTGAAACTGAAACTCCTCTCCTCTTCTTGTGTTTTGCATTTGGAACAGATTTCTTTTGAGGTGGGGAGGAGGAGTAGAATTCTTTTGCATCAGAGCATGTTAATAATAATATAGGAAATACTAATGCTCTGATGGTGATTTCAAAAATTTCTTTCTTAGTGAGCACCTAGAAGCCAAGAGGAGCATACGTGCCAAGTTGCAAGTTTGTAGGCTTTACGGTTCTGGAGATTTTGTGATGATGCATGAGTGGTATTTCACTTTTATATATATAGATCCACATTAGGATTTTGCACATAAGTGAACCAAATCAGTGAATGTTCCTTTTCAGCAGGGGCCCCCAAACTTGGCAACTTTTAAGACTTGTGGACTTCAACTCCCAGAATTCTGGGGGTTGAAGTCCACAAGTCTTGAAGTTGCCAAGTTTGGAGACCTCTCTTTTCAGTAAAGACCCAAACACAGTGCCTTGAATTTAACTGAAAAAGACATTTTATGTGGCTTATGCTTTACTTTTCTTGTACTTTATGTACAGTATATTCATAAAGCAATTGGCAATAAATAACAAACCTAGATTTCTGTATCTGAATGCTGTATTAAACTTGAGTAACTGCCAGTTGATTGGTTGCCCCTGCTCATGAGAGAAACCAATAGGAAAACGTACACAGACTGATGTATATAGTCAGTTTTATACCAATGTAATGACTAAAGCAATTTGCTCAGCTGACCTGTCTTGTCCTCTCCATGCTATATACAGTAGTACATATGAAAAAGATGCTTGTAAAATCACAATTAGTGAAACTTTGGAAGCAGAAAGTCTTAGGAAATTCATGATTTCGGCATGCTATAGTTATTGCCACATGCCTTCTTCAAGTCTTTCTGTCCTGTCCATGGATGAAACATGCCTTCTCTTGATTATGTATGCAGGTTCTCTTTTTTTGGTGCATGAACATAGAAAGCTCTCCCTCAGGGTAGAGCAAAGGTGAATTCTACTGTCCTTTTGGGGAGGAGGAAGAGTGCCAGTAGGCCAAGAACAGTCTTCATAATAGATGAGTAATTTATAAAAAGGTAATTATTGTATTAATCAAGTTTGGGATTAGGCAGAATGGCTCTTCTCCAATTCTATGAAGTAAAGGTGCCTGTAAATACAGTTCTGATGAATGAAAGGAATGTCTCTTTAAGATATGATCAAGGGACAGCTGATCTCCATGAGTGTGTATTGGCTTTCCAATTGCTCCCACTTTTCCCCAACACAAGTGATTTGGCCAGATCTTGCCCAGGCCTATTCTGAAAATTATATGATTAGCAAATGACTCGTTCTTTTTGTTACTTGGCCAAGGAAGTGGAAATCACAAACCTGCCTATTTTAAACGATTTCTGCTGGAAGTGGAAAGAGAGAGAAGAGAGAGTTACTTTTCTCCCCCTAAAAAAATCCTAGAAGATTATGGCTGTCCTTAATCATCTGATGAGGAGCAGTGTCTACTGGAATGTAAACTTTCATTTTATGCTCTGTAATATAAACTTAGCATCTTGGAAACATTGGAAACACCCCTAATCTCCAGTGACCTCTTTCTGAGGGAGCTATTGGCTATTCTCAGCATCTCTGAAACTTCTTGTCACTGCGAAGTGAGATGCTATAAAAAATAAAATACTGCTGAATGTACAACAGAGCAAAATATTTATTCATTCAGCTGTAAGCTAATTCTCCCAGAGGATATATGACAATTTATAATATCCAAGAAATACAACGTACGATGCCATGTCAATAAAAGTATTTATCAATTTAACATGGTTTCATACAAGTTAAATTCTCAGTAGATGATGGTCCTAATTTATATCAGTCTTATCCAATCTGGTACTTTTCCTGTGTGCCAGGACTAAAATCCCCAAGACTCCCAGCCAGCAGTCTTAATAGATAAGAAGTGAAAATGCTGTGTTGAAGAAGGTCTAAAGCAGATTATAGATTTTTCACCATTTTTTCATTGCCTTCTCAATTATTATTTATGCATATCTTTTCATGGTTATTTTTGTATTCTGAGACTGAATATTCTGGTTGTAAAATAAAATTATTCCACTGTAAAACAAAACCTCCACCAGTTTTCTTTCACATTGTATATTGGTTATATTAATAAAACACTGTAAATTGGGAGCAACTGCATCACTTTTATATCCACAGATACATTATTGTAATTTCAGATTACAGACTGCAATTCAACACAACTCTAAGATTGTAAAGAGGCATTGTGGTACTGGCAAAAGGAAGCTAGTATTGCTAGTGCAAATTACGGCACTCAGTGAATACTTCAGCTTCAACCATAACAATACAAGAGCACACAATAGATACAAACTCAAGGTTAACCGCACCAAACTTGATTGCAGGAAATACGACTTCAGCAACAGAGTGGTCAATGTCTGGAATACTCTACCTGACTCTGTGGTTTCTTCCCCAAACCCCCAAAACTTTAACCTTAGATTGTCTACTATTGACCTCACCCCTTTCCTAAGAGGTCTGTAGGGGGCGTGCATAAGCGCACCAACGTGCCTACCGTCCCTGTCCTATTGATTCTTTTTATTCTTTTTATTTTTCTTATATGTATCCATCCCATGTATTCATAACTATGTTTATACTTATACCTATTATCTTGTAAGCGATTGACAAATCAAATCAAATCAAATAAATAAATAAATTGTGCTTGCTTTTACTTACTCTAGTTGTCCTTTATGCAAATAAAATGTATGATTAGAGTAAAAAGGTATCAGCGTAATTTCTGGATTTGTCAACTTTGCAGACTGGAAAAACTGTCAAAAGGCCATATTTTCTTTTTTTTTTTCACTAGTCCTCAAAAAACACACCCACAAAAGAGAAGCCATCTGGTGCTTACTTTCCTGGCATGGTGGGAAGGGAAAAGAAATGGGAATCCATCTAATGGAGGCTATATCAATTGCAGTTTGGATAGAACTCCTGGCCATCGTGCAAAGTGCAGGAAAGTGCAGGAAAGAGTTGAAATACGAGAAAAGTTTTTAAAGTCAGCTTCACTTCCAGCTGGTTTATGCATGACAGGCAATCTGCTGAAGGCTACAATGAAAAAAAGCTATATAAAATGTAATCT
The DNA here is from genome assembly GCA_009733165.1 of Naja naja. Classification (NCBI taxonomy): domain Eukaryota; kingdom Metazoa; phylum Chordata; class Lepidosauria; order Squamata; family Elapidae; genus Naja; species Naja naja. The sequence goes on from CM019151.1 coordinate 159,397,136, forward strand.
CACAGGCTTGGATAGTTGCTCTGAATACACTGAGCAATTTTAAATGATTGCAAATTTCACACTGAGTCAGAGGATCTGAAATACAAAACTCTCTCTCTATATAGCTTATTTTGGAAAGAACTAAAGCAAGGATCCTCAGTCTTTTGTAATCCCAAACCTCTTTAATCCTTGACATACTACTTTGAAAAGTAGTACTTTTATTTATCCTAGATTTCCCCCCATTTTATTTTTCTACACTTTTCTATGCTTTCATCATTTATTTCCCCTTTCTGTCATTTCATTTCCTCTATCATTTCATTTTTTTAAAAATGAAGATAGTGGCTTTTGCATAATTATGAAGACTACTTCATTGGCTTCCCTACCCATATCAGACCCTGATTTTCTGGTTGCAATTAATATATTGGAGTATATGAAAACGTGGGGGGTTTCAAAGAAGCTATTTATTGTCCATCAGTTTGCCTTACTCATAAAATTTTATAAATGGTTCAGATGACATTGGCCTCCATTTGCAACCATCCCATAATTCCCATCACATCTTCAAATACTTTTCTTTCAAGAAAAATAGGGAAATTAAAAACAGAATAACTAATATTTGTAAGATCAAAGACCATCTTAGTGGAATCTTAGTGGAATCTTTTCACTAAGGGTTGCAGTACACTCATTTGTACAACAGCATAGCTTGCTCCATATATCATCTGATTATCACAATTTCCTAAGAGAGAACAGGTTAAGGAATCTGAAGTTGTAATTTGCTTATCAAGATTGTTCTCGATCCATTTCTATTTATGGGTATTATTGATAGCAAAAATATGCATTGCTTGCTTTTAGTGCACCCGAAGGCCAGACAAGGAATAATGGATGAAAACTGATCAAGAAGAGATTCAACCTAAAAATAAGGAGAAATTTTCTGACAGTGAGAACAATCAACCAGTGGAACAGCTTGCCTTCAGAAGTTGTGGGAGCTTCATCACTGGAAGCTTTCAAGAAGAGACTGGATTGCCATTTGTCAGAAATGGTGTAGGATGGAGGGTTGGGCTAGAAGACCTACATGGTCCCTTCCAACTATGTTAATTTGTTAGTGTTATTCTGAATTAGCATGTTAGCTTTTTTCATAAATCAGTTCAGATCTTTTAAACCTGAAAAAAAATAATCCTGCTTGACCTAAACTCATGACATAAATTGAATTTTGACTAATGCTGCCCAAATTGTAGAAAAGCATTGCTAATTGTAGTGTCAAAGTGATGTTTCCTTAAATAGGCCATAGTTTTAGTACCTTTTTACTTTATGAGTTGTATGCTAACTCTAACCCACAGTTGCATTTCGGAAATTCCCATCTTTTTACAATTTAGAATGAACAATTCATTTTGTTCTTATTGATGCTTTCACTTTGAGGTATTGTTGTTGTTGCCAGCATTAGATAATTATATACAGAGACTAAAGGGATTGAGGAACTAATTGTTGCTAATCAGACCAAGTTCATTTAGATCATATATCCAATGTGTCCTTATTTTGTGATTGTTTAAGACACTTCTACCCATGAATTTGCTTTTATTGCAGCACTGATGTATACTCTATTTAAAAAGAGCTATATATCTGTAATTGTATTTATGATTATACATGTACTAAAGTTTTGGAAAATATTATCAATAGGGATATCAGTTTACATGGAGGGTGGTAAAGGAATATATGATTTGATCAGAAGTTGGTATGGTTAATTGCTCAAGCTGCTGATGTACGGGTGTGGAACTTTTTGATTGGTTGTCACTGATTTTTTTTCTTGTTTCATCATTTCAGATTTTTAAATGAAATTTTAATTGGTTTAAATGTTTTGCTTGATATTAAAGTTTTTTTGAGGGATTTGTTTCCAGAAAACCGTGGCAGAGGAAAAGAATAAAATAAAAGATAAACAGTAACCCTAAACAGATCTTCATTTACCCAAAGTATTGATAAAAGCATACAAATTAATACACATTTTTGCTTAATTTGATCTTGTGATCCTCAGAATGAACTCTCAGTTACTCAGACTCATAGCTTTCAACCTACTTATTGGTGGATGACTCACTCTTGAATCATTTCTGATGGACATGAAATTTCTTTCTCTGACGTATTGTTCTAGTAAGACATTTGCATGACTGGTTTGATCTGTAAATTCTCATAACTACTTACTGAACATGGGAAGAACTAGAAAGGTAGTCCCATTTGCCTGAAAATATTTAGCTCATTACATGCAGGTCTATTTTGTGTAATACTAAAATAGGTTGTTTGGAAGAAGCAAAATATCTGTTAATTACTCTATGGAATGTATGGCTAGGAAGTTCAGAAGCAATTAAACTCTGGGACAATGATTTCACAAAATAACTAGAAAGAGATGACCTGACCATTAATTTTGAATATTTAAATATTGGGAAACATAGTTCATTCATTCATCCTTAGGTGCTTTTACATTCAAGTCAAACTTTAAACATATTCAAGATCTGAAGACCTTAGGATTATTATGTGAAATTCACTAGGTTCCCTACTTATTATACTATTTTTTAAGTTTAAATTATCATGTTTTTCCCCTTCTGTCTCTCTCTCTGTACACCACTATTATTTCTGATACTGCAATAGACATGGTAAATAGCTTCAATTATAAAGTTAATTTGAATGGGTAAGGTGGTGCTGTCAATTTACTCCATCTGTGGTATTCATGCGTAAAAACTAGTTTCAACATCCTTCTCCTCAGCATTATGTGGAGTAATGTTGGATATCATGGCTGACCTATTTAGAGAATGAGTTCCAGATGTCCCTACACTCTCAAAGAAATCATTTATTTCCTTGAGTTGCTTTTGGTTTTTATTCCACAAAAAACATCCAAGCATTGTCGATGAAATCTGGATGACAAAGGATAGCATGCTAAATTGACAAACACCTTGGGCATCTGGTGAGTTTGTCTTGACCTGCAGACAATATGACTTAGGCCAGGGTGAACTTCTGTCTATGAAACATAATATCTGGATGACATTTCAGCTTGAGGGTTTCAATAGCCTGTACTTAGGGTTCAAACTGCATCCACCGTTTATTTTTTTAGTTTATAGCATTCTACAAAGAAAGAGAGCCTATGTGATGGACTGAGGGAGAAATATTCATCAGTTTATTCCCTTTGATATATGCCAGACTTGGAAAATATTACTTCCTCCCCAAGGTCTCAGTCTTAGACACCCTCAGGGCAAGAACAGAGAAACTACTTTTCAGGATCAAGTCTGTTGGATTGAGTGGAGTACTCAGGACGTTTGTTCTGAACAGCTCTTTTATTTGTTCACTGGCTTACAGGCAGAAAGAACATGTGCAGGAGAAACTGCGGTAGCCTTTATAGCTGGCTGCTCGCGGCTGGCATCCAATGACGGCTCTTTGAATTTCCCACCGCTGGGACAACCATTACAAGTAAGTCTCTGAATACATAACACCCCTCCCCACTTGGTCCAGTTCACCCAATCAGGTCCTACCTACTGTACATAATCACGCAAGTAGGCGGGGCTTTTATGGGCGCGACTGGACCTGCGCAGCTTAGTCGTGGGTTGTGCTTCGAGCTGTTTGGATGGATCTATCGTTGCTCGAGGCTTTCCTTTTGGAACCTCCTGGAAGGTTGAGCTGGCCATGCCGCTCCCGCCAGGCCCCACTACTCGGTTTCTTTCTGGCCTGTTCTTCCTGCGTTGTTCTTCTATTTCAGGGACGTGTCCGCTCTTTCCGACCGGGGCTAGGCTTCTTAGTGGCTTTTGTGTGTTTTTTGTTGTTAGGGTCTGTTCTGCTTGTGTTTCTGTATGTGGAGGGTCTCCCCCTCCCCTTTGGTTTTTGTTTTGTTGTTGCGAGGGGTCTTCCCCCTCTTCCCAGATTGTGTTGTCTCCGCTTGGAGGGTCTTCCCCTATCCCTTCATTTAATGTTTGTTTGTTTGAAGGGTCTCCCCCTTCCCCTCTGGTTCGTGTTTGGTTATTTGTGGGGTCTCCCCCAGCTTCCTTGGTTATACTATTCTTGTGTGAGGGGTCTCCCCCCTGTTCTCCCCCTCTGTTTTCCCTTATAGTTCTGGATCTGAGTTGGTCTATATGTCTCTTCCAGTTTAGACTGTCAGTTGTTTCTACTCTATATGATCGGGGCCCGGTTATCTATGTTATTTTTGCCGGTATCCATACAGGTTCCCCTATGAGGTTTTTTGCATATACTAGGTCCCCTGTTTTGAATGTCTGGGTTTTGCCCAATGAGTCTATGGGTTTTTCTGGGTTGTATGTGGGGTGCAGCCTGTCTAGGTGTGACCTTAGTTTCCTCCCCATTAGTAATTCAGCTGGGCTCTTGTTTGCTGTGGCACTGGGAGTTATGTGTTCTATGCTTAGTATTTTATCTACCTTTTCTTGTATGTCCCTGGCCCAAGTTGTTGTAGCTTCTCCTTTGTGTATCTTACCATTCGTTCAGCCTGTCCATTCGTCAATGGGTGCCCAGGTGCTGTTAGTGTGTGCCATATGCCATTTTGGGCTAAATATCCTTCGAATTGGTTAGCCGTGAATTGTGCCCCGTTGTCTGATACTATTAGATCTGGCAATCCGTGTGTTGTGAATAATTTCCTAAGCTGTCTAATGACGCTCTGTGGTTGTGGATTTCATGATGCTTATCTCTAGCCATTTTGAGTAAGCATCTACGACTATTAGGAATGTGTGTCCCTTGGTTGGCCCTGCAAAATCTATATGTAATCTCGACCAGGGTCCCCTCAGTGTTTCCCACTCCTGTTTAGGTGCTGTGGGAGGTGTTGGCCTAGATTCTTGACAGTTCCTGCAAGTTGCCACCCAGTCTCCTATTTCTTTATCCATCCCTGGCCACCACACATAACTTCTAGCTAAGAATTTCATTTTCACAATCCCTGGGTGCCCAACATGCAGCATTTCCAACACCCTTTCCCGTAGCCTTTCAGGTATAACTACCTGGTCCCCCCATAGTATGCATCCTTTAAGTATCAAAAGTTCCGTTTGCCTATTTCTGAAGAGTTTGGCGGCTTCATTCATTTCAGTCTCTGGCCACCCTTTTCTTACCCAATTCAAAATGCGCACCAGGAGTCTGTCTCGCATTGTTTTTCTCGCAATGTCTGCTGCTGTTGCCGGTAGTTTTTCTAGAGTTTCTATTAGGAGTGTGTATGTGGTGGATGCTGGGTCCTCTTCTGTGTCAGGTAGGGGACATCGGCTTAGGGCGTCTGTGTGGCTTATGTCTTTTCCCAGCCGGTGGATCAGTTTGTAATTGTAAGTGGCTAGGAATTCGGACCACCTTGTCATTTGGGGGGATAGTATGTTCGGTGTAGCTTTGTCCCCTGCGATGATTACCAGGAGGGGCTTGTGGTCTGTTACTAGTGTGAAGGTTCTTCCGTAAATGTATTCATGGAATTTTTTTTATTGCGGTGACTGCTGCCAGGGTCTCCTTGTCTAGTTGGCTGTAGTTTCATTCGGGTTTGGGTAGGGTTTTTGAATAGAATGCTATTGGTGCTTCTTTCCCATTAGGTAATTCATGGCTAAGTACAGCTCCTATGCTGAATGGGGATGTATCACAAGTGAGGATTAATGGCAGTGTTTCACTATACTGTATTAAGACGCAATTGGATGTAATTTGATTTTTTATTTCTCAGAATGCCGTTTCTTCCCGTTTCCCCTTGTCCCAGGTTGCTTTTTTGTCAAGCAGCCTGTGTAGTGGTTCCGCTATCATCACTTTCTGTGGTAAGAACATATTATAAAAGTTCATAAGTCCCAGGAATGCTTGTAAATCTGTTTTAGTTGTGGGTCTGGAGGCTTCCTTGATTGCTTTTATTTTGGCTTCTGTGGGGTGGATTCCTTCACTGTCTATTAAGTATCCCAAAAACTCGACTTTGCTGGCTGCTAATTGGCACTTTTCTTTTTTTACTTTGAGTCCCACTTCTTTGAATCTCTGTAGGACTTCCCTCAGGCGGTCACGTAATTGGCTTTTGTCCTTGGTGGATTCCAGGACATCATCAAAATAGGACACCACCCCTTTGATCCATTGTAACAATCGCTCCATCAAGCTCGGGAATACCCCGGGGGCCACGCTGACCCCGAACTGTAATCTATTGCATTTGAATGTCCCTCTGTGTGTCACGATTGTTTGAGCTTCTGCCGTCTCTGCATCCACAGGCAGTTGTTGATAGGCCTGTGCGAGGTCTAGTTTGGCGAAGACTCCCCCCCAGGGAGTGCAATAGGTGGTGTACGATGGGGACGGGGTATGCACTTTGTTGCAGTGCATGGTTCAGGGTCCCCTTGTAGTCCCCACAGATTCTCACAGACCCGTCTGGTTTATTGGTGTGACAATAGGGGTTTCCCACTTCACATGGTCAATGGGTTCCAAAACCCCTTGCACAATGAGCTTATCTAATTGTTCATCTATTTTCGGTGTGAGTGCAAAGGGAACTCACCTTGCTTTTAGTCAGATAGGGGTTATGGTTGAGTCTATGTTAAAAGATATTGGGGACCCCAAGTACTTGCCTAATTTCCTGTCAAAGATTTCCTGGAATTCAGCCATCAGGGTTTCCTCCCAGTCCGTCTCGCCGATGTTGTATATCCCAGTGACTTCGATTCCCAATGGTTTGAACTATTCGAGTCCCAGCAGGCTGGGCCGGTCCCGGTCTACAATCATCAGCGGTAGGATTTTAGAGTAGTTTTTGAAGTTTATTCTGAACTTGCCAGCTCCTAATACAGGAATTTGGTTTCCTTGATAATCCTTCAAGGTTAAGGGTTGTCTTTTGAGATGGTTCCTGTTTATTTTTGGAAGTAGTCTCTTTATAGTGTCCCAGGATACCATCGATAAATATGATCTGGAATCTACTTCCATCCGGCATGGTCTACCTTCTATTTTGACTTGTATATGTACTTTTTGGGTGTTTGTGGTATTTGAGTGCCCGACAGTCACCGACTGGTGTGTCTCATCTTGCCCACCAATGGTGTCTCATCCTTGCCTATTCCTTGTGGCTTGGTTCCATCTGCTTCCTGTTCTGTTGTCTCTGTCCTTTGGGTTAGGGCTTCGTTTCCTTCTCGGTGAATGATTCTTTGTTGCTCTGCATGCTCCCCTTTGCATCCAGCACAACGGAATTCTCTTCTCCTTCCTGGCCGGTCTCCCGCCCCTCATTCTGATCAGAGTTGGTTAACCCCTTCCTCACTCCTTCATCTTCTGACTCTGATTCAATGTCCTCATGGTGTGTAGTGGTGGTTTTCTCAGTTTCTAGGTCTTGGGGTGTTTTATTCATTCTCCACATGGTGGCTGCTGATTTCTTTGTCACTTCCACTGCGGTTGCCTCCTCAATTGCTTCCTTTAGTGTTATTTTCGGCTTTGTTAATAACCTGCTTTGGAGTGTTAAGTCTCTCAGCCCCAACACAACCCGGTCCCTCATGGCTTCCTCCATGTTCAGGAATTCACATGCCCCGGCGATGTCTCTCAGGCTTGTGACAAAATCGCCTATGCTCTCACCTTCTTTTTGGTCTTGCCAGTAGAATTTGTGCCGCCAGATGAGGCAGGATACATGTGGCATGTAGTGTGCCCTTAGGAGTTGCTCTAAGTCAGGCCATGCCATCGTTTTCACATCAGTTGGTGTGGCCAGTGCCTTTGCCATTTTAAAAATGGCGGGTCCACAGTGCATCAGGAACACGGCCCTCTTTCTCTGTTCCAAGATCACTGCAAGGTCGTTTCTTTCAAGGAACATCTGGAACCGGTCGATGTGCGAATCCCAGTTTTCGGTTGTGGGATCGAATGGTGCGGGAGGCATGTTGATTCCGGCCATTTCGTTGGTTGGTGGCTCTTCTTAATTTCTGTGCCCTCGTGGGTTTCCTTGCCTCAGAATCCCACCTTTGTTGCCAGTGTTGGATTGAGCAGAGTACTCAGGACATTTGTTCTGAATGGCTCTTTTATTTGTTCATAGGCTTACAGGCAGAAAGAACACGTGTGGAAGAAACCGCGGCAGCCTTTATAGCCAGCTGCTCACAGCTGGAGTCCAATGATGGCTCTTTGAATTTCCCACCGCTGGGACAACCAATTACAAGTAAGTCTCTGAATACATAACAAAGTCAGCCTTAGAGAAGAAAAAAAGATGTCTACAAAGTAGAGTTCTTTTCTGTATCCCTCTGTTTTCTTCTCATTAAAAAAAAACAAAACAAGAAAAATGGCAATTTCAAGGACCCCTCCCTTTCTAAAAAAAAATCCAACAAGCTTTGGTTGAAAGTTCCTGGCTGCCTACATCAGATAGAAATAAAATAGGTTTCCAGGCTCAACAGTGCTGCTACTCTCCCATGTATTTCTGGGATTTGACCCATTCTTCTAGTTTGGCTTGGTGATGACTTGACATTCTTTCCACACTGCATTCACCATGGCCCCTGATTGGCAGAATTACTCTTATTAGTCCTGCCTCCATATTCCCATTTTCCTTATCATTCAAACTTAGAAGAAGAAAGTGACAGAAGGGTAGCCAATGTCAACAGATTAAAAAAAAAAAAGAACAAAGGCAGGTCCATGATATCTGGTTCCACTATTCCTTAATGAATTTGTAAAATCAAAAGTCAAGTCTATCTTTTTATTGTTTTATCAGTAAATCTGCAAACAAATAAGGCTCAGGTTTACAGTGTTCTACTGGCAAATTTGTAAGGGAAAAGAGAATGGGGCATCCTTACCTGAGCAGATAGCAAACGATTGGCATGTTTGCATACAATCAATGAAGCATGACAGGTGGAACAGGCAGCATTACTTCAAGCATTTCAAGTAAGGAAATATTATTTTTGAGACTTAGCAGAAAGAAATGGATAGAGGTAGCTTTCCTAGAGGAGTGGGAGCAGACAGAGCATGGCGTAGTGCCGTGATGGCGAACCTATGGCATGTGTGCCAGAGGTGACATGCAGAGCCCTCTCAGTGGGCACATGCGTCATTGCCAGCTGCTCTTCTGGTTCCTGGTGTGCACATGACTGCTGGACAGCTGGTCTTCACGGGCGCCGGAGCACGGAAAACAGCCTGAAAATCACCCAAAAACCAGTCCATTTCCAGGCCTTTTTCAGGCCATTTATTGGGCTGTTTTTGGCCCGAAAATGGTCTAAAAACAGTCCGTAAAATGGCCTGGAAAATAGCCTGAGAAACGGCCAAAAGTGGCCTGAAAATGGCCCCAAAAGTGGCCTTAAATGGCCTGAAAACAGCCTGAAAATGACCTGAAAACAGCCTGAAAAAATGGCCTGAAAACTGCCCAAAATGGCCTGAAAAAGGCCTGGAAAATGGCCAGAAAATGACCTGAAAAATGGCCCAAAAATGGCCCCAAAACAGCTCAACGTGGGCCCAAAAACATCCACAAAAGAGGCATGCACACACCAGCCAGCTTGTCTTCGGTTTTCCAGCACTCCAGCACACGTGCATGCATGTGCATGCACACATGTTCTGGTTCTGGCACTTGGTGCCAAAAAGGTTTGCCATCACTGGCATAGTGCATACCTGCCCATTCAAGGAAAGTATGCCTCCTCTCCAGCCAATGATCAGTGGTCTGTTCTCATGCTGGGTCAAGTTGGTAATGCAGATCAGCCTTCAGAGGTAACTTTGAACTGATCAAAGGGCTTGCTCAACAACTCCATGTGCCTTCATTACCACAAAACTTTTCAACATTTGGTACGTTTCACAATAAGGCTGTATCCATGTTTCCTTAAATGGAAGAACCTACACAGAGTGAAACTCTACTTATAGGACATTTCCATGTATTTCAAAGGATGCACTTATTAAAGCTATTGGACCCCTCAAAAATAACAGTTTTGTGCCACAGGAGATTTAGACATGACAGCAGATAGACTCGGGACTAGCAACATTTGTACTTTCAGAGATGGAGCTAAGCAGCCATTTATTTTGTTTTGAATGTTAGGCTGTTATTCTGAATGTTAGGCTATTATATCTGTTATTATATAATACATTCAGTATACAATCTCCATCTTGAGACTGACTTTGAACTGCCATTTGTTGAAATGTCTAATGTAAATTTTGTCCTTTTGTCTTCCACACATTTTCTGCTTCTTGTAATATTTTGCTGGATAAAAGAGTTCTAAAGGACTAAAAACTGTTCCTTTGTGTAATTTAAATTAGTCCTAGTAAAGCAATTATCCAACAGAAATTTCTATCTATCTATCTATCTATCTATCTATCTATCCATCCATCCATCCATCCATCCATCCATCCATCCATCCATCATCTATCTATCATCTATCACAGAGTCCCCAAAATGATCAATATCAATCTTCAGGGATTGATGTGACTATCATAGAGAAACACAGTTGCCAGTTCTTTAGTGATATTGGTCTTCATATGCATCACGTTCTTCCCAAGAATTTAGGGTGTTATAATGTATTGGCCCAGATTATATATTAATCCAAGCAGTGTGACCTTCTGTGACTGATAGAGAGATGTTGTCAATGTGCAGTTTTTCTATTCAATATTTTTTCAATATTTTTTGACATGGCACCTAATGTGTCCATAACCACTGGGACTGTCCCCCACATTCCCAGTTTATACCATAATCTTTCAACTTCAGTTTTCAGATCTTGAAACTTCATGATATTCTCCAATTCTTGGTCTTCTATTGTACTTTCCCCTGGTATTGCCACATTAATTATCCATACCCATACTTCCTTCTTTTCATCAGTTAATTGTAATCAACCAAGATTTTTTTATTTGTGGTTGGTAATCTCACAATATTTTAACTTGCTCATTTTTGCTACTGTTTCAATTCTATGTCCCTACCTTTTATTACTGACATATTATATTTTTTACAGATGTTGCAGTGAATCATTTTGTTAACTATGTTATATTGCTGTTGCTTGTAATCATTTGTGGAGTCTTCTTGGATGAGCAGAATATATGATCTACTGTTTCTTCTGCTTCTTTGCACAATCTGCACTCTATTATTATTAATAATATTTGCTGTACTATTAATTAAAGTAGAATTCATTAAATTACTTTCATCTAAAAAAGTTTAGGGTTAATGAGCAATCTGAAACTTCATGAAAAGGTCAATGAACTGATCAATTTGTGACCATTGATCTATACTACCCATCCATTCATCCAACCAACCATTATCCATCTACCATCCATCCATCCACGGAAACATATGACTATGATGACATTTGCTTGATAAGGTAATGACATATCTCTGAATTACAACTCCTGGCTTCTCTCATTCAGTGAGATCTGAAATCTGGGAGTTAGAGTTCAATTACATATAGAAATATCTGTATATGTCATTAAATACCACTGCATTATGCTGTATTGTTGTGATAATTTCTAGAGAGGGTATTCCAAAAATATTGGTAGAGCATTTGGTGCTTGAAATCTTGATCTATTTCTGAAACTCACCAAGTCATTTTATCAAGGAAAGCAGCATTGATGAGGGCAACAGAAGGGCCATTTCCTTTACCTGTTGTATGTGGAAGTTTGAAATGGCTATGTCTGAGCATCCAATAATTTTTTTCCACTTGGAAATCACTTGTGGATTTTCTGCTTGAGGTAGAAAAAAAGATTTTTTATTGACTATTTGCTTCAGATGTTGTTGTGATTCTGCTTCACTTCTCTTATTTTATAATTCACTTTTGGAATCATACTTTAATGTTGGTGTGCGCGTGAATGTGCTAGTATGCATATACACACAGCTGGTTTGAATATATTATCTTATAACAACTTTTTATGAAGCTTACCTATAACAGACCCTTTATGGTTCTGTTTGTTATACATTCACTGTTGACATAATCTGTGTGACTCAAGACTACAGATCTACTGCCTTTCAAAGATTTTCATATCCATTTTTTACATCTAAGATATCTAAGAAAACAAGGTGTTGGGTCAATTTCTTGACAAGTTGCTGAAAGGATTTGCCTCTCATCCATAAATCCAACATGAATTCCACAGGGCACTTTTAAAACCCAAAGAACATGTAAGAATCTCTAAAGGAATCCCACCAACTTGGACTGTATAAGCAAGACTGAATGCAAAAAGCAAGCTAGGGGAAATCTGAAGCACCACTCACAAACTTAAGATAAGACAGCTGCAACAAGACAACATAGCCTTAGAGCCACATGAAACATGCTGCATTTACATCATCTTGACTTTTTGTTCTTTTAGTTTTATGTTTATAAAGAGCAAAAAAAATGTGATGAGTGACCAATGATCTTCTAAATACTTACCTCTGGAAATTTCCATAAAGCAGAGCATATTTTGAGGCTGAAATCTAAAGCTTTGCTTGGGAGAAAGCCTTTAAATGCAAGTTTATTGAGAGGGGAAATAATTTGCATTAATCTATAAATAGAAGGTGTTTTTGTGCATATATACTTAGAAGGATTGCCCCTGAAGCAAAGCATAGACAGACAATTTAGGAGGTCTGGAAGCAGCTCTATGGAGCCTTCAAGAGGATACAGGACTTCAGGGCTTCAAGTAGAGAGGGGGGCTTCGTGGCTTACAAAGCACCCCTGAAATACACCATGCAGCAATACTCACAATTCACCAATTAGCAACTCATCACATTTATTTTGTATTTGTTTTGTTTTATTCTAGTTGGACATCACCTGATTTCAACCAACAATGTCTTGATGAATAAACAAAAAGCACACAAATAATCAAGTGTAGAATGCTACAAGTTAAGTTTGGATATCCAAAGTATGGAAAATCCAAAGTGTGAAATACTGCAAATTATACCAGACATAGAAATTTTCTCTGTATGACTTGCTGATTTTTTTTTGTGCTATTCATATTTATTTATCCAAGATGGAAAATACAAGTGTTTTCCCTGCATATAAATATTTTATTTTTATTAGGGCTATGTGTGCTTCAAGAATGATTTCTAAGAGGTGCTTTGGCATGTGTGAGAGTGCAATTTATTTCCTTAGCGCTTCTTTAAAGCAGTCACATCTTTTTTCAAGCTTCCATGCTACCATAAAAAAAGTCTTCCTTTTAACGAGTTGACCCACTAAATCAGCCTCATCTTTCTTCAGGCTTGCAAAGAAGTCTGGGAAAAAACACAACCGTTTCTATAGCTCTCTCTCTATATATATATTTATAGCTGATAAAAGATTTGTGTTTCTGGATTGTATTTGGTAACCATGGAATTATCAGGGAAGAAACATTGAGATGAACTAGTACCAGGTTAGGGATTACAAATATTAAATTTACTATAATTTTGTACTAACCTTCCACAAAAGTAGACAATATAGTAATATATATAGATTAGTAACTTTTCCTAGTTCTCTCATTTATTTTTTGCAATATATATTTTGAAATCACAGATTTTTTTCATTATATATGTATGTGTGTCTTTTGTAATATATGTGTTTGTTTTGGACACCCATGACATTCATATACACTGTGCTAATCTATGCATATTTGTAATGTTACATAGCTTTCTTCCTGTATATCTTTTAATACATTCTCAGGTCTAGTTTTTAAAAGCCTATTGGCTCATTTAGTTTAGGATGCCATTGAATGATAAGACTTTAATTTAGTATAGCACTGTACATCTTATGATGTATGACATACATATATATAGAAAACTATAAATAAGATATTATTAAATGATAAGACTTTAATTTAGTGCATATCTTATGATATGTGACATATCATATATAATGTGTGTGTGTGTGTGTGTCTGTCTGTCTGTCTGTCTGTCTGTCTGTCTGCAAATCTGGTTTTCTTTTTTTTCTTGAGATTTTGGGTTGTTCCTTCATGAGGGCTGGATAGATTTATTTATTTATTTATTTATTTATTTATTTATTTATTTATTTATTTATTTATTTATTATTGGGACTTGTATGCCGCCCCATCTCCGAAGACTCGGGGCGGCTCACAACTAAGAAACAACAACAATAAATAATTAAAAAGAGATTAAACCCAATTACAAGCCCAAACAAATTTAAAATACATTAAAAATATAACCCCCCTCCCGCAGGAAAGAAAAGGTCACAGCCCAGATTGATCAAACAACCAGGTCTTCAAATCATGGTGGAAGGTGCGGAGGTCAGAGGCCAGGTGGAGCCCCAGGGGGAGCTGGTTCCAGAGGTCAGGGGCCGCGACAGAATAGGCTCGTCGTCGGGGGACTGCCAGCCGGCATTGGCCCACCGACGGGACCCCAAGGAGTCCTTGCCTGTGTGCTCGCACAGGGCGGTTGGCATTCGATATCAGCAGGAGTCGCTCCCTTAAATATTGAGGACCCATGTCGTGAAGGACTTTGTATGTTAAAACTAAAACCTTGAATCTCACCGGGCGCAACCAATGCATCACCACCGCGCCGGCATCATGGTATGCAAGGGCAGGGCGGGGAAACGGCCAAAGATGGATATTCCTGACTGGGCGAGATGCCGATATGCACAGCCACTCAGTCTTGGCGGGTTGAGTCGAAGCATGTTCCGCTCATCCAGATCCGTACCGCATCCAAGCACTGGGTCATCAGGGAGGGCATCACTGATTTGGTTCGGGTGGAGATGTACAGCTGGGTGTCATCTGCATACTAGTGGTAACTCACCCCGAAACCACGGATGATCTCACTCAGTGGCTTCATATAGATGTTAAATAGCAGGGGAGAGAACCGACCCTGAGGGACCCCACGAGAGCACCCTCGGGGTCAACCTCTGCCCCCCCTGCCAATACCGATTGCGATTGCCCCGAGAGGTAGGAGGTGAACCACCAGAGCACGGTGCCCCCCACTCCCAGCCCCTCGTGTAAAAGGATACCATGGTCGATGGTATCAAAAGCCGCTGAGAGGTCTAATAGGACCAGGACAGAGGAAAAACCTCTGTCCTGGGCCCTCCAGAATCATCCATCAGCGCCCAATGCCGTCTCGTGCTGAAACCAGGTCGGAAGCCCGATTGATATGGATCTAGGTAGTCTGCTTCATCCAGGAAAAGTGGAAACTGATGAGCCACCACACTCTCAACAACCTTCGCTAAAAAGCGAAGGTTGGAGACTGGACAAAAGTTGTCTAACACGGCCGGGTCCAGGGCAGGCTTCTTCAGGAGGGGTCTCACCACGCCTCCT
Source organism: Naja naja (assembly GCA_009733165.1). Classification (NCBI taxonomy): domain Eukaryota; kingdom Metazoa; phylum Chordata; class Lepidosauria; order Squamata; family Elapidae; genus Naja; species Naja naja. Next base: position 159,412,181 of record CM019151.1, read on the forward strand.
TCAAGGTGGTGGGAAAAACACCCTCCCTTAATGAAGCGTTGACAACTGCCCGGAGCCAACCGCAGGTGGCCTCCCTGGCGTCATAGGCCAGCCAGGAAGGACACGGGTCCAACAAACATGTGGTGGAACTCAGCTGCCGCATAATCCTGTCCACTTCATCCTCGGAAACAGGATCGAATTCATCCCAGATCTCATTGGCCAGACTACCTGTATCTCATTCCTCAGACCACTGCAAATCAGAGGACAACCCGCTCCGAATCCGGGCGATCTTATCCGACAGATATTGACCAAACTCCTCAGCCCTTCCCCGCAACAGGTCCTCCCCCTCCCCTGTATGAAGGAGAGAGCGGGTAACCTGGAACAGGGTGGCTGGGCGGTTATCTGCGGACGCTATGATAGTGGAGAGATAAGACCTTCTCGCCGCTCTCATAGCTACCAGGTAAGTCCTAATATGGGCTCTTAGCTGGGCTCGATCAGATTGGGAGTGGGTGGACCTCCACCTGCTCTCTAAACCCCTCCAACGATGCTTCATCTCCTGGAGCTCCTCGGTATACCAAGGAGCCATCCGGGATCCACGGCATGAGAGGGGACGCATGGGGACAACCCTGTTGAGGGCATCCGATGCAGCCTGTTGCCAAGCGGCCGCCAGATCCTCAACAGAGCTGTGGGCAAGGGAAGAGGGAAAGAACCCCAGTTTCATCTGGAACCTCTCAGGGTCCATCAGGCGTCTGGGGCGGAACCATCTAAGTGGCTCCTCATCCCAGCAGTGGGGGGTGGCCTGTTGGAAGACCAGCCATAGGAGATAGTGATCAGACCATGGAACGGGCAGTGTCATAAAAGTGGCTTGCCCTCTGTCACTAGGCCACTGTTCGGAGACAAAAACTAGGTCGAGAGTGTTTCCCCCCTCATAAGTCGGGCCTTGAATCAATTGGGTCAGGCCCATGGCTTCCATGGAAGCCATGAATTCCTGGGCCAAACTCAACGCTCCCCCCAGGGAGGGCAAACTGAAGTCCCCCAGGACTATAAGGCCTGGGAACTCCACCGCCACCCCCGAGAGGACATCGAGAAGCCCAGGCAGGGCCGCTGTCACACAGCTGAGGGAAAGGTATGCGAGCAGCAGGCCCACCCGACCCTTAGGCCCCCACCTCAGGAGGAGGGTCTCACTCCCGCCTATCTCTGGAACAGTGACCTCCCTTGGAAACAAGGTCTCCCGCATAACCACAGCCACCCCCCACCCCTTCCCTGGGCCCGTGGCCGGTGTAAAACCTGGAAACCCGGTGGGCACAGATCAGCCAGAGGGACACCTCCCTCTGGGCCCAACCAGGTCTCGGTGATACAAGCCAGATCCGCAGCCTCCTCCTCAATGATCTCTCGGAGGAGGGGAGATTTGCATTCTGTTTTCCTTTGTTAGAGACCATATAGTATGAGAGACCTCAGAGGTTGGATTATCCTCATGTGCTGCTTTAATTAATTAATTAAATGATTAAATAATAGAACTTATTAAGGAGTCTCTGGGCCTGAAGCAAAGGGAGGTGTTGGTGGACCACAAACAATTCAGGCAAGCCCATTCCTGTAATTACCAAGTTCAAGGGCCTTGTTGAATGTATGAAACAATTCCTAACCATGGATCAAAAACAGGATGGGCTTGCTTTCTGTGAGGGTGGTTGAATTGGAATGCAAAAAGATGATTGGAACTTTGAGAGGGGTGGGGCTGTATACAACCAGAGAATGAAGACAATGCATGATACAATTATGTAGCTTATGTGGAAATTGCAGTTAACAGAGAGGTGGAACATTGGAGGACTATCTACAATGATCAGGTTAAATCAAATCTTCCAAAGACCCTTAACCCCTCCCCCATCACCCAGCATTCCTTTCCACTAGTCATGGTGGCTGAAAGTGCTGGAAATAGAAGGCTGCAAAGATCTGGAAAGCTGTGTGATCTCCTGATGATCTATTGACCCTTTGCTTCCTGGGATGATTTTCCTCCAAACCAATAGGTAAAAACTTATATGTAACTTTAGGAATAATATGAACAATCATTTTAATTTTTAATTTTCCCTTTTGCTCCCCAGCAATTTTTTCCTTAAAGAATTCTGGGAAATAGTCTACTTTTGCAAGCTGATACTTCCCTTTTGTTGCACATCTCTGGTTGCCAAAGAGCTGAAATGTAGTGTCAATTTTCAAATACTCTGACTGCTAAGAATGTGCATTTTTTTTCTGGTATCTTTGGGCTTTGGTTTTACAACAGGATTGACTCCTGCCGTGCCCTTGCTTGTAGCTCATGTTTTCTTCAACCAAGCCCAGAGATAATGAATAATGTAATGCTAAGTCAGTCAGCATGTAACACTTCCAAGCAAAAGATTTATACCAAACAATGCAGTGGTGGAAAACATGTCACTTGTGGCAATAATACACCACTAGGAGGCAAGGAAGTCATAATTCCACATAGAGTTTATCCATTGAACTTGCCAGAGAAACGTACACACAAAGTGACAAGGAAAAATCCAAAGATCAGTAGAATGGGTCCCTCAAAACTTTTGAAAATTTCTGTTTAAACTACTGTTTCTCCTTTTGCTGTTTATGAAATCACAGACAGAAGGGAGCCGAGGGAAGGATTAAAGTAAGCAACTGTCATGCCTAAGGAAGGGCGAATGAATGCTGATTGGCTTATCAAGTAAATTTGGCAGACACATTCCACACTCAGCTATTGGCTAATTTGGCAGACTTACAGGTATATAGGTAATAGCAGGGTAAGAACACCTGCAGTGTGCAATAGGCAAGGGCAATGGGGATAAAAGAAGCAAAGGGTATACACTGTTTTAGAATTCCTTGGGTACAAGCAGATGGTCTTATTAATAAGTGATCCTCTAATCCAGGGGTGTCAAACTCAAGGCCTGGGAGCCAGACCTGGCCCATGGGGTACTTAGATCTGGCCTGCAGGACTGCCTGGAAATAGTGAAGGACCAGCCTGTGGTGCCTCCCAAGCTCCATTTTTGCTGGCAGAGGGTTTCAGAAGGCCATCCCAGCCAAAAACGGAGCTTGCAAGGCCCGTGTATGGTCCCCCGAGCTCCATTTTCACTGGCAGAGGGTTGCAGGAGACCAACGCAGCCAAAAATGGAGCTTGGGAGCCCATTTTTGCAGGCAGAGCACTCAGGCCACCATAGACACTCCCCAGTACAAGTGACGTCATGCTGACCCTGCCCCCATGGCCATGCCCCATCTGAGGTCAAACACAACCCTGATGCAGCCCTCAATGAAATCGAGTCTGACACCACTGCTCTAATCATTGAATAAGCATAAAATTATGTTGATATCAAAAACCTGTCCAGGAGATATTGTCGTTGTTGTCACTTTAAAGAAAGTTTCATTTTCATTCCTAACTGGTTTCATTTTCATTCCTAACTGTCACCTTTCACTGTCCTGGCCATTGGATAAGTGTAGCTAGTTCTCTGGGATAAAGAGAATCGAGTTGTCCAGGTGAAGAATCCATTGCTTTCTTCACCCCTTTTATATATGTGTATAATGTCACAAAGTATGTGCAAAAAGAGAGGAGATTGCATCATACCAGTAGGATGCTACTTCTGTTATTGCCTTCCTTCTCAGATACTGCTGGTGGATTTGATTTTTCTGTTCAGTTATTCTGAACATGACTGGGAGCTTTTATTGAATGCCTGTTAAACCTATATCCAAAAATAATCCAGCTGATCAACTGTAGAAAAAAAACATAGAATATAATAGAAACGATTGATAAAAAACCAGAGGCAAACTAAGGAAAAGGAAAAGGACCAAGATGGTAAACCTGACAAACTCCAACAACAACAAACAACCAGCAAAGCTGTCAGCCCTGCTTCAGCTTGCACTGCTAAGTAAAATGATCCTTGGCTCCATTTGTTGCAAAAGGAACAGATTTATTAGAAATCAAGTGAACTGCAGCAAAGCAAAGCCAGAACTGAAATTTGCGTGCCAATTCCCTGAGTGAAAACCTTTCCCCATTAGGCACTTCCCATTGCTGCCCTCCCCGCAATCATCCAATCAATCTCTAAGAAGATGTTTTTGAAATGGCCGCTCTGATTGTAGGCTGGCTTGCAGCTGCATTCTTGTCATCATAAAGCGACCTTGGAACACTGTCTCGGAGAGCCATCTTCACTTTTGTAACTTTCCCTTCCCTTTGCCCAGCACTCCCTCCTCCCTGGGGTTCAGACTGGTGCCAAATAGCAGGTGTGAGGAGGCAGTTCTGATAAAAAGGGGCATCAAATACCCTAGCTCAAGACTAGGTAGAACAGCCAGGTTTTAATCTGGGTATATCCTGCGCTACAGATCCACTACTCAAGAGGAGTCTTTTTCAGTGGTAGGGAATAAGAAAAATAACCTTAGCAGAGAGCGGTCAGAAACATTACCAAACTGAAGGAAAAAAGATATGTCTATAATCTCAGACAAGCAGAGGGGGAAGAAATGCAACATAATCAGACTTGCAAGACTCTGTTATTATAGCGACTCTCAATAAAAGTAATTTTAGTCTTCCTGTGGAATTGTTTTCATGGTCTTCCATGGTTAGGGTTAGGGTTACCTCTTGACTTGGGAAGCTCCTCATCACTGGTACTTCATTCATTGATTTTCTTCTGCCAGGCAAATACATTTTTATTTCCCAGGCTTTTGAATACTCTGTTATTATTGTTCCAGTAGGGAATAATAATTTTTAGTGGTGCTTATGTTTCCTATTTTATTGTTTGATTTATTCTAATTTAACACACTTCCATTGTTTTAACATTGTTTGAATTTTATTGTAACTATATCAAGCCTTTTAAAATGGAAAGCAGTACACAAGTCCCAGTTTCAAGCTATTTGCCAGATGCGGTTCCTCTCAGTGGTGGGATTCAAAAAATGTTACTACTGGTTCTGTGGGCGTGGCTTGGAGGGCATGGCTTGATGGGCGTGGCAGAGGAAGGATACTGTAAAATCTCCATTCCCACCTCACTAACCTGCTTTCCAGCTCCGTTCTCCTGTGCAGGGCAACAAAAGAAGACCCGACTGATCAGTTGGGACTTGGGAGGCAGAGAACTGATGGGAGCAGGGCCAGTCAGAGGTGGTATTTGCCGGTTCTCCAAACTACTCAAAATTTCCACTACCGGTTCTCCAGAACTGGTCACAACCTGCTGAATACCACCTCTGGTTCCTCTCCATTATACCCTAATTATTCTCTATATTTCCTTGTGGCCTACCTTTATATGTTAGAATAGGTAAAAAAAAAAACCAATAATTTTTAGCTTTTTATTTCTTATAAGTAGCATATTTTATTGTTTTGTGGAACATTCTTGTAAATAAAAATGACCCTACAGGCTGAAACATTTTATTTTCCCCTTTAAAAAAAGATTCACAAGGAGCCTGGCATAAGCAAAGGAGTGTTTTGGAACCCACAAGCAACAGGTTGCTTCCCATGAGTGAAGAAGAGTACAGCTTGATACAACTGATTGGCTCTAAAGAGTTAAGAATGCACAGAGGTAAAAGAAGATATATCTGAATCTATATGTAGATCTCAGTCTGACTTAAAATGAATTGGCAGGAACTCTCAGTTGAATGGCATTGATAACAAAATACTGTTGTTGAATTGTTGAAGTGTCATTCTAATGGTGCATTTTTCCAGCAGCCTTTAGTTGGTAGATCTCAAAGATCCAATGCACTCCAAAGTAAAATATTCAAGCTTCATTTCTGCCTATTCTTCTAAAGGGTATTAGATATATCGTAAAATGCAGGATTGCTGTTATTCTTGATACTGAAATAAATCATGTTGGTTTTATGAAAAAATAAATCCCTCACTTAAAAAGGTGAAAAAGAGTTTTTTTGCTCACTTCTGTAAAAAAAGAAAGAAAGAAAGAGGTAAGTTCCAGCAGGTATGTGGTTTAATGCATTTTTAATACTTGTTATGAATCTCATTCTATATAATGAGTGTTACTGGTAACCTTATAGGATGTGAATGCCTGTCTTTTGAATTTCTGCTGAAAAAGCAATTGACTCTTTTCATATCCAGCTGTGATTTTTTGACTGTATAGAACAATATTTTCCTTTAATAGATTCCAAAAATGCCTATTGCTAGCAATAAACTTTCAGGCCTAGGTAGCACTCTTTAGGGAAAAAATGGACAGCTTGTATTTATTTCAGATATTTAGCATTTCTGTCCATTCACATTATCTTTGTCACCGTGCCAGGGTAGTATGCAAGCAACTTTACTGTATTTTTTTCTGTCATTGACACAAAGCACAGTTAGTTGCCATTCTCTATCTGAAGTTAGGGAGATACATTTAAACCTACTCGGAGTTGGGAGCCTACTAGGTTTTCTCAAACATTTTCACACATTGCAGTTGTTGACATTTTCTGGGAAAAAATAAAATTCATTTAGTAGCTAAAAATTAAAAATAAGTTATGTATCTTGAACAATGCATACAAAAGCATATTTAATGCCTGCATGCTGTGCAACAATTCAACTCTAATAATGTTTTATTGTAAGTGTCTCAGTATGTTTTGAAGCAAATATAAAAACACCTGGAACACAATGGCTTCAGCTTTGAATGAGCTAATATCCCCAAAAGAACAATAGTTTACCATGGAGACCTTTTCTTTTTTTAAAAAAATGCTGCTTCCTTGATGCATTTTTATTATTAATCTCTCTCTTGCTCACTCTCGCGTTCTCTCCCTCCTTGTCTTTCCAAAATCTTGATTTGTTCACCATTAGAATATGTAGAAGTGGAACTCAAACATTTCCACCCCCCCAAACCTGCCTCCCTGCCTGGGGGGGGGAGACATGTTGGTTTGTTACTATAATAGAAATAAATAGCTCCTCCCTTCCGTACAAGGCAGCTGTATCCTGCATATTTTATAAAATGATTCTGCCTTCTTCCAGCCTGGGACAAACTATAATATGATTCCCATTTAGAAGTGAAGTTTAATTACTTTGGGGAATTACAGCCCGTATGAAGTAATTCTTTAAATTAAAAAAAATTTTCTTACCAAAAATATACTAGTTCTTTCTGGACTGAAGAAATGTGCAATACATCCAGCATGTGATGTGGTAAATGTGTAATAAGACATATTTCTCAGTCACATTACACACCTTGCAAGAATAGGGGATAGTCTGATTTTAAAACAAAAATTAACTTGTTGTCTTTCTCATCTCTAGCTTCACAGAAGAGTCCATTTGGCCCATTCAAATGTCATTCCAATGATTGTTCTAAGGATTAAATTAAAATATAGCCATTTAGAAAGATGTTTTTAAGCTTCTTTTCTCTTGCAGAAAATTACTATATTGTGATATAGTAATATTGTTATTAATAAAGAATCCTGAGTTTAGGACTGAGATTGAGAGGGTTGTTTGACCAGAATGATTCCAATTGTTTGAAAAGCTGATAGGATGAGAGCGGTTCCTTCAGATAAAGGAACCTTTCTAATTTTCTCAATGGAGCAAATGGGGACAATTTTCCACCAGCTAAGAGTATAACTGGATGTCTATTAAACAAAACAAAATAATATAGAATGAAGTTTGCGGAAAGGGCAAAAGATAATTCAGTAATGCTAACTTTGGGGATGTGATGGGATGCTGGATCTTGTTTGAAAATTTAAGCTATGCTTTCTGCTTAACTTTATATTTGTAAATAGTCACTTGTTACAAAATGACATAAGCTTCTAGTAGCCATCTTCTAGCTAAACAGAAATCTCTAAGCATGACATTTCTGGAAATTCTGGCCACTCATAAAACTGCATTCCAATAAAAGAATTAAAACAAAGAACAGGTGAGTGGAGTATTGTTACTAATCTTAAAAGAATAAAAGAAATCTGAGTCAGATTTCATCACAAAACAGGTGAACTTTAATTCATCAGCAGGTTTAATTCTATCTCCTGGAGTTTGAACAAGGAAAAGGGTCTTTTTAATCACAGTATACTTTTTAAAAAGCCCAAGCATGTGGGCTTGGGACATTTTATTTCTCTGTTTTCAAAACAGAGGATTCTACACCAGGAGCAGTGGATTGACACCTTTCCGATATTTTAAATTCAATTGCACTTTGCACGTGTGCATGCACCAAATGTGCACTTTGCGCAGGCTCAGAGGCATTTGCGTAGGTGCAGAGGCATTCCAATTCACCTCCTGCAAGCCTGCACTCTCCTGGTCGCTTCAGCAGCTGCCACGCAGCCCTCTGCTGTGCCACACAAAGCAGCTGCGCTTCAAAAGCGGAGGATAAAGGTGAGTATGGGAACCCAGGAGGACAGGTGGGCCCAACAGTAGAGTGGCAGAAAGAAGTGGTTCGGTCTTCACTGCTCATTGCCACTACCGGCTCGGCAGAACCGGGCCAAACTGGTAGAATACTACCACTGATTCTTATACATTCAGGGAGCTTATGAAATGCTTCCTTATCAATATGCAGTATGTTTAGATAGGCTACTTAGAAAGCAAGAGGTTCTTTTAATGCCCAAATCTGTTTTTCTTGGTCCTTTATTCTTAATAAGACTTCTTAATTTTCTTTCTTGAATGTTTTTAAAGATCTACCCAGGGCAATTCCATCTTTACCCCAATAAGATGCACCCTTTCCTCATATTGTCAAACTATCCAAAGAAGAGTCAGTGTGACCAAGATATGACAGCTTCTTGATTACTTGTTCTTCTGGATGGCATGTGTTGTTTCAAGGTTGGTTTGCTTCTGCTTTTACATTCCTTTAGTATTTTATAACGTAACTGTGTTTATTATTTTATTTTATGCCACCTGTTAGATTTGCATGAAGAGTCAGACGCGGAATGCTTCAGTGAAGAGTTTATTAGTGACTACAGCTCATAACAGACCCAATTTGGCTGGTCTGTGGCTGCTACTTATAGCCAACAACCGCAGTTGCCAGCCAATCAGGGTGCAGGGTTTTCCCGCACTTTTTAAACCAATCATTTCTGACATTTTACAAGAACAGTTCAAACTTAACCAATGACATTCAAACCTGCATACAAAACACCCCTCCCCACTAGGTTCAGTCCATACTCAAACCCCAACCTATCTAATGTATTCTTTTAAATAGGTGGGGCTCTTATGTACGTTGAGACCTTCGTGGTTCAGAAGTTTTAATGTTCTCACCCAGTGAGAGGAAATGTGTCTGTTGACATTTCCCTAGTTGGACTTCCTGTGAAAGAAGACCTGTTTGATTGTTAGAATCTGGTCTCTCCTCCCAACCCATCTCCAGCCCAATGTCAGCACCCAAGTCAGGTAGTGATGTGCAATCTTCCACTTGTAAGGATGGATTTTGGCATTGTGACAGGTTTTGGGATGGTTCCTGTCATAATGGCTCGTTATACATGGGGTTGATTCTTGTTTGCTGATTATCCTCATGTTCCTCCCCTCCCCTAGAAAAAGCATTAGGTATGGGAACTAGAGAGGAACAATTGCGATGTTCCTGAGGTAACCTGGATCTAAGCTGATCAATGTGCCTGCTCCAGAGGACTCCATCCTCTGTTTGTACCCTGTAAGAACGAGGGCCTGTGATTTGAGTTATTTCAGCAGGAATCCATGAAGGCTCACCCATAAGGTTCTTAGCATAAACAGAATCACCCACACTGAACGTGCGAACTTTGCTAGTGGAATCTAGTGGTGCGTTGGGTGCGTAAGTGGGATGAAGGGTCAAGGGAAGACCTAAGTTTCCTACCCATCAACAACTCTGCTGGGGATAAGTTAGTTGATGGGTTAGAGTGATGTGCTGAACACTAAGAAGTTTTTCAACTTTCTCAGTGATGTCCCCAGGACCCAACTGCTGAAGCTTTTCCTTGGTAAAACGTACCATGCATTCAACCCGGCCGTTAGCCGATGGGTGCCCAGGGGCTGTCAGGGCATGTCTGATACCCAGTTGTGCTAGATAGGATTCAAAAGGGTTGGATGTAAATTGAGGGCCATTGTCAGAGACAAGAACATCAGGTAACCCCTGGGTTACAAAAAGCTTTTTAAGCTGCTTGATGACAGCATCAGTTGTGGTGGATGCCATAGGGATTACCTCTAGCCATTTGGAATATGCATCTACTATAATAAGGAAGGTGTGCCCTCTGGCAGGGCCAGCGAAATCATTGTGAATCCTAGATGATGGGCCCCTAGGACATTCCCATTCCTGTTTGGGGGCGAGAGGTGGGGCAGGCCTGACTACCTGACAGTTGGGACAAGTTGCAACCCAGTTTTCAACAGTTTTGTCAATACCTGGCCACCATACATAACTCCTGGCCAATCCCTTCATCCTTACAATACCAGGATGACCCTCATGTAGCATTTCCAAAACCTCCCTTTGCAGTTTTGCAGGAATAACCACCATGTTACCCCACAAAATACATCCTCTTAATACAGATAATTCAGTTTGCCTGGATTTAAAAGGTTGGGCAAGGTGAGGTAGATCTTGAAGAGGCCAACCTTTCTTAATCCAGCCTATAATAGGAGCCAATAAAGTGTCTTTGGCAGTCTCTCTGGCAATTTCAGCAGCGTGTACTGGAAGCTTGGCAACAGTTTCTAGGAAAAAGGTGTGTGCCTCAGGTTTAAAGTCCTCCTTGTGACAAGGAAGTGGGCAACGACTCAAGGCATCAGCATGTCCAATGTCCTTGCCAGTCTTGTGGATAAGTTTGTATGAATAAGCAGCAAGAAATTCAGTCCACCTCAGCATTCTTGGTGACAGGATAATGGGTGTAGGTTTGTCTCCTGCCACAATGCCTAACAAAGGTTTGTGATCTGTTACAATGGTAAATGTTCTCCCATATAAATACACATGAAATTTCTTGATAGCTGCAACAATTGCCAATGCTTCCTTGTCCAATTGGCTGTAATTCCTCTCTGCTTTGGTCAAGGTGAGAGAGTAAAATGCAATAGGGGCTTCCCTCCCGCTGGGAAGCCTGTGGCTCAAACCCCCCCCCACTCCAAAAGGGAATGCATCACAAGTCAGTACAACAGGTAAATTCTCAGAGAACTGTATGAGTACAGCATCAGACGTGATTAGTCTTTTAATACTGTTAAATGCTGATTGTTCTTTCCTCCCCAGACCCAAACAGACTTTTTGTCAAGCAATCTGTGTAATGGTTCTGCAATGGTTGCCTTCTGAGGTAGGAACATGTGGTAAAAGTTAATAAGTCCAAGGAAGGCTTGCAAATCTGTTTTGCATTTTGGTCTAGGGGCTTCTTTGATTGCTTGAACCTTGGCATCTGTAGGATGGATGCCATGCTTGTCAATCATGTAGCCCAGGAACTCAACCCTGTCAGTTCTAAGAGTGCATTTTTCTTCCTTGACTTTTAACCTCGCTTTCTTGAATCTGGTAAGGACTTCTCTGAGTCTCTCTTGTAATTGAGTGTCATTTTCAGCAGAGATTAACACATCATCAAAGTAAGGCACTACCCCTGGCAGTCCTTGGAGCATCCTTTCCATAAGGCTTTGGAAAATGCCTGGTGCCACGCTTACTCCAAACTGTAACCTTTACATTTGAAGGCACCTCTATGAGTTACAATGGTTTGGGCCTCTGCAGTGGCATCATCAACTGTTAGTTGTTGATATGCCTGGGCCAGATCCAATTTGGCAAAGACTGTACCCCTGCCAAGTGAATGTAATAAATGATGCACCACTGGAACTGGATATGTGCTCTGTTGAAGTGCATGGTTCAATGTCCCCTTATAGTCTCCACAGATTCTCACTGACCCATCAGTCTTGACTGGTGTGACTCTTTTTTTCTTGCCTCTCACATGAAATTAAGCTAACGTTTAAGTAAAATGAGAGGAAGACATGGGTGTCATGCCAAATTCCTGGGAAGCCTTGGGTGGGGGGAGTAATACCTGCTGGTTGATAGAAATAAAATCACCCATGTTAAATAAAGAGGAATTCCTCAAAACACTTCAACTGTATTGATATAGAAAAAAAATTATGTGCTGCCATAATTCCACATCTATTTATCATTTGTATGTTTGATTTGAATTCCCAGGGTCTGCATTTATAGAAGAGTGGCTAATTATTAAATTTTGTGACTGAGATTTTAAAAATATGAGAGAAAAATAGAAAGTCAGAGTTCCCTCCTTTAATTTAATTTGATTTGTTCAATTTAGGCATTGCCCAAATCCAGACTGACTCTGCTTTTACTGTGAGCCACCCAGATAAACAAGGTAAAAAGTACAACAGAATTATTTTTAAAAAGAGTCAAGATGATGAGTCTGGCCAATAATATTCTAACATTTTAATGGTCAAAAACATTATTAATGTTCAAAAATGTTAAAAACAAATAAAATTGCTGTAAATAACATTAAGCAGTTTTTTTAAAAAAAAAGTGGAACAGAAAAGAAAAATAATCACTTAAAGCAAATAATTTATACAAATCATGTACATATTTTTGTAATTAACAGGAAAAGTACCTTAATCCCACTTAAGGTAAACAGACATACCAAATGAGTGATGTAGTTTCTTTTTAAAGAATTAGGTTTGATTTCATTGTTTTGCTTTCAGCTACAAATGCCAGTTTGGTCACTTTTCAAGATGAATTGGAACATAAGAAATGTATGAGCTGCCTCTTTATTAGTGAAAAGGGTAGAAAATAGCTGAAAATGCGCTCTGATTAGATTCCCTTGAGCTTGACCCATCAATAGACAAATATCTGACTACTTCAGATAATAGACAGCATTGAACAGACTTCTCTGGCCTGTAGTCTTCTCCTTTCACGAATCTACAATTCCCCAATTTTTTGCATGACCTGTTGGCTAGGAATTCTAGGAGTTGCAAATCCGATATGTAGACAGAGCAAGGCTGGGAAAGACTGGCATAGAGCCTCATGTTATGCACGCTTGCCAGTGAGCCTAATGATCTGATTTATCTGAATAAAGAATCCATGTTTTTGTGGGCTAAAATTAAAAGCTTGAATTTGTCCTTGTTGAAGTAAGGCAGGAGATCAATTTAACAAACAAAATATTTCCCTTCTTGCATGCTCACACTATGGGCAGATTCATCCAAAGTTAAGCTGGAAAGGAATGGAGCAAGGATCCACTACCACATTCCACATTTTGAAACCACATCCTGTGGCCAAGGAAGAATGTAGGAAGATTTTTTTTTTCCTGGGCCAACTCTAAATTGATGTAGTTGAGATTCAAGAGTCAGGCTTTTCAGGGAGTTCATAGGACTTTGGATCTAACCAGATCCAAAATTGCCCAGAGTTTTCTTTTGAAATAACATATTGCAGGCTGTCCTACCAGGCAGTGTTTCTCAACCTTTAAGGAGTGTGGACTTTAACTTCCAAAATTCCCCAGCCACTATGCAGCTACAGTGTCTCTAAGGTTTCCATAGAGGCCTTTCCCCATCAGAAGCTAAGTTCCTTTTCCTCTTCAGAGCAGAAAAGCAACTTTGTCCCATGCTAATTCTTTCCAGCAACGTAGGGTTTGTGTTTAGATTGTGTTTGAGGTAGCACTCCATTGACCTTAGATGAACTAAAAAAAAAAAACCCACCTAAGCAAAACTGGTTAGTGTTTAAATGGGAGACTATCAGGAAATCCCAGAATTGCAGTGTAGACAGAGAAGTTGGAATCACCTTCCAAACCACTTTGATATATTTGGCATATATACTGTATGAAATTACAAGGAGTTGACTTCGACTCCAGAGAACATTTATCTTCAATACTGCTATACCTTTCCAAATACAAGGGCCATGCAGATAAATTTTATGTTTATTAATTTTTAAGGGATGTTAATCTTACACTCACATACAAGGTGACCAAATATTTTTATTAAGTTACACAACTGTGCAAAAATTTTGATTAGTTGTTTTGTTGCCCTGTTAGATTTTTCCCTCCCTTAACAACTAATTGTTGTAACAAACCATTTCTTGTTCTACTGTACTCTTTTATTATAAAGGCTGGTCAAAGACTGTAATATATTGGAATTTTGAAGATTGACATACCAGTACTAAAGTAATTTATTTTACTTAATCCCACTGATTTTGATGGTTTTAAAGTATGCTTATTGAGTGGTGCAAACACTGTTCAATTAAAATCCACAGGCTCCTCATCAGCATAATGCTGTGATTCCCTAAGGACACATACATCCTCTTCAGTTAGTGTTCCACAGTGTTTCCCATTTACTTCAGTGGAGGAGCTAGCTGCCGTATGATAGACAGTAACTACAAGGAGCTCTTCCATCACCCTTTGATAAGATTTCTCAAATTTCAAACCCTTCTAGAGAGCATGAGGTTGGAAAGTTGTTCCAAAACTAGAATGAACTTGTATTGACCTAGGCAGAAATATCAATTCAAATTGGATTCCAAAATGTTGTTTGCAATTTTTTTTAAAAAAATGTATTTTTTTCATCAGCTTTTTAAAAAAACTACTTTTCCTAAATAACTTATGCAATTACAAACAATTAAAATAATATTTCTAAGCTCAAAACATCCTGTATTTATTTAGATGCTTCTCATACCAGGAAACAAAATATTTCCTTATTTAATTCATCCTTATCCATACTGGAAAGTCAGAATGATTTGAATGGCGAATTATTGGGCAAGGGGAATGATGATAGATCATATGAAAAATCATAAGCCCTTTCCAAACAATTCCTACCCAATTTTAGTCAAGGTAATTTGTCTCTCCCACTCTAAATCATCGTGGCCATGTCCATTTTACAAAGGAAAAACTGAGGTTAATGGCTATTTTGGCTACTTCATCATTAATTCACTCTCTTCCCACAGAAAACTATCAGAATAAAGAATCCCACTAACTTCAGTGAAATTTCTTTTTCTTCTTTTAGCTTCCATGCATGTCAGGATTGGGACACAAAGTAAAGAAATTTAAAGTGAGAGCGAGTACTATAAAAATAAACACATCCTGAGATCTAATTTCACATGGCACCTGTCTGATTTTTGCAAGGACACAGTGATCAACTGGGACTTCACTGAAAGTAAACCATCCTTTCCCTGTTGATTTACGTGAAAAAGAGAAAAGAACCATTTCAAACAGAAAACAAGTAGACTCATTCATGTTTGGTATTGCTGACAAGGTTATTTCAACTTCCCTTGTTGACCTGTGGCCTCCAGACCAAAATACTCCTGAGTAATTGCAAAATAAGAAAAGCTGTCCACCCTGTCTTATGAGTCCATCCACCTCACCTTCACCTTGGGATCAGAAGGGACACACACACCACAAACACACAGACACATTTGCAAATTATACCCCAGCAAGAGAAGACTTAGAAACAGTGCGACGCTATTGATCCCTTTTTACCACCAGGAATTTTTTTGCCCTCCAATCATTTGCCCTCCAGTCAATTATGCCTGTTTCTTTTGGCTGTCCCATCCATGCTCCCCCCACCTCATCGACAAATGTGTTAGAGTTAATGTTATTCATCTATGGTTGACACTTATTTCTTAGAATATACAACTAACGAATAAAAGGGTATTACACAGATTTTTTTAAAGTTTAATATTATTATATAAACCACCAAGAGCCACGGTGGCACAGTGTTTAGAATGCAGTATTGTAGGCTAATTCTGCCAACAGCCAGCAGTTTTCACCAGACTCAAGGTTGACTCAGCCTTCCATCCTTCCAAGGTGGGTAAAATGAGGACCCAGATTGTTGGGGCAATATGCTGACTCTCTAAACTGCGTAGAGAGGGCTCTAAAGCACCATGAAACGGTATATAAGTGTAAGTGCTATTGCCAATACATTATATTATATTTGATACAATGTTATTCATTTGGTACTAGACATATGACCATGGGGATAATTGTTACAGAACAATATCCTTGCCAGATTCTGCAATACCTTCAACAAGGGGGGATAGATCAGTGGTGGGATTCAAATTTTTTTACTACTGCTTCTGTGGGAGTGGCTTGGTGGGCATGGCAGGGGAAGGATATTGTAAAATCTCCAGTTAGAGGTTGTATTTGCCGGTTCTCTGAACTACTCAAAATTTCCGCTACCAGTTCTCCAGAACTGGTCACAACCTGCTGAATACCACCTCTGGGATAGATCCACAAAGCAGGAAATATAACGCAGTAGGCCCATCTATTAGGAAAAAAGCTGAAAAAATTTTGTCCTTCCTGCGAAAAAGAATACCAGCAAGAAATTTAGGATTTAGAATTAGTGCTTAACTTGTTGTTTCTTTTCACTCCCCAATTGTTTACTTTTGTGCTTTATCTTTTATAATCCCATAATTCTGATGACAAGCACTGTGCCATGAATAACCTTTGCAAACTGTCTTGGGGGCTTTTTTCAGCTGAACTGCAAAGCAAACATATCTTTTAAATCAAGGTTTGAAAATTTTCTGGTTTAAGAACTGAACTCCTGGGACTTGTACTAAAGTAGGATTGTGTAAATGGTAGGCATGCATTCCTCAAACTCCTCCCCCCAGCCCCACCCATCAATCATCACTCTGTGCTTGGAAAGCATGAACAAAGGGAGTCTACATTTTCAATGTACAGAGGAGCAAAGAAGACTGATCCCTTCAGGGCTTCTCTGTGCCAAAGTTTCTGAGGGGCAGACAATTTTGAGAAGTGAGTGCATTTTGGTGAGATGGATCTGCCTTTAGACATAAAACTAATTCATTAGAAACTCTTTTCTTTCAATATGAATCAGTATATATTTAATTGAGCCCATTCATTAAATTAATTTATAGAACATTGAACCACAGAATTTACAGGCTTCTTAGTACCATGCTTGATCAACAAAGAGAATAGAATTATACCAGCATCTTCAACAGATGACTGTCAACTTCCTGCTTGGAAAACTTTGGGAAACCATAGCCCATTAGACTTCTGTGTTTGAACGTAAGATGTCTGATTCCTTCCAGACAGCTTCGATTTCAACTTCTGTCAGCCCCAGGAGCAAGGAATTGCGGGAGATAAATTCTAAAACACCTGGAGAAATCTAAATTCTTACCTGTGTTCTGGCTAATTGTGCTGTATTCACATTGTTCTTTTTTTTCATATTAACCTCTCAATGCCCTGCCAGAATTTCCTTTCCAGTAAATAGTTCTGCCCTTTTGGGAATCAAAAAACAAGCCTTCTTTGGCTCATTGTGTATTATAATTGTTGAGAAGAATATTTGAAGTCCTGACAATAAAGCCATGCCTGGTAGTATTTGAGCTGTTTCAACTTCTAATCTTACAGAAAAAGGAAATGAAGGAATATTTTTTCAATCCAGCTATGACTGTTCCTTAAGACACGTGCCAGCAAGCAGATTCCTTACAGACACTGTGAGTTTCATAGAGAAAAAGTCTGCCAATTTTTTTTTAGTCATATTTCCTGTCACATGGAATAGGTGACACATCAGAAGCAGAATTTGAAGCCACAAGCCAAAGACTGAAAACGGGAAAAGTTTATTTATACTCTTGTTTGACATCTCCTCAGCTGCTATACTTTGGAAGTTGTTGCTTACAAGAGTTTGTCTCTGGACTCTGAATTTTTGTTTGAGTGAACATAAATTTAAAATTTTGTAATGAATTCCACTATAAATTATTTGTCACAAAGGAAATGCTATATTAATTTACAAAAATGAAAAGAATGACTGATCATCAACATGTAACATCAAATTTCTGCCCATTTATTTATCTGCTTATTATCTTTTCCTGACTCCAAAGCAATTTGATAATTTTATTAGTTTTCCATATATTTTACCAAACAATCAGATTGTACTAAAATCTTATTTCAAAAAGTAGTGGTGATGAATATAATTTTGACTATACTGCCTGAAGCCTAGCAAAATGATCTGCAGCTTCTCCGTGTGTGTGTGTGTGTGTGTGTGTGTGTGTGCAAACATCATAAAATGGTTGGATAGGACCAGTTAGAATTATTGCTTGAAGACAGAATCAGCCAACCAAAACTTTATGGTATGGAAGTTTTGTCTTAGAGGTGGGTTTCTTGAATTGGAACTGGACAATTACACATCCAGGGTGATGATCAGATCCACAGTTTATTTCCCACAATGCCTGAATATCTTTAAATTAGGCTTTGAAATGATTGGGTATTATTAAATTGTCCAGAACTGGGGCAAACTTTACACTGGATATGCACAGGATGTATAAGGTAGTATTTTGTGTTGAAAAAGTGTGTTTCCAATTATTAGCCCATTTTACAAATGATTAATAGGCACAAACCATTTATTCTCCATGCTCCAAATTTCTGAGTGTGTCTTCCCATCCTTGCCAATTTGCCTTGACACCAGAAATGGTTATCATATTGCTCTGTGTAAGAAGTCCAATGTGTGTAGGAGTAGAATTCATTCTTTGCTTTGTTTACTCTCACTTTTGTTGGTGTGCAGACCTAGATCATGTGTATGTGAATAGACATAGCAAGTCAGTGCAAAATAGGTTGAAAGACTACAACACTATTAAATGCTTTTTGGGTCACTGTGAATTCAGTGCCTTCTGTGTACTTATTACCCACAAGTCGTATAACATAATCCATTTCTCCTTGTCTAGAATGTTGATCACTATGTTGCCTAAACCAGGCAGTAGCAATTCAGATAGTGCAGTTATTGATATTCCATAATGAGATAATACACAGCCATCTCTTTTTGGCTGACATAGGCCAACATGCCTCTTAGGTTGGTAAACTAACTGTATCCAAAGGTGTTTCAGAAAGTGAGATTTTTGCTGAACATATGCATCACTGCAGTTCTGGGTATGTTGACATTCTCTCAGCACCAAGCTGCTAAAGTTACAATCAACCACAAGAAACTCAGTTCCTCTGTTCTCCTTGCAAGGAACATATCTCCAAAGTTCAAGTGGGTAATCCCCCAATTTCTCCTTTCTCTGGGAAGATTTTCATCAGCTACCCCTGTCTCCTGGCTGGTGAATTCACCGTGATGACGTTCCTGCTTGTGGAGCCACATGCAGGGGTGTCTATCTTGCCATAGATCCTCATTCAGAGGCTTACTTTGAGTTTCTTTCCCATGCTTTTCACTTTCTCAAGACTGAGTTGCCATTTCACCTCTTTTATCAGTTTATCCAATCCTTGTAAAAGTTGTTTCTACTACAAATTATGTTAGGACATGATTGATTTTCTAAAAATGCAGTGCATCCTAGAATCATGCATACCAGTACCAATGTGCTTCCTGCCCTAATCCAGAACTGGAAAAAAGACAGTTCTAGAAGAATACTGCTGCAAAATTGCAAACAGCTGAACACCAAAAAAGAATACTAGACATTCTACAGAATGTTGCACTGTCTGCGTCCTCAGTTACAACACTCGCACCAAAGCTGGGTACTCTGAGTGCTTGTTCAGTGCTGCTGCTGCTGCTACTGCTGCATCTATTTCTTCTGGTCAATAGGTTGTTTCTATTTTCCAGGGTCCCTCATCTCTACCAGCCATGGCTTCCTATTGGCACTCCAAGAAAATTGATGTCTTTCTTTGGCTGGTCCTAGTGTCTAGTAAGGCTGATGCCATCAGCAACCTTCCCTTCTCTTCCATCAACTATTGGCTTGTGTGGGGTCCGGGGAGGAGTAGGCAATGAATGGATGGCTCTACAAGTCTGAACAGTTGAACTGCCTGTAGGCTGACTTCTTCACATTGCTTTGTGAGCACAAAGGAATGCTACTGGACACAAATCCATCTATCTAATTCCATGCTATGCAGTAGGTATGAGTGGCATTGGGAGGAGTACCTTGCTGAAGTCAGCTTTCCCATGATCCTGACTCACGGTATCCTACAGGGGTCAAATCGTGAAGTGTGGGTTCTCTGCCTGCTCATCAACTCCCATGTTGGGGTTCTGGGCTCACATGGTAGCTGCACAGTCCCAGGAAAAGATTTACATTTGAATTAAGGAGGTGCAATAACATGTGACAAGCTGCTTTGGAGCAGGTGTAGTCATTCTGTCAGCACCTCCTTAATCCAAATATGTGTTTTCCTGGGATTGCATGGCAACTGGATGAACACAGACAAAGATACAGCTTCTTAAAGTTGCTGACAGGTGCAGGGTGTATGCCTTTGCTTGTTCCAAAATCCTTTTTGGCTTTGAATTTGAAGTGCAGCTAACCACGCTTGGTCATGGAGAAAGACCCTGACAAGGACAATGTGCAATGAAGCATTGAAATAGAGAAACCTAAGGTTTTTCTTATGACATACCATAACTGTACAATTTCTTCATAACTCCAAACCTGAAGATTTCTAGAAGCTTTGGTCTACATCTCCCATCAATCTCATGTTAGGTAGGGGGCATGGAATATGTACATTTCCACACCTGGAAGGTACAAGATTGATAAAAGCTGGTTGAAGTCAATAAATGGCATTCTTTTACTGTCTATAGCCCATTTTATATGGAATGTATTCAGAAAATAACAGCATCTGGATGATCTTGACTGAGTTTGTGTTTAGTTTGGAGACTATTTAGCTATAGGCAAGATTGGGGGATTGGAAAACAAAACCTCAGAAGAGATAGTGGCAAATGATTGCATTGTTAGTGTAATTGCCAAGAAAACCACATGGATGTGTCCAGTAAGGATCAAGCTTGACTTCAAGAAAATTTTAATATGAAAAGAAGAATAAGACATTCTTGGTGAAGTAAGTTGTAAAACTCATTCCTTTGTTTCCATGGATTTCTTATTTTATAGGGGTGCTATAAAACTTTCATGAGGCCGGAATTAGAACATTTTAATGTATTTATACATTTGATTATTTTATGCTTCTTAGGCGCATTGCTTATACAACTCTAATGACAGGTTTGGATTTTTACTGACTTGCCCAATTACTATATATACCTGAAAGGAAAATTATTTTCCCCAGGTAATCTAACTGTAAAAATGCAGCCTTAAGTTCATTTCAAATATAGCAATGGTGTCAGATTAGTTTTTTCTGCTTAATTTTCCTGGAGTGCCTTCTTAAATTCAGAATTGTCTACCAATTGCACAAATGTCAATCCCAATGACTATGATGTTTTATGCAACATACTAAGCCAGAAATAAGTAGCCAGCTTTCCAGAGGCTCAAGGCTAATTTCAGAAGATCTCTGAAGAAAGCCAGGCTGACCTCACTCCATCTCTTTTTTTTATAGCTTGCTTTTTGAGAAAAGAGACTACAGAGAAAAAAAACTTGTCATAAAGAGAAAGAGCATGTCTGCCCACTCTCAGCTTGTTCCACCCACTGCTTGCTTAGTACTAACAATAAAAATATAGTACTGTTCTACAATACATTTAAATAAACTCCATCATTTCCCATTAGTTTTATATATAAATAAACAGGCACAGAATTGTAGCCTTGAATCTTTAAACAATTTTACACATCCTTAAACTCTAGGCCCTACTTCCTTCCAGAATAAGTGGGTCTGGATGTGTGGATGTGAAGTCATCTCCTTTCAAGATTACTCAAAGCTAAATTGTCTGAGCTTGCAGTAAAGCATCTCTGCCAGCTGTGTACATTTCTTTATGTACATTTCCCTTCTGTTGGAAACAAGTAAGAGTGGTGGATTGGACTAGCTATTAAAGACTTTGTGGCATGATTTTTCTCCTTTAAATGTTGAGTGGCCTTGGGCCAGTCACTTTCTCAGCCCAAATCACCTCACAGGGTTGTTGATGTGGAGAAAATAGGAGTGGTAACTATGTTCACAACCTTGAGGTATTTGTAAAAGTAATAAAGGTGAGATATAAATAAATAATTTTTAAAAATGAAATGAAAGCTGTTCCAATGAACTAATCAAAATTCTAAACTCCAAGCTGCCCAGAGTCACCTTCTGGGAGATGGACAGCAAATAAATTTAATAAATAAATAAAATAAAAGTAAAAGATCTGATAGCATCTTTGATTTCACCCTACAATATTTGAATATTTGAGCCTTTTGAGATTGGGACAATTCTGTCTTATTTTTGTTTTGTTTTTCTTTTTAACAGCTTCAGTCTTTCTGTCTGAAGCTAAATTGCTAAAATGATGATGATGCTAAAATGTTTTGCATCTGTGAGCCTTCTGAATAGCCCAAATACAGATATACACCATACACTGAGATAATATCACAAGTATGACATGATCTCATTGCACATTCTCACATTCTGAAAAAGATAGCTTTATTATCTTCTGCTGACTGAGAGGCTTAGCATGTGACACAGCAGATCTTTGTTTAGATAAGCCAACAAGAATATTCATGGCTTAAAGTCTCAGCCACCGAATCACTGCCAGGGCTCATAAGCAAATTCAAGGCAGATACAGGTATTTCTACATCTCCAGTCCTTCTGAAGCAGTTTAGAACTGATCTGCAATATCTTTTTATTTCTGAAACATAGAACACCATGAGCCAGTTAGTGATGTTCCTGTTTCCATTCAGCTGAATAAGAAGAATCAATGTCAACAAATCATTGCCCTTCTCCCTGAGCGAACACTGATTGTGTAGTTTTTTAAAAAATTCCCTCATCTCCAATCCAAAGAAATATACTATGCATGGATCTGCCCTGAAACTTCAACTGGTTCAGAATCCAGTGGCACTGGCAGCGATTGGCATGGTTCAGTATAACAAGTAACAACTGTTTCATGAACTGCACTGGTTGCCATTTGACTTCCAGTGCAATTCAATCTTCTGGTCAAAGCCTATAAAGCACTCTGGGTTCCTGCAATTAAAATTGCCATCTATCAGAATCTGAATAGCACATATTCTCTCTGGTAGTACCTGCCCTCTGGAATGACTTTCCCCAAAATTGAAATGATCCTATCCTGTTGGTGTTTTAAAGGCCCCTGAAGACATGACTCTTCTCTCAGGCCTTTGGCAAGCATGACTGAAGCTCCCTTTACACTTTGGTGGTTCTTTTTTTTCCCATTCCAGGTTTGTCATTATCCTGGTCATCTTTATTTTTCATTTTTGTGTTTTAGGGTAATTTTGTTGTTAATATTTTTAACAATTTGTAAACCACCCAGAGTTGCTGAGAGTCAGGTGGCATATTAAACAAACAAACAAACAATAAATAAATAATATTGTTAGACAACATTTTCTATCAGCTATAGTACACATGGTCAATAGCAAAAGATGATGGGAATTGTACTTGAATAATATGTGCCGGTTGCCCTCCGGGTGAGATTCAAGGTGCTGGTAATTACCTATAAAGCCTTGCATGGCTTAGGGCCAGGGTCTTTGCGGGAACATCTGCTGCCAGCAACAACAGCCCATCACCCCATGCACTCCCACAGACAGGGCCTCCTCAGGGTGCCGTCGGCCAGACAGTGTCGACTGGTGATCCCCCAGGGGGAGGGCCTTCTCTGTGGGTGCACCTGCACTTTGGAATCAGCTGCCCCTGGAGCTTCGGATGGCTCCTGAACCTTGATCCTTCCATCATGACCTGAAAACATGGCTCTTTCAACTTGCCGATCTGGACTGATTGGGGGGTTAGTGGTTGTTTGTTAATTTTAATTAGCTTATTGGGATGTTTATTTAATACTTTTTAAAATTTTGTGTTGTATGTTTTTATTGTTGTGAGCTGCCCTGAGTCTGTCGGGAGATAGGGCAGCATAGAAATCCCAATAATTAATTAATTGATTAATTAATTAATATAATGTGATGTCTTACAGATATCAGTTGGTAAGAAAATCTCTGCTGTCTGGATTTTTGTACCCTAGATGTGGTAGACCAAATATTAATTGACTTTATTCTGCTTAATATATTTTAAAATGGGGTTGTTGGTTTTTTTTTTGCAGGATTTCTAATTGTCTGTGCATCTATAAATCCACAATTATGCATTAAAATTTGAAATTTCTTAAACATTCTAGCCTAAGGTTTTAATGAGTCAATATTAACGTTCCTCCTCTTATAAAATGTATGTAACAGTAAAAACAGTATTGTTTTTACTGTTCATAATATTTTATCAGTAACCAAACTGATTACTTAATTAGGAGCATATAGAGATTATTTAATATTAGAATTAATATGGTCAAATTTCCCTGCTATATTTATTGTATATATTTCTTGTAACATAAACACATATGGCTTAATTGATTTATCATAATTAATGATTATTTTTCTCTTGATAGGATCTTCCAGACATTTAACATTCAGTGAAATAATTTGACATTGCTTTCTTGTTACTTGTGTTTTTAGGGTGTCTCTATCTAGTTTCTCCGTGTAATCAATGTTTTCTCTCATCCAGGACATTTTTGAAGCTTTACTTCTCACAGAATTTGTTATCTGGTCTGATAATATAAATAACATGAACAGCTTTAAAGTTTTTTTTCTTTCTGCATTATTTCTTCCATATAAAATTCCCTTTAAAAATTACCTCCCCCCTCATCTCTCCCCCATCTCATCCCCTACATTTTGCAATACCTCCATATCTAATCTTCTTATCCTCAAACCCCTAGACTAAGAGCAATAATGTACTTTAAAAGAATATTTGAGTTTAAAAATTAAATGGAAAGCAAAGCAAGAATTATGCTGGTCTAAGACTGTAGTAAAAGTATCAATCAAAGCAAGAATGCCTCTGGGCCCTAGAGGCTCAAAAGGCATTCAGAGAAAGCAGAAATATTGGAAAGCTTTATTTTAAAGCTTCTGCATACATTTGTTTAGGAGGGGGAATCAAAGGCAAACTGAAATTATAAAGGGCATACTTCCAGGAGTTGTAAAAATCTCCTCTGTTTTTGCTTCTGGTAATGGTATGTCTTTTCTCTAGTTGTGCCAACATGGCATTCATATTCTAAAATATTGGAATGGGGAGGAAGAATAATCCTGAGGAACAGGAAGAAGAACTACAAGACAATAGTCAGTTAAAATAAATCTGAATCTGGGCAAAACTGTAATCCAAGCAAGCTTCTCAGACAAGACCCACCCTACATCTCATAAAAGAAGGGGAGGGTGGAGCATATACAGACTTGCACGATTCTGCTACCGTAATGATAACCATATGATAAAGGTAATATTAACATTCATTACTACTGCTATAGTTTCCTAATCCAGTCTACTTTGAAAGACTGACAGATATACTTTCTAAATTCTGGACTTTCTGGTGCTGCAGTCCAAAAAAGTCACTTTTCCTTTAGATTATTGGGAACCATGCAGAGCTCAATAGGGACATATAATTGTGAGTGCATAACTTTCTTACTGACTGCTCATTTTCTAAAATGATGCTTTCTTTATGGCTTTGATTTCATTTCATACTGAGGAATCTGAAGAAAGAAAGGTTTAGACTAGAAGTGATGAGAAGTTTCCTGTTACATACAATAAATACCTACTCAGAAAAGTTATTTAGTGCTTCATAAATATTTTCAGCTGAAAGATTGTAATTATACCTATTCTCAGACAGAAATTTATGGGCTTTCAGGGGGATAAACTTGTAGGTGAAATACATCAGAAACAATGAAGAATTTTGCAGTAAATTAACACTGAATTTATTTCTTATTGTAGAAGATTTTGCAAAATACAGCCGGTGCTTCTGATATATGATTTTTTTTTCTACCATAGTTAGGTTTATAATGATGTCATAAATGTAGGGTCATAATATTTTTGTTCATGTGTGTTTGTGTGTGTGTGAGAGAGGGGGGAGTACTAGATCTAATCTGAAACAGCTGGGTGATCAGTTTTATTCATACAATATTTTTACAGTTTTCATTCATATTTTTATAGCCCAGATTTAGTAGCCAGCCAGAGGGAAGTGACATGCAGGAAGTACCAGTAGTGATAATTACCTAATAATGATTTTAACAAGGCTATAATGTTGCACATTTTGGACAACTAACCCACATGGCATGGGAATAGACTAGAGTCTCCTTTACTGGAGTAAGGACAATCCACTAGCCATTTCCTGAGCACATATCTGTACGTTCTACCTATTTCAGTGTCTTCTTGTAGGTGAGACAACCTGAAGACAACTTTCTTCAGAGCAATAATCTGACAATTTTTCTCTAACATTCAGCCTGAAACTGCTAAATGATGGCAATATAAAGTTCATTGATGTATATATGAAATGATGCACTTCATGCCACCAATTTTTGGGCTCCAACTGATTCTGCTGGTTTCCTGTGGAGATACCCTATTTTGCCTGGTCTCTGCCTATTTTTCAGTCCTGTTTTAACTGCTAGGCAAACTAGAATTCCAACTTCTGTAGCCGCTCCTATTTGACTTATTTTTAATGAGTTGATTGGGTGTGAAGCCTTGAAGCTGACCAGCCCATGCAACTGAAAATGTAATTGAAAGGACTGGGGCTTTCTATTTTAGTAGCCTATTCCTTGGTAAGGAATTCCCTTCCAAGTGGCCACCAGCTTTTCAGTGAAGCCCTAGTTTCTCACTTCCTTTCCTCACATTATGTGTCAACTCTGACACTGATCCTCACAACTAAACCTGGTTCTCAAACTCCAGTTCTTCAGCAGCATTTGTTTAGTGACTGATTTTCACTGCACAAATACAGATAGCCACCAGATGGCTACCAAACCTACCTAACTCCTTGCTGCCACCTAGAGGTGAAGTGATCAAACCATAGAGTTATATAGTTTAAAAGAAGTTTTAAAAAGTTAAATTGGTTGACCATAACATAAAGAAAAATGCAGCATATAGAATAATTTGTTTTGAACTTCACATGGATGAGCATATCTTTTAATTAAGGGACTCATCAACTGCCGAATCTTTTGTAAGCTATACACAAAACTCAGTACCTACAAAATACATACTCTGCAACTTTTGTGCACTTCATACATCATTTTCAGATGGATTATTGAGGAAGAATAAATTTCTCTTTTTCCTTTTATTTATTTATTTATTTGATTTGTCAATCACTTACAAGATAGCACTGGTTCGTTTTAGCCATGGAGAAAGGGTAACCAGACTTAGGAAGAGAAGTTTCATTTCCCTTCCTTGCACTCACAGTCCTGTTTCAGGTCACTGTTTCTTTGCTGATATTATCACCAACAAAATGGCAAGCATGATAGACAGAGCATGTGTTTCTCAGCCATTATTAGCAACATGGCAGCAATAACTTTCTGATAATAAAAATGACCTAAAAGAAAAAAAATTAATTTCAGAAAGTGTTTTCTTGTTATTTGACAACCCTCTCCTTTAATTCTCAGTTGAAAAAACATTAGATCAAAACAGAAGGGCAAGGACGTACTTTTGCAAGCAACATAGGATTCTTTTATTTTTGTTTGCCTGTGGCTCACATTTCCCACCTTTTCTTTCATACTTAGCTTTTAATTCCATCATATGGTTTGTTCATATTTGTGTAACACTGAAATATGAAACTGATAATTAGTATGTTATGTTTTGTTTGCAACTGTGTTATGTTATTATTACTATCTGTGCTTTAAAGCAGAAAGAGTGGAGAAAGACAAAGTTCTTAATTTATCTAAGGCAGCAAGATATGTTGAGCTGGCACTGATGTTTGTTCATTACCTGGTAACTAACCACAACGTGCATACAGCCATTTGATAAGCTGATGACATGCAGCATCCTGTGAACTGCTGAAAACATGAGAGTCTGTCAAATATTCAAGTGAATACACCCTGGAAGAGATCACATTGCATATGTTAACTGAATATTTGAAAGCAGCTAATTTTACCACTCTCCTGCTATCACAGATTCCTAACAGGATGTGGTTGTGTCTATATAAAATTGTGTTGGCAGGCCATTACTTCTGACTGACTTAATAAGCATTTTGGTGCTCACATGTGCTAGGTGACCTTTTGATAAACATTCATTATCTAATTGCCTGGGGGGGGGTGTATTTCCTCCTACTTTAAAAAAAGTCAGAATTCCTTTTCCCCCACTTCAAATAGACTCAGATACACTGCTCTGGAGTTTAAGTGGCAATTTCCAGTACTAAGAGTTACCAACAGAGGAAGTGTATATCTTTTTCATCCAACCTTCTCTGGTGTGATTATGTAATCTATAAATTATGCAGTATGATTTGAAGCTGAAGGCAAGCCAAACATTCCTGTACTGCAGAGGTCATGATGAAACTACTTATAAGATAAATTAGTCATAATGTACTTTACAGATAACATTGCAAAGCTGCGTATATGTGAATAACTGCCAGTTCAAACATAGGCTATTGTCCGATATGCATATCCTTCCTCTTAGTCCATTGCTGAGTTACACTTTTATTAGAAACAACCTAAATGTTACCAAAAGGTATACAAGATGTTCGTCAAGCCAGATTTCCAAACCAGGACCATGGTTGCTTTTTGTTAGTTTCCTCTTAGTGTGCATCTATTGATGAGCAGATATTTGTATTTATTTATTTATTTATTTATTTATTTATTTATTTATTTATTTATGAATGAGACTTATATGCCGCCCTATCTCCCTAAGGACTCAGGGAGGCTTACAAAGTAAAAACGGTAATACAAATATACAAATATTAAAAAACAATTAAACCCAAGGTCTCATAAACATTCCAATTAAAACTATACTAAAAACCCTCCCCCCCAATCAATCCGGATAGGTTAGTTGGAACAGCCATGTCTTTAGGCCACGGCAGAAGGAGCGGAGGTCAGGGGCCACTTGGAGCTCTAGGGGGAGCTGGTTCCATAGCATGGGTGCTCCCACCGAGAAGGCCCTACTCCTGGGGACTGCCAGCTGACATTGCCTGGTCGATGGCACCCGGAGAAGGCCCTGTCGGTGGGAGCGCATGGGACATCGGGAAACTGTTATTGGCAGCAGGGTCTCCCGCACATAGCCTGGTCCAATGCCATGAAGGGCTTTATAGGTCAACAGCAGCACCTTGAATCTCACCCGGAGGGCAACCAGTAACCAGTGCAGCTCATGCAGGAGGGGTGTAACATGG
Organism: Naja naja; assembly: GCA_009733165.1. Lineage (NCBI taxonomy): Eukaryota > Metazoa > Chordata > Lepidosauria > Squamata > Elapidae > Naja > Naja naja. The sequence goes on from CM019151.1 coordinate 159,440,867, forward strand.
GAGTATCGGATCCTCCCATCACAACCCATGCCACTGCATTCTGGACAAGTTGAAGCCTCCAAGTGGTCCTCAAGGGCAGCCCCATGTAAAGAGCATTGCAGTAGTCCAGATGGGAGACAACGAGTGCTTGAGTGACTGTACGTAGGGCATCTCGGTCCAGATAGGGACGCAACTGGCACACCAGACGAACCTGGGCAAATGCCCCCCTGGCCATGGCCCCCACCTGCTCCTCCAAACTGAGCTGTGCATCCAGGAGGACACCCAAGTTGCATACCCTATCTATGGGGGGCAACACCTCTCCCCCCATAGCTAAAGATGGAATCTCCTGGCTAACTTGAGATGCCGGTACATACAGCCACTCGGTCTTAGCCAGGTTGAGTTGGAGCCTGTTCCTCCCCATCCAAACCAGCACCACCTCCAGGCACCAGGACATCACTTTGAGGGCGTCACTGGGTTGGTTAGAGGTGGAGATGAAAAGCTGGGTATCATCAGCATATTGATGATACCTCATTCCAAAACCATGGATGATCTCACCCAGCGGCTTCATGTAGATGTTGAACAGGAGGGGCGAGAGAACTGACCCCTGGGGCACCCCACAAAGGAGGGGCCTCGGGGCTGATCTCTGCCCCCTGCCAACACTACCTGCGTACGACCTGAGAGGTAGGAGAACCACCGTAAAACAGTGCCCCCTACTCCCAACCCCTCGAGGGTCGCAGTAAGATACCATGGTCGATGGTATCAAAAGCCGCTGAGAGATCTAACAGGACCAGGACAGAGGAATAACCTCTGTCCTGCGCCCTCCAGAGATCATCCACCAGCGCGACCAATGCCGTTTCCATGCTGTACCCGGGCCTGAAGCCCAATTGATACAGGTCTAGATAGTCAGTTTCCTCCAGGAACAATGGGAGCTGTCGGGCCACCACGCTCTCAACAACCTTCGCAATAAAGCGAAGGTTGGAGACTGGACAAAAGTTGTTTAAATTAGCTGGGTCCAAGGCAGGCTTCTTGAGGAGGGGCCTCACCACCGCCTCTTTCAAGGCAGGAAGGAAGGAACCCTCACTCAAAGAGTGATTTAATCCTAGCTCAGACAATCCTTATTTGTCTGAGCTAGGATTACAAATTTCAGAATTCTAAAGATTAGACCCAAAATAGTTTGAAAACTGTAGAGCTGATAAAAGTGATTCTGGCTGCTTTACAATCACAATGATGTAAATTACACCAGACTGTCCCTGTGCTGGTGGACAATAAGAACTGTAGTGCAAGCAGCTCTCTTTTCATCTTCTAGTATAATATGCCTTGGACCTGGATCCAAACAAATGACATTAGCCCACATGAACTGCTTTACAAATTAGGCAAAAGTCAGAATTATACAATCCAATCCTGTGCCTTCTTTTCAAGTCCACAATATGACACTTTTAATACCAGGGATGACCATGGGGTGGCAGTAAACAAAAGTCAGGATAGCAATGAAGACTGCAACTGAAGCTCCAGCATCTTGACTTTTTTTTATCTGCCTTACAGAGAATCGCTGATTGATACCGGTATTAATGTGCCTAGAAATACTTCCTTTGGCATTCTCCAAGCTCCCTTTTACTTTTTAAAATGTATTATTTCAATTTTAAGCACCTAAAAGAAAGTTGGCATGTTTTAAAGCAAAACACTCATCCCTGGAATATTACCGTATCCAAGAATGCCCTTAGACTTCACCTAGGCTCCATAGACTTTCTTTGAGTACAAAGAGAATGAGTGGGAACAGATTTATTTGTAATTGGGCCTGCCTCCTCTCCCACCCTCCCAAAAAGAGAAACATAAACTAGCTATTGATAGTGAGCATCTTAGAGGCTCATGTGGGCACCAGTGAGCAACCTCATGATTTTGCCATGAGGCAAATTGTTGTTATAAACTGGCTCCATTCTTTGTCTATTCACCCTCTGTGAATATGCTATCACTCCTGGATCAGCCTTGTTATGTATGCCCATATATGGCCAAGGAGTGGAGTCGGCTGAAAGACTCCACTCGTTGGCTCAGCCACTGGCGGGAAAAATAAAGTCCCTTCAGTGGCTGAAGTGGTGGACAGCGCGGCCAGTGCCTGCCGCGTGTGTTGGCTGTTGTTTCTGGAGCTAAATTAATAAAGACTGCTGTACCCTGACCTGCAGTCCTGCCTCTTTATGCTGTGCGACTCATCTAAAACAAGCCTCTTTCTTTGAATTTCTATGACATGTTAGCAAAATGTCAAAAGTATCCATTGGCCTCCAAAAAGAATGAGTAGATCTGATTTAAGTTAATTCAGGCTTCCTCAGAAATCCAGAGAGACTGAAATCACTTTCTCTTTTTGAGACATCTGCTTGTACCATTTTCCATGCAAAAAAATCCTAAACATAACAAAACATATTTTACTACTATGGATAGCTCATTTCTTTTCTAATCTTTATCTAGTGTTGTTAATAATAATTACCGGTTTAAGTTACTAATATTGTACCATATATTACTGGCTTACCATGTATTATTATATTTTATAATGAGAGAGAAATAATTAACCTACTAATACAAAATTACAATAAGGAGAAGCAAGCAGAAAAGCTATTAAATTAAGAAAAAAGGAAAAGAAGAGAGAAAGAAAAACATATAAAGAAAAAATAATATCTTATCTCAATATTTTTAGTTTTTAGTTCTTGTTCTTACTTTACTAATATCTAGTAATACTGTTTTTTATATAAATACAAATTGCAAAATTCCTAAATATCTATTAATTTATCTAAATCACTAATAACTTATTTATTATAGCAAAAAGAGTATAAAAACCAGTTTTTACTTAATTCATTAAACACACTAATTCATCCAGCTAATCAAATTAACAGTTTCTGCTTGTACCATTTTCTTAATTTTAGACCACCCATTCCTTAAGAGCAAGAATAAGAAAGAAAGAAAATAAGAAAAAAACACACAGACAAGCACCCTGGGCAATGCCCAACTTCCACTTTGTCAACCTATGGTTGCCATTTGCAGATTTTGGAGATTCTTCCATTAACCAATTCAAATTTTATTTGACCCACTTATATACACATATTTGTATCTGTTAAGTTTGCATGAAGAGTCAGATGCGAGGAGTTCCAACAAAGACTTTATTAGTGACTACAGCTCGAATGGACCCGTCCTGGCTTGGCTACGGCTGCTTCTTATAGCCTGCAGCCGTAGCTGCCAGCCAATGGGAGTGCAGGGTTTCTTCCCGCACTATTTAAACCAATACCATTTGACATTTTACAAGAACAGTTCAAATAAACCAATAACATTCAAACCTACATACATAACAGTATCCATGCATACATACTTTCTAGAAACAGCATTCCAAAACAGGGCAGGGTCAACTAAATAATAATAATGGAATCAAGTAATTGAATCATTGCTTAAAATTAATTGCTTACAACATAAGGTACCCTATTTAAAAATATACCATCTATATATTTCAATCACTCTGTCTCTGCAGACATGTTCTCAGACACAAAAAGATGTGGGTATAAACCACATTCCCTTTAAAAACTTCAAAAAGAGAAATGAAGGAAATAAATAGAATGAAGATGGGGTAAGAAGAATAGGCAAGTTCATGAGAAAAGGAAGGAAAGGAGAGGAAAAATGTATGATATTTAAAATTGGCTAGAGATGAAGCCACAGGAAGTGGTAACTGAGCAGAGAAATTAAAAAGAAGAAGAAGCCTGGTTTAAGGTTACAAGAAGGGTTAAATTCACTCAGCAACAGGCCTTTTGAAGTGGTAACTAATTTTCCAAGGCATCCATTCTTTGCAACCAGAAGGTCTGCAGCCGTTTTGCAATTCTTTTGTTTTGTTTTCAGCAGCATTTTATTATTAACATATTCGTGTATAATTGTTGGGGCAGGAATGGGAGAAATTATCTTCTTATCTAGTAAATCTAGTAATAAAAATTAAAAACAAAATAAGGCATTACAAAGTGTGTGTTACCTTAATATTTTTAAAAATATCGGTAGCTAGAGACTTAATCTAAGTTACTAAGTAATTAGAGACTAAATTCTTAATGATCCTGATTAAGAAGGCTGTTTTCATGGAATGAAATGATTTTGTCTTCAGGTGTTACAGGGAAGATAAGGTTAATAGTGAATGATTGCCTCTCCATTACTTAGCTCATTGATGATCAGAAGTGGATCAAGAACAAATGGATAAATCTCTGAAGGCCATACAGAAGACAGCCAAGATCAAGGGTGTCCAACCTTGGCAACTTTAATTCCCAGAATTCCCCAGGCAGCACACTGGGAGACTGAAGACCACACATCTTAAAATTGCCAATTTTGAAAAACACTAACCTGTAGCAATGAGATTTTACAATATACTGTGTTGGTTGTATTGCTTAACTCATTCAGTTTTGGTGAGTCTATTTGCAAAATTATTAAGCAAGCTTGTTTTGAGCTTCCCAGAAGCACCTGTTTGTCTACTTCATGAAATAAGATGCAAAATTAGACGGTTCCTTAGCTTGATTAAGCAAAACCTTTATTGTGTGTCTCCAAACAAACCAATTTTCCATACTATCTATTGGACAGTTTTGTTTGATTTCAAAACTTGCTTTGCCTTAACTCCCATAGACTTGGACACAGCAGAAGTTCTCTGACAATTTTTACTTCTAACACAACCCCACAAGTATCAATGTCTACACAGATCATTTTAAATCTTCTCTGTGTTTAGTTATTAATTTAATTTAATTTAATTTAATAATTGGACTTGTATGCCGCCCCCTCTCTGAAAGGACTCAGGCTGGCTCACAACTAAAACAACAACAATAAATACATTAAAAAACAAATTAAACAGTACAAGCCCAGATAAAAATGATTTTAAACCCCCTCCCCAAGATGTCAGTCCAGCCCGGCCTGTTCAAACAACCAAGTTTTCAGATCGTGGTGGAAAGAGCGGAGATCCGGAGCCAAACGGAGTCCCACGGGGAGTTGGTTCCACAAGGCAGGAGCTGCTACAGAGTAGGCCCTTCCCCGGGGCACTGCTAGCCGACAATGTCTTGCGGAGGGTACCCCGAGAAGTCCCAGCCTGTGCACTCGCACAGGCAATCAACATTCGATGTCGGCAGGAGACGCTCCTGTAAATACCCCGGACCCAAGCCATGAAGGACTTTGAATGTTAATACCAACACCTTGAATTTCACTCGGAGGGCAACTGGCAACCAATGCAGCTCGTGCAGGAGGGGCGTAACATGGGAGTACTGGGAAACTCCCATCACAACCCGCGCGGCTGCATTCTGCACCAGCTGAAACCTCCGGATGGAATGCAAGGGCAGTCCTAAATAGAGAGCGTTGCAATAGTCGAGTTGGGACGTGACAAGTGCATGAGTGACCGTGCGAAGGGCATCTCGGTCCAGGTACAGGCGAAGCTGGCGAACCAGCTGAACCTGGGCAAAGGCCCCCCTGGTCACAGCCCCCACCTGCTCCTGCAAATCAACAAAAGAAACTGCATGGCACCCTTTCTCATTCAGTGACTAGGTGAATCATTAAGAAAATAACACACTCTTAATCTGATTCTTGCAATGTATGCTAGATTTGTATTTGCTTTTCCTAACTTAAGATCTATGCCGGAGGAGGATTTCCTTTATATATCCTTTGTTATTGCACACAATGGAAAACAAGTGGAATTTCTTGTGACTGAATCTTTAAAAAAAGTGGTTAGCTACAATCTGACTCTATGGAAGGACTTGCCAAATATTGAGCAAAAACAAGAGAAAATACACAGAACACACTACTGAGGAAGCAGTGGTAAGAAAAGATATTTGACCTGGTATGGAAGATAGTTGCTGTATGCAGGAATTCTGCAAAACGAGCTCCTTTCTCTCCTAAGAATACATTCAAATATTTTAATCTACTAAATCCAATAGTTTTGCCCAAAAGGTATAGAAAGAAGAAAGTTAAATTAATAGGAAAATGATTAATATAGGTAATGAATGTAAACCAACTTGAATAAAACAGCCTTCAATTTAATATGGCTGAAAGAGTATTTTCCCAATACATGGAAGCACATGTGAAATTTCTGTTTTTGAAGCATAGCGGCTGTTAATGCACATGTCTCTGAAATCTGCAAACACCTTGGACAAGCTTGCAAGTAATATGGCTTATGAAGGTTGTTATGTATGCAGGTTTAAAGTCATTGGTTTAGTTTGAACTGTTCTTGTAAAATGTAAGAAATGACGGGCCTACTCTGTCACGGCCCCTGACCTCTGGAATCAACTTCCCTGAGCTCCCTGGCCCCTGATCTCCACTTTCCGTCACCTGAAGACCTGGTTGTTTAATCAACCGGCTGTGACCCCGGGTGGGATGGTTTTTAGAGTTTTAATTCTGGGATTTTAGTGTTAATTCGCTTGATTTGTTTAATCTGGTTTTATCTAATTTATTGTCGTGTTGTTTTTATTTTAAGCCTGAGTCCTTCGGGAGAGGGGGCATATAAGTGGAATTAATAAATAAATAAATAATGATTGGTTTAAAAAGTGCAGGAAAACCCTGCACTCTGATTGGCTGGCAACTACGCTGCTATAAGCAGCACAGCCCAGCCAAAGAGGGTTCGTTCTGAGCTGTAGTCACTAATAAACAAAGAGCTTAAAGCACTCCGCGTCTGTCTCTTCATGCAAACTTAACAAAGGTGTTTTCATGTGAGGTTGTATGTGTGTAGCAAAGTGATGACAGCAATGTCACACCATCATAACAATAAAATCCATATTTTTTAAAATGTGCATTATGAGTTCACTTATGCAAACAAAAGGGAGAAAAACTTGCTTTGGAGATTTTGACAAAAGTCTCAAGTTGCTCTGGTGGCTACTTTAGCAACTCAAAAATATCAGTTCAAATGTAGTGTTGCACATAGATAAATACTCCATTTGAAGACTTGCACAGCTTTTTCATCAAAACCCATCAGTCAACATAATTTCTCACACATTTAAATGTAAAATAAGATTTACATTAGTTTTTCAGAATGTTATAGTGACAAAACTAAGAGTGGTTTTATTGTTTCCTTCTGTAGCCAAAGTGGGAAACAGAACTCCTATGGAACTAGATAATATTTGTAAAGCAGCAAGAATAGAGAGATGCCACTTAGAACTATAAAAGTGTGTGAGAGAGGAGATTGGACAACTGGACCTACCCATTTTGTTTTTGGGGCCAAAAATACTCATCCTCCCAACTGCCATTGGAAAGCTGCCCAATCATGTCCTAAAAAGCTATGGACAACTAGTAGACAACTATTAGAAACACATGGAGGATCAAAGCCACACAGAACTATGTCTTAAAGCAGGGTGCTCTGTTCTTCAGCCAAAAACTTAGGCACGATTGTGTGCTTACGCATGCCCCTTACATACCTCTTAGGAAGAGGGTGAGATCAATAGTAGTTAGTTTGAGGAAAAGGGGTGTGGGTTTGGGGATGTGACAACAGAGTCAGGAAGTGTGTTCCAGGCATTGACCACTCTGTTGCTGAAGTCATACTTTCTGCAATCAAGTTTGTAGTGATGTACATTAAGTTTATATCAGGGGTGGGATTCTACCAGTTCACACCTATTCACTAGAATAGCAGTTCAGAGAACCGGTTGTTAGAAGAAATTACTGGCCTAATCCTGTAAGGAAGGCAGGAAGGAAACATTCTGGTATTGCTTACAGAAACTGCCTCTCCATTAATCCTTATTACATTATTGGCAGGACTAGACTTCCTGTCTCAAGAACGTCTCTGGAGGTTTTTTCCCTCCTTTGCTGGTACTTTGCTTGTGTGGAGTGACCATTCAAAGTTACAATGGCACTGAAAAAAGTGACTTACGACCATTTTTCACGCTTACGATTGTTGCAGCATCCCACAGTCATGAGAGGCCAGGCGAGGAGATGCGTGCCTCGATGTGAGTGATATTGAGTTGGCCACACCCAGCCAACCAAGCTGACCACCAAGCCATGTCCACCCAGTCACATGAGCACCAAGCCACCTAAGCCATGCCCACAGAACCGGTTGTCAAAAATTTGAATCACACTCCCGGTTTATATCTATTGTGTGCTCTTGTATTGCTGCAGTTGAAGGTGGAAAAAGTCATTGATTGGTAGTACATTAAAGCAGATTATTTTATAAACTATGCTTAAGTCAAACTGTAGGCGGCATAGTTCTAGGTTGTCCAAATTCAAAATCACAAGCCTGGTGGTGTAGGGTATTCTGTTGTGAACAGAGGAGTGTAGTACTCTTCTTGTGAAATACTTCTGGACATATTCAATTATATTAATGTCCAATATCATAAAGATACTTTTGCTCTAGCATCCACAACAATTTAATTATGTCATCTGGTTAAATTTGGAACTAACATTTTTGAGCTACTATCTGCTTTTGCAGCAAATAGCTGTGGTTTTTATCTCATGTGATTTATTCATTTTTCACAGATCTGAAAACACATTTTGATTTTCTTCTGACACACATTGCTCTGCTTCTAATATAGTTGCAAGTTCCTTACAGAAAGCATCAAGACCGAATGTATTTCCTGCCCTAGGTTTCAATTTGTTTGAAACTGACTAATCTTACTGCTTTGTTGCCTTGGCAGCTAAGAAAGCCTCTTTAAATGATGCTAGTAGCAAAACTGTCAAGCACAAAACTTGTAGATTTCCTGCTGGCATTGTGGCATTCAGGTGACAGAATCAGCGGAGCAAGTCAGTAGCTAAAGTGTTCTTGCATGTTCTCTTATAGTCTCCAAACTCCCAAGGCCAATCTTTACAATAACTCTCTCACTTTTACAACAGTTTGAGAGTGTGATTTTAAATGAAACTTAGTTAGGGCCCCATGTACAGACAATTTCTGTTTGACTACCAGTCTCCAATTACATTATATGCTGTACATTATTTTAATGTTATGCATTAATGTTATGCATTTCAACCAAATAATAATCTGTTACAATACAAAGCAAGATGGCAGCTGCAGAAGCAACTTCATTTCAAAGAAAGCTATTGGAACATACATGGACCTCAAAAGAATTACTGAAAAATATAAATGAGGGATGGCTATAGTTTTATATAGAAGTGTCTAAAGCTATTTAGAAAAAAAGACTAACACATGCCAAGATCATAAGAAATATCTTCAGGTATTAGAAATTACAGTAGGAATAATCTCACTAGTTGGAATTAAATAAGTGGAGCTTTTATTTTATGGTGTTAACAAATGTTAGCCCCGGCGTTGCTGATATTTTTGGGAATAGGCAAAGCATAAATTTGTTAGAATCCCTATAACGTTTGCCTCAATGTTCCAAATGTGTGCTTTGGTTTCAATCAGTTGGAGAACCCAAACTCCTTTTTCTTTCCCATCTTCCTCTTCATAAGTGCCATAGCCGTTTTTCCATTTAAGTTTGGAATGGGGATTGGGGTTAGGAGGAAGGGAAATATTTCAACTCAGGATGGTCTTCTGGAAGAAGCAGTAAATAATAGATGCCTTGAAGTCTCAGCTCTCCTAGAAGTTTCTTCTGAAAACCTCCATAATCCTCTTTTGTTGAAGAACAGAGATGACTGGCCTATTTATGCCCTTTTCCTCAACACAGGTAAAATATATTCCAGTAGAAGAAAATATATCCAACCTCCCACAAGAGTATTCAATCTTTCACAAGAGGAGCTGTGCAAGAACATTATTGAGATGAACACAAATGCACTGCAATAACCCACACACACCAGAAAAAGGGAAACAGACTACCTATACCTCATCTTTCAACAAAATGGATAGCCATGCAACAAACAGACATGCAATCAAAAAGTGCCTGATCTCACTATAACCAACAAACATAAACTATGCAAAAGTGCCATACATCAGAAACAACTCAGAAACAACCAACTGACTGCACAACTTTAAAACCACAAACATCACCATAGCTTAGAAACCAACCAAAGTCCTCCATAATATCTTAAGAGAACTAAAACACCCAGTAGTCCAAGAAGGAAAAAAGCTAAATCCCAAAATGTTAGGAAGCTTCTGGAAGCTTGGTAATCAGACAAATCAACCATCAGTAAACACATAGAAATAAACCACATTTACATACCATTCAAAAGAGAGAATAAATAAGTTAAGAAGGAAGCAAAAAGAGCTGACCAATCTTCTCTAGCAGCCAACACCTAGATAAACAGGGATTAACAGCAGACAATCAATAAAGCAGGAAGCAAACATGATACTATCAAGGAGAAAACTACACCCCCACTAACAAGCTACTGTGCATAAAGAGGGAGCAAACTCCATACTCATGAATACTGATGATGTTACCTAGTTGGGTAATGAAATATCTGCAAGCAAGCAACCAAGCTATGAGAGCATCAAGGACTCCATAGTATAATACATCATTCTTCTATCCATAAAACCATAGCATTACTGTTGAAGTTAGATGCCAGAATTGTGGGGAACTATTTAATTCCACATTGAAGGCTGCACTCATTCTTGGTGTACTTATTAAAGTACTATGTTGTTCAGGTTCAAGTCTCAAGACAAAAAATTGACTTCAACTGGAAGTGTCTATTTTAATCCTATTTTGAATATATCCATAAAGGCCATGTGTTTCAAGACTTGTTCCAAAGTTGCTTTGGTGTTCCGTTTATTCTAAGTGATTGTAAATTATCTCAATAATAATGGTGGAATATTTTCTATTGAAAGATTATGTAGTCTTTAAAAATCACAGTTTTATTATTGTAACCTAATGATGCTTAAAATAAAATATAACTTGTTGACTTGCTCTGAAAACTACTGCAAAATAGACTGTTTATGTTGATCTAAGCATACTAATGGCTTCACCTCACCTATTTATGGCAGCATAAGTATCATGTCTAGGTGACTGTGGTAAATTATAATGGCTAGCAGGAAATGGGAAAACTATAAAGAATGACACTCTACAAGCTTATGCTGCAAATTGACTCAACAGGAAAAAAGATCCACAGCAGTGTAATTTCCTTAAATGACCAATAATGAAGGTAGCTATGAAAGACAGCCAGAAGTCTGTAAGTTCTAGTCCTGCCTTGGGCATGAAAGCTGACTGGGTGACTTTGGGCCAGACATTCTCTTCAGCCCATGATGTCAGGCTTGGACAACAAGACAGCAGGCAAATTTCTGTTACAATCAATAGGTCACTTGGTTGATTTAAAAAAATGTGGATCCTGCACTTGCCAGAAAATGTTAGGAAAGGGGGAAAAAATGAAGGCATCTATGAATAGTAGTTTTTCAGGTGATCGGTTCAGACTTCCTGCCACAGATGGAAGATAAAGCACTATGGGTGGAAAACATGGAAAGAACCGCAGAATGTTTTGAGATGCACTTTTTCAATATCGCAATAATAAATACTGTTATCTCTATTACATAAGAAAATTTAAAATAATATTAAATAAAACTTCTTAAAACTCAGTACTAGTTCCAAAATTTGAACAGGTAGTGATGTTCAGATATACAAACATTGGCAAAGTGTTTAATCTTCTTGAACTGTCTGAGCAATTTGTTAAAATTAGTACAGTGACCCTCTCCATTGGCCTTCATTGGCAACCTCTGCAATGGGTTTTTTTTTAATGAAAGAAATGATTTTAAAAAATCTACATTTTTATCCACACTTTTACATTTTTTTTATTTGTAGGAGTGAGTTCTACTGTATTACCTTCAGCGAATGACAGGAGCTCACCTACCACACAGCAGCACTCAGGTCTCGAACATGGGCTTGCTAACCTCCAACTCAGCATCCTAACCATGTAACCTTGATGGGGACATGAAAGGAGCCCCCACAAGCATCCCTGGGCAACAGTGATGCCACTGGCTAATCTTGTTAATCCAGAAGTGCTTTAAAGGGTGATTCCTACATGAATGGTACAGGGACCATATTACTTGTTATAAAAATAAAACAAAGATAAAGTAGAACTGTGGGACAAGCTAAGATTGATGACTATATGGTTTTAAAGTAAAAGGATATAGGTGAAAGAATCTTAACAAAACCATAGAGAAATGCAGCCTTTGCTCTAGTGACAGAAAGACCTGGTAATGATGCTATGGATTGCCTAAAATAGAAATAGAACATAGCAATATAAAATAGCAGGAAGAGGCTGAGTAAATTATGGCTTAGGAATGAGAACAAGGGCAGCATTTGGAGTGCACGTGATTAAATTGGTGTTGCCAGACCATTCCTTTCCAGTGACACTAATTAATGAAGGAAGAGACTGTAGATTATAACAGTGTAGTAATCACGTCCTCCACCATGATGAAATCCCTGCTGTGCAGAAGTAAAACAAAAATGGTGGGATGGTAGGAGGGGGAATCTGAAATTGAACCTGCTTTCCACGGAAAGATTTTTATCCACAAGGGATTTCTTCAAAACCATTTTTATCATTATTGCCATCCCATACAGAGGGAGGAATATCATTTCCCATTTAGCTCTTTGAGGAACTTCTAATCTCAGGAAGTCCTGAATGGAGATTTGCTGGAGATGGGATTCCATGTCTGTTGGATCGCGTGGAAGTACTCAGGACACCAACGTTCTGATTCAGCTTTTTGTTTCTTGATAGGAACAACAGAAAAACTGAACTCGTGGAAGAAGCCGCGGCAGCCTTTATAGCTGGCTGCTCGCGGCTTGTGTCCAGTGACAGCTCGTTGAATTTCCCGCCGCCTGGGACCCGCCAATCACAAGTAAGTATGCTAATACATAACACCCCTCCCCACCTGGTCTGGTCCACCCAATCCGGTCTTGCCTACTGTACGTAATCACGTAAGTAGGCAGGGCTTCTATGGGTGTGACTGGACCTGCGCAGCTCAGTCGCGGATTGGATGTCGAGCTATTCAGGTGGATCTTTCGCTGCTCTTGTCCTTTCCCTTGGAACCTCCTGGAAGGTCAAGCTGGCCATGCCGCTTCTGCCAGGGCCCGCTTCCCGGATTTGTTCCGGCCTGCTTCTGCTGCCTTGTTCTTCAGTTTTAGGTATGTGTCTGTGCTTTCTGACCGGGGCTACACTTCTTAGTGGGTTTTGTGTGTTTTTAGTTGTCAGAGATTGTTCTGGTTGTGTTCTTGTATGTGGAGGGTCTCCCCCTCCCCCTTTATTTGTGTTGTATCCTTGTGAGGGGTCTTCCCCCTCTTCCCATGTTGTGTTGTGTCTGTTTGAGGGGTCTCCCCCTTCTTTTCTGTTGATATTTTGTCTGTTTGAAGGGTCTCCCCCTTCCACTCTGGTTCTGCTTCGTGTGCACGTGGGGTCTCCCCCTGCTTTCTTGATTATGCTATGTCTGTGTGAGGGGTCTCCCCCCCTTCTCCCTTTTTGTTATCCCTCATAGCCCTGGATATGAGCTGGTCTATGTGTCTTTTCCAGTTTATACTTTCAATCATTTCCACCCTGTATGACCGGGGCCCGGTTATCTGGGTTATTTTTGCAGGTATCCACAAAGGGTCCCCTGTCAGATTTTTTGCATATACTAGGTCCCCTGTTTGGAATGTTTGGGTTTTGCTAGAGGAGTCTACTGGTCTTTCTGGGTTGTATGTGGGGTGTAACCTGTCTAGGTGTGACCTTAGTTTTCTCCCCATTAGTAGTTCAGCTGGACTCTTGTTTGTTGTTGCACTGGGGGTTATATGCTGTATGCTTAATATTTTGTCTATCTTTTCTTATGTATCCCCTGGCCCTAGTTTTTGTAATTTTTCCTTTGTATACCGTACCATCCATTCTGCCCATCCATTCGTTGACAGGTGTTCCAGAACTGTTAGTGCGTGCCTTATCCCATTTTGTGCTACAAATCTGTCGAATTGTGTTGCCATGAATTGGGGCCCATTGTCAGATACAATTAAATCTGGCAACCCGTGTGTTGCGAAAAGCCTCCTGAGCTGTCTAATGATGGCTTCTGTGGTAGTGGATGTCATGATGCTCACTTCTAACCATTTGGAGTAAGCATCCACGACTGTTAGGAATGTGTGTCCTTTAGTTGGGCCCACGAAATCTATGTGTAGTCTCGACCATGGTCCCCTTGGTGGTTCCCATTCATATTTAGGTGCTGAGGGAGGTGCCGGCCTAGATTCTTGGCAGCTTTTGCAAGTTGCCACCCAGTTTCCTATCTCCTTTTCCATCCCTAGCCACCACACATAACTCCTAGCCAAGGATTTCATTTTTATAATACCTGAGTGCCCTGCATGTAACATTTCCAGTACGCTTTCTCTTAAAACTTCAGGTATGACCACCTGATCCCCCCATAGTATACACCCCTTAACAATTGAAAGTTCTGTTTGTTTTTGAAAGGTTTGGCAGCTTCAGTGATTTCAGTCTCTGGCCAATCTTTCCCTACCCAATTTAATATTTGCGCCAAAGTTCTGTCTCTTGTTGTTTCCCTCACAATGTCTGCTGCTGTTGCTGGTAGATTTTCTAATGTCTCTATTAATAGGGTGGAGGTGGTTGGTGCTGGATCTTCTTCTATGTTTGGTAGGGGGCAACAGCTTAGTGCATCTGTGTGATTTATGTCCTTTCTGGGTCGGTAAATTAATTTGTAGTTATATGCGGCTAAGAATTCAGACCACCTTGTCATTTGGGGGGATAGTATGTTTGTTGTGGCTTTGTTCCCTGCGATGATGCCCAGGAGAGGCTTGTGCTCCATTACTAAGGTGAAACTTGTTCCGTAGATGTATTTGTGGAATCTCTTGAATCCGGTGACAGCGGCTAGTGCCTCCTTGTCCAGTTGGCTGTAATTCCGCTCCGGTTTTGATAGAGTTTTTGAGTAGAATGCTATGGGGGCTTCTTTTCCATTGGGTAACTCGTGGCTGAGAACAGTGCCGACGCCGAAAGGTGATGCATCACAGGTTAGGATTATTGGAAGCATTTTGCTGTATTGTATTAGTATGCAGTCGGATGTAATCAGGTTTTTAATTTCCCGGAACGCCGTTTCCTCGCGTTGCCCCCAGGACCAGGTTGCTTTTTTGTCAAGCAATATGTGTAGTGGCTCTGCAATTGTCACTTTCTGCGGTAAGAACATATTGTAAAAATTAATAAGTCCTAGGAATGCTTGTAGGTCAGTTTTATTTGCAGGCCTGGGGGCTTCCTTGATTGCTTTGACTGCTCTTAGTGGGGTGGATCCCTTCACTGTATATCAGGTATCCTAGGAATTCGACTCTGCTGGCTGCTAATTGGCACTTTTCTTTTTTTACCTTGAGTTCCACTTCCTTGAATTTATGCAGGACTTCCCTCAGGCGGTCACGCAATTGTCTTTTGTCCTTGGCTGACACAAGGACATCGTCAAAGTATGGCACCACCCCTTTAATCCCTTGTAGTAATCATTCTATCAAACTCTGGAATACCCCTGGGGCGACACTGACCCCGAACTGTAATCTGTTGCATTTGAATACCCCTTTGTGCATCACGATCGTTGGGCTTCTGCCGTCTCAGAGTCTACTGGTAGTTGTTGGTAGGCCTGTGTTAGATCTAGTTTGGCGAAGACTTCGCCCTCCTCAGGGAGTGCAATAGGTGGTATACTACGGGGATGGGGTATGTGCTTTGTTGTAGTGCGTGGTTCAGGGTTGCCTTGCAGTCCCCACAGATTCGCACAGACCCATCCGGTTTTATTGGTGTGACAATGGGGCTTATCTAGTTTATCTAGTTGTTCATTTATCATAGGTTTGAGTGTGAAGGGGGCCCGCCTCGCTTTTAACCTTATAGGGGTTACAGTTGGGTCTAGATTAAAAGAGATTGGGGACCCCAAGTACTTGCCTAGACTTCCATTGAATACTTCTTGGAATTCTTCCATCAGGGTCTCCTCCCAATCCATCTCATCAATGCTGTTTATTCTGATGACTTCGATTCCCAGTGGTTCAAACCATTCGAGTCCCAGCAAACTGAGTCAGTCCCAGTCTACTATAGTCAGCAGTAGGACTTTGGAATGGTTTTTGAACACTATTCTGAATTGTCCAATTCCTAATACGGGAATTTGGTTTCCTTGGTAGTCTTTCAATGTCAGAGTTTGCTTTTTAAGATGGTTCCTGCTTATGCTTGGAATTAGTATCTTTATAGTGTCCCAGGATACCATCGACAAGTATGAGCTGGAATCCACTTCCATTTGACATGTTTGGCCCTCTATTCTGACCTGGACATGTACTTTCGGGTGTTGGTCGTGTTGGAGTGTCTGACGGTCACCGTTTGGTGTGTTTCATCTCTCCCGCCTGCAGTCTCTCTCCCTCGCCTGTTTTTCATGGCCTGGTTCCAACGGCTTCCGGTTCTATTCTCTCTGTCCTGGGGGTTTGGGCTCTGTTTGCATCTTGGGGAATAACTCTTTGTTGCTCTGCATGCCCGTGCAATGTGTCCCCGCTGCTCGCAATGTAGGCAGATGGCATCTAGGGACTGGCATTCAGATCATGGATGGTTTCCTTCGCATCCGACACAATGAAACTCTTTTCTTTTTCTGTTCCGGCCTCTCATCTCTCCTTCTGAGCAGAGTTGATTAACCCCCTCTTTGCCTCCTTTGTCTTCCGACTCGGACTCGATGTCTTTGTGGTGTGTGGTGGTTGTGTCTTTTGTTGATGCTTGTGGTATCTTATTCATTTTTCACATGGTGGCTGCCAATTTCTTGGTCGCTTCCACTGCGGTCGCCTCCTTGATTGCTTCCTTGAGCGTTATCTTAGGCTTTGTCAGTAGCCTGCTTTGCAACGTTAAATCTCTCAGTCCCAGGACTACTCAGTCTCTCATAGTCTCATCCATGTTAAGGAATTCACACGCCCACCGATGACCCTCAGGTTTGCGACAAAATCGCCTATGCTCTCACCTTCCTTTTGGTCTCACCGGTAGAACTCATGTCGTTTGATGAGGCAGTATACTGGCAGAGTGTAGTGAGCCCTTAGGAGTCGCTCTAAGTTGGGCCATGCCATCATCTTTACATCGGTTGGTGCCGACAGTGCTTTGGCCATTTTAAAAACTGCAGGCCTGCAGTGTGTCAGGAAGACTGCTCTCTTTCTTTGTTCTGAGATTGTCTCAAGGTCGTTCCCTTCAAGGAACATTTGGAAGCAAGCGACGTACGATTCCCAGTCTTCGGTTGTGGGATCGAACGGTGCAAGCGGCGTGTTAGTTCTGGCCATCTCGTTTCGGTTTGTTTCCAGACTTCCTTGGTCGCCGTGTGCTTGTTGGTCCTCATGTCTCAAAATCCCACCTTTGTCGCCAGTGTTGGATCGTGTGGAAGTACTCAAGACACCAACGTTCTGATTCAGCTTTTTATTTCTTGCTAGGAACAACAGAAAAACTGAACTTGTGGAAGAAGCTGCGGCAGCCTTTATAGCCGGCTGCTTGTGGCTTGTGTCCAGTGACGGCTCATTGAATTTCCCACCGCTGGGGACCCGCCAATCACAAGTAAGTATGATAATACAAAACAATGTCCACAGGACTGAGAATTCTCTTTCAACTGAGAAAGAAATTAGATCACAGTTAAAGAATTTCTCTCTTGTTGCCTCCAATGGAAGGAAGGAAACAAGAAGTGGCAGAGAACTCCAAACATCTATCCACTTTCACATGTGGTATGGTTGTATTTCAGATAAATCAAGGTGTTTCCACAGGAGGATACTGAATGAGTTTGGAAGCATTTCAAAGTAGCTGCTCAGAGTCACCTCAAAATGCAAATAAAATAAATTTGAAATGAAAATGAAAAGTAATTCTACTGAAAGGAACTACAGTTTCATTCTTCCTTTTGACTCCAAAACTTTATGTTCTGTGAGAGGAACATTAATTTCACAATTTTACAACTTATTTTGAGCAGCCTAGATAAAATGAGCCAGAAAAAGAAGAAAAAGATAAATGTTTCATTACTTTTTTTCCACCTGCCTGAAGAGTCTACATGCAAAGTGCCAAGTTATAGGTCCATTGCAACCCTATGTGCAAATTATGCAATGGACAAGAGCATCAGATGGAGGAGTGCATGGCCCCATTATACAGAAAGAAACCATCCAAGAAAGAAGGAGAAAACAGTATTTTGAATGTTAAAACAATGGAAACTAAGTGGAATTCTCTACAAGGGAGCTTTGTATGCTAGCATTTGCTCTGCTGGGTTTTTGAGTTTTCTTTTCTCTCTTTTTTTCTGGGGAGGGTGAGAAGAATCATCTTGCTGCAGAAACTTATGTAATGATCTGGGCTCCTTTGTTTGGCACTTCAAGACTGTGAAAGTAAAGACAATTGGAGACCACCTACAATTGGCTTCTATGGATTTGTAACAGTATAAAGGGCCAAAGAGCTCCATCAGTGAAAACACTTAGCACTGCTGTGCCCGTAACTTTTCTCTTCAGTTACACAGTCATCTTCTTTAATTTGCCTCTAAGCAGAACTGACAGCCAAGAGAAACTGCAAAGTTGGTATATATGTAATTGCCTCAGTCAAATAAACAGCTGTGCAACAAGCATGGGCTACATTCCTGAGTCGAGTAACAGAGTAAATATGAAATCACTGTTGTTCCAACATGCATGTTTCACAAGCATCTTGGTTGACTATGATGAAACACTGAATGCAGTTCCTTCTGGTCAGGAAAAGGAAAAAAAGGAAGGGAATGAAACACTGTTATTTTATATCATTTAGCCTAGGTGCATTTTATATATAGCATGATATTGAGGGGTAATTTACCCATTACCACAACAAATGCCTTGTCTTCAAAGAAGATACTGTACATCACTTTGTATCAAGCCTGTGTACACTTACAGTAAGAATGCAACTTCTAATCGAGGGCTGTCAAACTCACAGCCCATGGGCCGGATGCGTCACATGCTGGCTATGCCAATGCCCAGTTTAGCAAAGGGGGAAAAAGTCCCGATATGTCACATGACACTTCTGTGATGACGCGAGTTTGACACACCTGTTCTAATCAATCACTATAGTTTAGTACAAATTCTACTATAATTCACACTATGAATGGAGATGGTGGTCTGCCTGCTTGTTTGGTTTCCTTATTTATACTTACTGGTAATGGGCCATTTCAGGGCTCTTGCTCTCCATCCTTACTTTGCAGTTAGGCAAAGAAACCACTGAGAATTACTTGAATTACTTTCAAATAGATTCTTGTTTTTTTGTAGTATGGGAGACATTGCCATCTTAGCAGGAGGCAATGTTCAGTATGTATCAAAAGGATCAATACATTACATACTGAAAATTATCAGTTGCTTTCAGAAAACTTAAATGAGATTCTCATTTGAGAATTCCTCTTACATGACAATTATCAGTAATGGGTACTACTTGATGTGCAGCCTTTACTAATTCTATTGTCCACAATGTAGTCCAAAGCAGATTAAGCTGTATGGCTGGGGAACTATGACCTGAATTTATGGTAAACTTCTGAAAAATTGTATAAAAGTGTGTGTCTCGTTTCCACTATTGATGTTAAGCATGTGTTGCATTTTAAAGCCAGTTAATGAACTGTGCCTTTATTGCTCCTCTAAGGACAATTCAAATTCTCCTTCTGAACAAAATTGATCAGATGTATACCCAAGCAAACATCAACTAGGTCAAATTGTATACTGTGTCCTCAGCAAGTTTCAACAAACTTGAATCTAATTTGAGACTTCAGAAACAGAGAGTGAGAGTAAGTGAGTGAGTGAGAGAAAGCTGTGAGTGCATGATGGTGCTAGGGCAATATTGATGGAATTCAAAACAGATTATCCAAACTTGAAGTTTAAATAGGCCGACTACATATTTAGATGCTTTTCCAAATAAAATATGAACTTAAGGAACTATTTATCAAACACCAGGATTGGAGGGGAATCATGCGCACACTTGTCCAATATTTTTATACTCTCAGTTTTACCAGGAAACAGAATGACATGGACATCTGGCAGGAATGTTTCACTTACCTTCAGCTATTAGTAGCTTGACAACTGCTATACAAAAACTGTATTTGAGCTATACTTGTAGGAGCTGGAATCTTCAGGCTGAAGGAGAGGGACACACACACACAGACACACACAGAGGGAGAGAGAGAGAAAGAGGGAGAGAGAGAGAGAGAGAGAGAGAGAGGAAGGAAGGACACACATACTTGTACAGAAGTTTATGGTGCACCACATGAGTTTTTTATATAAAAGCATTCAAACTTATCTTATTATCTGCCAATACCAACGTATTTTATTTCGGACAACTAAGCTTCCCCAGAAACCAATCAAAATTGAACTTTCATCTAATATGTCTGTAAAATATTCCTTAGGAAATTTGCAATTTCCATTGACTGTTTCAGAATTAAGAAAGGAGCAATAGTTAAGAGAGTGGGCATGTCATCGCTTCTTTCTTTTTCCTTAGTCTTCTTGGTTTAAAATTTTCCTAGGAATTGCTGCTGCTAAACATATATGGTGCCCTCAGATGATCTTTGGGCTATAAAAATAACACTTTTGCCTCCTCTTTGATATGCTGTTATTGCCCACACATGGAGTGAGTAATAATTGCTAGTTTCTGAACACAAGAAACTTATCACTACTAAAAT
Organism: Naja naja; assembly: GCA_009733165.1. Classification (NCBI taxonomy): domain Eukaryota; kingdom Metazoa; phylum Chordata; class Lepidosauria; order Squamata; family Elapidae; genus Naja; species Naja naja. Next base: position 159,461,292 of record CM019151.1, read on the forward strand.
AAAAGGGCAAAAATGCAATTGTATATTTTAATAGTTGCATTGAAGAAGTAAAATTGTATTAAGCTACATGGTAATCTTCTACATCTTGGATGTCTTTAAGTTTGAAGGATATACATCATTTATATTAGAAACTTCCTAACTAGAATTTGATGAAAAAAGTAAACATAATTAAAAAGTTCTAAATCCAGGATTTTTTTTCACAGCCAAAAATGAGCAGAAGTCAAATCCTTCCACACAAAGTTCTATTTTTGAATGCCCCAATTTCAAGAGTTTTAAAGGCAGCAATATAATGTGAAGAGAAGAATTACTGACTTTCTATAGAGATTACACAACCGGTAATCAGAAATTCTTGCTGATATACTTCAAATTTTCTGAATTCTGTAATTAAATCCACAGCTAGCTTCTATTCCTACCCCAGTCCTATGTTATAAACATTCTCCATTCTGTTCTCTGAAGAAAATATAATCCTTGTCAGATTTTCTCAGAGCTACATTCATCTACCAAAATAAACATCGATTTTAAATGTAAACCCTAGTATTGCCAGTTGAAAAGTATTCTGGAAGCCACACATACATAATATTTGCTACATATACATAACAACATTTCCTCTGGTATCAAGACATATTTAAAATCAGGGAGGGGGGTTCAGAAAAATATGTTTGACAGCTTAAAGCAGCATAAATGCATACTAAACAAAGTAGCCTGATATCAATTGTTAGAAAGTACTATTTTTGTTAGTTATTACACAGGACCACCATTTCTTGCCACGCCCCATATCCCAGATGCAAGAGCAAATGAATGACACAAGCATATTCTTGGCTTTATTTTATTTATTTGATTTGTCAATCGCTTACAAAATAATAGGTATAAGTATAAACATGAGTAAGAATACAGAAAATAGGTACGATTAAATGGGGACAATAGGACAGAGATGGGAGGCATGATGGTGCACTTATGCACGCCTGGTATCCTCACCAAAACTCTAATGCTACTTGCTCAGCTTTAACAAAGAGGGATCAGGCAGTACCATCTGCAAGTTTAGGGCATGCTGTACATTTTCCAAGTCAATTTTATTCATTGTGAGGATATTGAAAGATACTTTTGGGACACGATGAAGGAAAAGAATGTAATTAGTTATGCATCTGTTACTACAGCTGTTTTGTAAAGTTATGCAGCCATGAATCTGCTTTTACATTTAAACCACCCTGAACACTTGAATAATCTATAGTAGCTACAAGCTGATGTTTCTATATATTCTCCCTGGTTATGGCTAATGTATCAAACACAAATTATAGTGTAAGGATGTTGCCAGGTTAGAGTTAGAATTAGAATGAGATTTTAGGGAGGTTATATTTTTTATTCTATACTGTATAACATTTTAGCCTAATGCTAAAATTATTTGGAATACCACACATTGCAAGTATTAGATCCAAGGGATGACTACTTGTTCTACTACTGCAACTTTCCTTACATTGTGTGCTTCATTGGCATTAATAAAAAAGTGCAGTAATATAAACAGACCTTAAAATTCCATGTACTGTTCTGAGAGCTATCTTGCCTTTGAATCTAAACAATAAACTTGCATCAGTCCCAGATACATAGACATATACATATATCATAAACTAATGCTTTATAGTTAATTGCCTACTGTCCCTGTCCTATTGTTTCTTTTATTTTCTTATATGTATCCATGTATTTATAACTATGTTTATACTTATACCTATTATCTTTTAAACAATTGACTAATCAAATAAAATAAATAAATAAATAAATAAATAAATAAATAAATACCTAATTCTTCAGGATCAGTATTTCTAACTGTTGTACACATCTTAGTATGTTGTATCTGTTATGTTAGAAACATGTAAATACTAAGGTGACCAACTTTTTTACAATGAAAAGGAGGACACAAATAAATTAAAGAAAAAAAAACAAAGCCACTCTTGCACACAGCGCACTCTTACGCATGGTGCACTCTTGCATGCGGCGCACTCTTGCGAGCGGCACACTCTCTCAAAACAATTCTCCTGTGTGGAGCGCATGTGTCTCATAATCGCGTCACACCGCACTGTACCGAGCCTTGACGAATTGTCATGTCAAATGCAAATACGTCACATCACACACAATGGATAGGATCAGCATCGATCAAATACGGAGATTTACAGATTACTCTTCAAATATCAAAAAAGAGGACATGTAGGAGGACACTTTTTTAGAGAGGACAGAACTTACAAAAGGAAGATTGTCCTCCCTAAACAAGGACGGTTGGTCACCTTATAAATACAGTCTATTTTATATTACAAAGGCTCTAGTACTAAGACGCAACTCTATGTAGAAAAAAATCTATCCATATTATTCTATCCTATCCTATCCTATCCTATTCATTATATTGATCTTGTGCCAAGCCTAGAAAAATGGTATCAGGTTGTATCCAGAATATTTTACTATAAATCCCAATTAGGATGGTAAAAAGCTACTGAATTCCACATAGAACATTATTTACTATAGTGCAAATAAAAATAATAATTACTGTGCTAGAACATTAGGAGAGAGGAGGATACAATCCAAATTCCATATTATATATTATATATAATAAAGTAAACAAAACTCATGCCAGACTTCTCTCCTCCCTGTCTGGACCAGAAAGAGTTCAGAGTCTCTCAGAGTTCTGGTTAGTAATATTTATTAGAAGAAAGGTTAAGCTTGTCACACAATAATTCTAGCTGATACTCTACACTCAAATAAGAAACCTAGATAAATGTAGTTTAAGAAGGTGACATTCTAGTCCATTGCTCATGCTTTTTTACATGAAGGAGAAGAAATGTGTTTCTTTTGTGAAGGTAGGGAATCTTTACTAGCTGATTGTTTTGCTATTAACCTACTTTTCACAGTGCAAAATGTATCACACAAATAATAACAAACAAGGTTGCAAATTTTCAAGTTCTGCTGTTTTCCAGAACTTTTCTCAGATAAGGTATTGCAAAAAGCAGCAGTGATTAATAAGCAGTATCTTTGTTCATCCTGTTTCTGAAAACAGTAGAGTAGAACGTGGGGTCACTTGCATGCAAAGCATATATACTAGGGAGCAATCACCCTGCCACAGATTTAAGTAAATGTCCAAAGCATTTCAACTTTAAAGAAACACAAACTTCCTGTGTGAGAAAAAAAGGTTTTTTTAAATGTATGACTCAGCACTACCAATTAAAACATATTGTGTAGTTAATTTTTCTCTTTAATAAGGAGGGTTAGGGAGTTACATATAAATGGAAAGAAAAAAAGGTGGAAAAAATAATGAACAAATTTGGCAGAGGGCTTTGTGGAAGATTATATTTTAGGGCACAAGATGAAATGAATTGTCAGTTTGTTTGTAAATTAAATTCATATGATAACTCATAGCTTTTAAATATGTATTCCTATCACACTTTTTTCAATTATGATGTTTTCCATTTCATCCAGAATTCAACTGAAACAGTTCCAGACATCCAGACTTTCCACTGCTTATCTCTGCATTCTTATAAGCATGACATTCTTCACTATATTACACTTTAGTTCAGATAGTGTTAATCTTGACCAGATACCTCTTAGATGTTTCAGGGGGGTGCTCTGGGAGTGACATTTCTCTGCGGACCACCAAAATTTTCTCGTGGACCACCAGTGGGTCCCACCGATTGATGACTGCTGCAATAGAATATGATTTATTCAGCATCTGACAGTTATATCATAGTATCCTACTAAAGGTCTTTGCTTGTCTACTTTTCCTGGCATCCCAGAGGTCTCTAAATAAGCCATATTAAAGGATTAGCTAAAACCCCAATTTTAGTTTAGAAACAATACCCACAATAGCATTGCCTAAGAAATTTTTGTAAACACTATTAAGAGAGCAGCAGAGATCAAATATGGAAAGAGAAATTTAACATTCATTTCTTCAACGTTGTCCTCCCACTTGTGCTGAAAATTTAAGATATATGCATATTTTGGACAGTACTATGCATTGATTCAGAACTTTTCCAGATCAATTATTCAGCTCAACAAATAAATAATACATTATTGCAGTATTCATTCTAATACTTAAGACTTCCATAATTACTAAGGTGGATTTAACAGAAAAATAAGGTTTTTCCCTTTAGCTTTAGAAAATCTATCTATGAAACTACAGCTGAGAGTGGAACTAAAAGTATTTTCCTATTTTCTCACTTTGTGGCAATGTGATGCTATTCAACTTGCTAAGGTGTAAATTTAGAACTTGAGAGATATTTATATTCTAACCAGGTGGATATTCCTCCAGCATCAGATAAGAGAACAGCCACATCACCTGTTCATACAGGAGCCCTGAGTAAAGACAAGGAAAGTTTCTGTCTTAAGAGATTCTAAAGAAGGAAAGCAAGCCTGAGATTTCTGTAACCTTATTTTATCTTCTTTCTTGGTAAAGAATGTCTGGAAGAATTTTACTTTCTGTGGAGTTGGAGCAACCAAGAAATTAAGATGAAAGTCTGCTATTGTTTTTTTTATATAATAATTTTTATTAAACTTTCCACATTTAAAAACAACTCAAATACAATCTTCGCAGTGTTGTGACATCAACTTTTCCATTTGAGTCAATATACATATATACATATTTACATTTTTTTTATTCCTACAGTCTAACCAATTGTATCATTTCTCTCAGACTGTATAATATTCCGTATCTTCTCTATCTTTCAATTCTAATGTGAGTTTGACCATTTCTGCACAATCCATTATTTTATTTATTATCATGCTATCCATAGGGATGCTATCTAGTTTCCAACTCTGTGCTTACGTAATTCTTGCTGCTGTTAGCATACATATATTATGATATATTTAATTTCTTTCTTAAGCACTCCTCTAATTATCCCTAAAAGAAACATTTCAGGCTTAAGTTCTATTTGGAGACTGGTAATTTCTTGCAACCATTTCCTTATTTTATTCCAATATTTTCTTGCTTTAGGGCAGGACCACCACATGTGAAAGAAGGTACCTTCTTTGTTTTTGCATTTCCAAAGTCTGCTATTGTAAAAGGATACTGAAAGAGAAATTTCTTCTGGAATGCAAACTGCTATCTGCTATCTGCTGTTGAAAGATCCAGAGGCAAAGAAAGAACAAAGAATTGGAAGAATTGGGCTAAATAATCAGAAGTACAAGATTGGTGTATCAGTCATATAAAAAACGTACACTGATTTTGAATGGATGAAGTTTGGATTTCTTGTCCATAATGGGTTCTGATTCATTAGAGTAATTGATTATACCTGGGAAATGAAGAAAAGCAGTATGACACTTTGAAGATCTTAATGTTCTTAATAATCTAGTTGGAAATTATTATTTTCCCCTGAATGTAGGAAAATAATACTCTTACATTCCTTTTCTTCACTTAATACTCTTACATTCCTTTTCTTCACTTGATTTTCTCTTCAAAACAAAAAGTGGTAATGATTTTAACATTGGTTATTTAGTTTAATTTTAAAAAGCGTATTTTGAAATTTCTGAACATTTACAAATAGGTAAAAGATCACTATTTAATGGAACTTCCTGCATCTTAATAATAATTGTGTCTGTAGAGACCAAGTCTACATTACTAGATTTAAACATACCAAGTCAGAATTAATTAAACATGCATTATTGAATAAACCACAATTATTACATTCATATATTTTATGTTAAATATCAAACCAATATTTAGAAAATCTTTTATATATTATACATGCAATATATGAAACAAAAAAATCAAATAAATCATATTATTGCTTAAGAAAAATAGTAATATATAATATACTAGTAATATAATTCTTTTTTTGTAAAAAGTGTTTTATTTTTTCACATTTCAAAAACATCTTTTTTTAGTGAACAGCATGATTCCAGGTTTTCACATTTCCATACAAACATGACCTTGGTTACATATTCATCTTTCACATTTGATTTCATATCCTATCATTACATTACACATTTTGTATAAATTTTCTCAAATACTTTTCTCAGACTTATTTTATATATTTTCTATTCATTCCTTAACCTATTTCTTTTTACTTTAAATAATTCTTATATCTCCATATTCATTATACTTTATACTTTAATCTGTCAGATTTGCAATTTCATCACACATTCTTATTTCATCATTTCAAAAGTTTCATCCCAATTCAAAAAATTCAAAAAAATTTCCCCCACAATTACCAATTTGAGTGTACCAACCCTTTACCTTAGACATCATTTATTTATCTCCTCTTTAATTCCCAATAATAATAGACTTTTAATTATCACCTAAAAATTAATAACAATGATCTCCTAACAACTATGTAACACATATACATTTTAGGCCGGATTCTGCATGGCACTTTCCCCTTCAGTCAAATCATTAATAATTTCAATTAAATTAATCAATTCAATTAATCGTGGAAACTGGTATTAATCTCTTTACAGCAATCTTCATAATTCATTTCAAATATATTCTTGAATTCATTAAACATAGTTAGTACACTTATCATAGTTTCTCTTTTTCATTTTTATTCCATTTAACTCTATGTATAATTTAACAAAGAACAAGTATTCTAATAACAAGAAAACATCAGTTCCAGTCTTTTCATTTTAAAAGTCTATATTTTCCTACCTTCTAAGTAATTTATTACTTCAAATACATTTATAATACACCATATTACCTTGAATAATCCCCTTTCTTAATCCTTATCTAACCATTATATCTATGTCTTTTAAATAAACAATTTCTTTTCATTTTTGTTCAATTTCCATATCTCTTCACTTCCTGGTTCTTTTTCTTATTACTTCTTTTCTCCTTCATTTTTCCTCTCCTTTTCTTAGTCCAGTTTTTATCCTCCTCCCTCTTTAAAGCTTTCTTCTGTAATTCCCTTTTCTGCTGTTTCCTTTTACTTTGTTTGGTTTCAATACATTCCCCTTTTTAATTGCCTTCTCAAATCTCCAATTCCTATTCTTTTTCCCCTTCACTTTAATATTCGTTGCTCCAATTGTTCATTGTAGATGGCCTCTTCTTTAATCAACTCCTCCCCTTCTGGCACTCCTTGTTGTTCTTCGCCATTTCTAATGATTGTAAGGCAAGACAGCACGACTCACCTCTTTCATGTAGCATTTCTTTTATGTTTCTTAGTTCCATTTTTAATTCTGAAAAAAGCTCTGCCATTTTTAAATTTTATATTTTCTTTATCTCTTTCTTTACTCTTTAAGTCAAAATCAATTGTCCAATAATTTAAGACCAGCATCTTTAATATTTATTTCCAATGATCAGCTTTTATTAACTCCTCTTTAAGTTTTTCCCAAATTCATCAAATAGTCCAAGATCCATAAATTTAAGTTTATGCCAAGATCACCAAACAGTCCCAGAGTAATTTCTTCACGCTTCTTTCTTTTATTTTGATGTTCTGTATTTCCACTTTCTATTTTCCAGGGTTTCTATTTTATTGTAACAAAGTTTGTCTTATTTTGTATCAAATTCCACTTTAAAAGAGCCAGGCATTTTTTAAAAGAGTCACACAAATTTTCCTTTACCATGAGGTGGCACTCTCTGTTATATCCAAATTCTGCCCTTTCCTGCCCCCCCCTTTTTCTCTTCTCTATTTAGGGCTTTTAAATGTCAAAGATCCAATAAGTCCAAATATCAGTTACTGGGTTTTTTTTTTGAGACGTTCAAGTTCAGCTTTAATTATGCCCATTTAATGCCAAAATCATATATTTATTCAATTTGAACAGTTATTTTCTTCTGGCTTCTTGCTTTCAAAGTTCAAAGCCACTTTCAGCTGTCAATTCCCCCACACACACACACACTTTCTCTGGTCGCCGCTTTTACTATCTTTCTTAAAAATTTCTTAGAATCTTAATTCCGGGGTACCTTTATGTCCAGATATTGCATCTGGTTAGCCTGGTTTTCATGCCATCCTCTTCTTCACCACTCCAGCACAATCTTTGACCTGGTTAGCTCTTCCTCTTCAGGGTGGCCATATTTGACCACCACTATAGCCCATCTTCAGAGGGGAGTATGCCTAGCCAGGGAAGGGAGATGCAGCTCCCCTCAACCCAGCTGGCAGTCTCCCCCTTCTTCACCACCCCTTTAGGGTGGTTCTGGCCCCAAAAGCAGATGCTCAGGGCCCTCTGATGAGAGAGCACAGATCAAAGCCACGCACAATTGCGGTCTCCAGTCCGTCAGCAAGGGAGGCACCACCGGAAGTCCTAGTAATATAATTCTTTCATCCATACTAAATTTAATATACAACTGGTCTCACACACCTTTAATTATATAGACATCATTCTTTGATCTTAAATGTCAGGAGAAAATCAGGAAAGAAGCATTGTTTGTTAAGTGAGATTTAGTGGTAGTGTATGTTTGATCCTGAAAGAATAACTAATGCTATGCAAAACATTTTTAAAGTATTTTTTCAAGCATTTCCACTGAGAAAAAATGGATTTTAAAAATATATATTTTCAAAGAAGAAAACATCTGTGAAGCTTTCATTAATCAGATCACTGACTTGAATTATAGTATGTATTGATAAGGTGAAAGAGTCCCATCTTTCAATGGTTTGACTGGCACTCTTGAAAAATGTTCCACCTTGAAGCTGAATTACATAAAAAAGGAAGTGCAATGTACCTCATGACAGAACTTTATTGTTGACTATGTAAACAAGAAGTAGATACTGGAGTTTATTTCTAATAAGAAAGATAACCTATAATATGGGATTTAGACAGCTTAATAATATAGTTGATCTAACTAAAAAAACCTGTTTGGCATTTCAAAACTATGGCATTTGAATTACACTTGATACAAAGTTTAAAAACTTTGTTCAACCTGGGGGTTTGAGTTATGTAGTTCCAAAACGAAGAGCCAGGCTGGGAAGAGCTGGTCCAAAACTATTCTGTGGACCAGTGTTTCTCAACCTTCCTCACTTGAAGAAGTATGGACTTTAGCTCAAGACCTGCCAGAGACTGCTGTCTTTGGTCTCCTCACAAAGAGCAAATATCTGGAGCACTTGTGGGAAATCTCATGTTTTCTCCCTATTCAGAGGGGATAAGGAGAAAAGATGACGTGTAGAACCAGTCTACTTGCTATGTCTTCATTCATCAACTCCACTTTTAACAGAACCATCTTCAGTTCACCATTTCTTCCCTAAAAGTCCTTTTTCCAACCTTTTTGTTGATAGCACATTTATTCTTTTCCAATCTCTAGCACTACAGCCACCGTCCATAATTTCTGAAAGGGAAAAAAGAGCTTGGACATGACAACCATACCCACCTTCCATGCTTTCAGATGGAATTATTTTAGGGCTGAGCAGTTATTCATTCAGGAAAACTGGATGCTCCCTAACCATTCTTTTATATACCGTGAGTTGCCACTTCCTCTTTAGGCAGGAGAGGATGATTGACAGAAATCTTGTTGGCTCAGTCTCTGGTCACTCATTAAATCTGTCCAATCAACTCCAGTGTGCCCCAGCTGCTTTTAGCTTGGTAACATATGGGCCATCTAGTCTTTCATTCCATAAAGTAGGAGACATGCAACTACCTTATAATTATGCATATTTATTCTCATCATTTTAATTATCAAAATAAGGAGTTGAAAAGCAGGTTCCATGAGGCACAGTGCTCATTATATTATCTAGATTACTCAGACTTTTTAATTTTATTTGTCTATATGGCGAGCAAGTAAGACATATTATCAAATTAATCTGTGAAAACAACATTGTTTTTCATACTGAGTATGATGGATTTGAAAAAACCTATAGTGAATCATTAAAGGCCATATTTTTATCCTACTACAGAATCTATAAAGTCTTCCAGAAAAAAATGTAATTTCTCAACTCCTGCCAATATTTAATTACAATGCATGATACACATTTATGTATAAGTTATCCAGAAATGTTTCTACTACTCTTTAAGTTGGACTAAATTGGACATGACCAGGGATTCTATTTGATCCAGAAACTGGAATGCTGAGGACTAAGTATGAATCTTTATGAAAAACAGAAATCTCATGCTGCATCAGTGATTGGATTTTTCTTCCTCTCCTGCTTAGTTTGAAAGAGGTTATCCTTATTCATTTAGAATATTGTGTTAAGCCTTGGTTTCTTAATCGTGGTTTGTTTGCTAAGTCACAAGGGCTGGATGTCAACTCTGAAATGAACCTAGTTGAATCCATCTTTTGCTGCCCCATAGTTGCCACAAACTCTGAAAGGGGGAAGGGAGGGGGAAGTAGATAGGCTGGCTAACAGTCCAAAAAATTTTTTTCTTGTGAGAACCAAGGTCATCCTAACAGGTGGTAGTTGAAGGAAGAAAGGAGTGACCAAGCAGCCTACCAGCTACTTACATTGGACAATATGACCAGTGACATTTAGGGAGGGAACTATTTGTTCTTTTAATTAGGCTAAAAACTGCAGGAACTTTTAGAGTTGGTTTTCACTGGCTATGCTGATGTGATGTATCCAATAAACATGTTCTTTGCGGAATCTACCTGCCTCATAGTTTTGCTTTTGGCAGATGCATTACTTGAAACGCTGACACTGGATTCATAAAGTATGCCAAGGGATACATTATGTTTTACAAAATATTGTATTTGGTTTATAGACAGCTATGCTAAACCCAAATAAAATCACATTTTAGCTGGTTGATGAATGGCCATTGAATGACCATTGTTTATGTATTTTGTTACAGTGGGAAAGAGAACTGTAACTATTTTGCACTTTTATTTATATTTCTTATTCATGATGAATTTTGATTCTGAGTGATGACATTAAGCTGTAGCTTTCAAACTATGTGGCTCTTCAACACCCTAAAATAATACATTAATTTGGGGGGTACCTTGAACAAAATTGATGATTTTACTAGTGTTTATGTTGGGCAAAAAATAAACATGTCGTTTACTTCTAATAATTAAATTTAATATATACATATTGGACTTGCAATTGACCACTGTGGTCTTGCACAAGCAAAATAAGAAACAGAGTCCAGAATGAGTCTGACAGTGTTTTCTGTTCATCTGCATGAGGCTGACCTCCTCCCCTCCTTAAATTGTGACATGCTTCTTAGTTGCTCTCAATCCCTAGCATGGTTAGGCAATATTTGAGCATGAAACAATTTGGACAGGATAAATCATATCTATACAATTTTCTAATGTTTCTTTAGAAATAATTATTCATTTATAATATCTTGGCTACCTTGTAAAACTTTCTCCTTGTCCCTGCATTTCCTTAGATGGCATTTTTCCTTTACAGTAATAATTTAATGGGCCAATCTCTGGAAACACTCTGAGGTGGTCTCAGTGACAGAAATATACAAAAGTGAAATAATGAAGTTTGGCCAGACCTAGTCAAAGAGTCCTCCCTACCAACTTTCTCTTCTTAAGCTGATAATCGCCTAAATCGTTGGTTATATGTTATATAATTTAAAAGGCTGAATTTGCCAAGTAAGTTTTTTTTTAATGTGAAAACATACTAAAGTGAGTTAATGGATAGATGGGTGAAGGAAACAGAAAAGGATTTGGTTGAATTTAAATATTTATATTGTCTTTTCCCAAGTCCACCCATCTTAGCAAACAGAAAATTGTAATGCTTAAAAATCTAAAAGCAATGATGTTGTATGAAAATATTACAGAATTAATATTGTTTTCAAAAATTCCAGAGTCATGGAACATGAATAAAAACAAGATATCAAAATAAGGGACACGAATGAAAAGGCATTTGAAGTAAACAGATTTTCAGTGTTGTATTAAATAATACATCTAAGAAGGCCAATTGTAAGTTATTAAGAAACACCAAAAGGTAGGGAACAGAGAACCAGTGTAGTGTAATAATTAAATTCAGATTCTAGTCTTCCCGTAGTTGTGGAAGCCAACTGGGTGACCTTTGTCCAGTTACACCCTCTCAGCCCAAATTAGTGTCAGCCTCTGTGACAATCCTGTTACATCATAAATTGATAGCTTTGCTTACGAGCTAGGTGAGTGCTCTATTAAACAAGCTGACCCTCCAACTATGTGGGACAAATGCTAAAAAAACCACCAACAACCTTGTGGTCAGGGACATTACTGTGGCACTAATCTTAGTGCCTAATAAGCTCACTGAAATAAAATGATTGGACAAAAACAAATAATTTCAATGCTCAGTGAAAAATATATAGGCCTTTTCTAAAAAAAATTAACTTAAATTGTTAATTGAAAATAGAAAATAATAGAATATATATTTGATTCAATTTTAAAAAATTACATACATATAAATCTTCAAGTTCCTGGGCCTAACATATTACTAGAAGACAACTTTCTTAATTTTTGTTAAGACACTTATTTAACTTAAGGACTGTTCCACACCCTAGCAAATCCATTATTTTTGTGTTTAATGTTCAGACTGAGAAGTAATGCTCTGTGTGAAATGCAGAACACTATGCTAATCTGTCTTGGCTAACCTTCCCATTTATGGGCCCTAACAAAGCAGAACTCTAAAAAAGCACTGCCAGGCCATTTCAATCGTGTACATGCACATTTTCCCTCTCTAAACATAAAACTATTTTGTTTGCTTTATGTTTTTCATACATTATTTTAAAATACCCTTATACCTAGTGTATAAAAATATACAAACACTATCACAGAACTGAATTCATTTTAACTACTCATAACTATTATGATACTGTGTATATTTCAAATAAACAATACATGTCTGTGATATTATTGGTTTTTTTTTTAATATAAGGTGCTTTGGCCAACATTTGAACAGGTCCTTTTAGTTGTCTTTAACAGCAATTTGATAAAGTGTTGGCCTAAAATCTAGGAGTATGAGTACCAGAAGACTGTCCCACCTTGGCATGAAAGCTGGCTGGATAACTTTGTGCCAGTCACTCTCTCTCAATCCAATGCACCTCACAGAAGAGGTTCTGGGGAAAATAATAGGAAGAAGTACCATATATATTCACCACCTTGGGCTACTTATACAATAATAAGGGAAGGATAATAAAAGGCTTACTCTAGTCTTGTTACACAGGAAAATATAATGTTATGCTAATAGAATTCTATATATAGAACAGTCTATGCATTACTAAAGTCTTCTCTTTAAAATGATAGCCATCTTGTGAACAGGTAAGCCATCCCACTAGCATGGCCTGGCCCAAGTTGATTGGTAGATGCAGAATTATTTCCATTTACTGGCAGAGCTATTATGCCTTTGACAGCTCCTAGATAGGAAGAAATGTATTGCCCCTGAAGTACACAGGAACAGGTTTGGCTGCAGTATCTCTGTCATACCGTGCGTAGTGCACAAAAAGCAAGGTATAATAAAGGTGATGATTATATATATATATATATATATATATATATATATATATATATGTAAGAATAACTACAGACCTGATAATAAAAGGGAAGAGGCTTAGGGTAGCTAGATGCCAAATGAGAATAAAGTTCATTTGCTTTTAATAACTATGTAAAAGGACGAACAGGTGTACCTTGCCATATTTTAGGATAAGATGGGTAAGTAATTTAATTTCCTGTTTATGTATATTCTATCTCATCCCAGATAAGTTCACTATCCTTCCTTCACCACTGGAAAGCCCTCCTTTACAAATTGTCAGTTTCTCCATGGAGAATACAGAATATTCAGAGAAATGTGTGAATGGGAAGTACAAAATAGCATTTAGCAATAACACTTAGACTTGTATACTGTTCCATAGTGCTTTACAGCACTCTCTGAGTGGTTTAGTATCAGCATATTGTCCCTAACAATCCAGGTCCTCATTTTACCAACCTTGGAAGGATGGAAGGCTGAGTCAACCTTGAGCCTGACGATCGAATTCCTGGCTGTGGGCAGTTAGCCTGCAATACTGCATTCTTACCATTGTGCCACCACGGTTCCTATGGTTCATCCCTGTATGTATATTATATCTAAGACTTGATAATGGCATACTAGATTTTTTTGGTGCACATCTTGCCCTGTGCAGATATACATATCTGTCCCTACTTTAGCAACAGGATTTGGAGAAGTTTTCCTAGGCGTAGTTGAAAAATACAATTCACATTTTACCAGTGTATGGTAGAGTTCTCTAAAACAGAAGTGGGAAATCTTTTGCCCAAAGCAATATGAGGTAACCAACTCTGCTTTTAGTGGCCCTCTC